>JAMPIV010010046.1:0-96048 GCA_024509875.1 Oreohelix idahoensis | reverse complement strand
GAAGGAGCGAAAGAAATTAGCTGCAGGAAAAGGGAAGCACAAGAAAGAAGATTGAGCTGCAGAGAGGGAAGTCAGAAAAGAGGAGGAGAAGAGATTACAAAGGGAAACATGAGTTGACGACTAAGGGAGTTTGAGTGTTCAAGGCCATGCTCCTGAAAATGGTGCCCCAGTCCCTTTGCCTTGAAGCCACTGCTCGTCAGGGGCCTCAACCTCAGCTATGAATTTTCATTTAGATCATTTTGTTGAGAAAGACGATGATATTGAGAGCTATCTAAATAGATATGAACTATTAGCTACCACATATGGGTTAGAGAGAGAAAGGTGGAGCTTAAAGTTATCTCAAGGTCTTCGTGGGGCAGCATTATTGAAGTTTTTGCCAAAATGACAGAGGTTATCAGGAAAATATGACATGTTAAAGCAGGCTTTTATGTGTAAGATTGAAAAGAACGCAGAATTTTATAGGAAAAAATTTAGGAATGCTAAACTACTGTCAGGTGAAACCTATCACCAGTTCTCTGCACGAATAGAGACATACTTGGAGAAATGGACTTCTCTGGGGAAAACCCAAGATCTTAAGGAAATGTCCTTATAGAGCAATTAAGAGAGTCCATGGCTCCAGACCTGAGAAAGTTTCCCATGGAACAAGGTGCAGAGAGGCTGGGTGAGTTGCTAAATGTTGCTGAAAGGTATCAAGCAGCTCAAGCAGAGGTAACAGGTAATAAAAAGAAACAGGTGGATAACTTTAGGGCACCACAGAACTTTAATAAATTTGATCCTAGGGATCAAAACAAAGGTAAGCACCAGCTTGATAGGCCACGGTATGACAATAAAAATAAAACCCCACAATTCGATAAAAGGAAATATGATGAAAGAAAATCTTTCAACCAAGGAAAAAGGTGGTGTAAAAATTGTAAGATGAACAATCATGACACTGACCATTGTAGAAGGAAACCTCCTCATTGTGCTGCTATGACATCTGGGAAAAAGGAAAAAAAGGTCAAACCTGCAGAACTACAGGAACCATACCACCCCCCAGTGTGTGAAGATGTCATATGTAATGGTGTCACTAAGAAGGTGTTTATATGATACCGGTTTAGATTACGATTCCGTTGTGAGTTCTCACCTGGTGCAGGCCGATCAATACACCACAGAAACAGTGGAGATTCAAACTGCAACCAAGGATGTAGCTACCATGACACTTCCCGTCGCCCGGATACAGGTGAAAACCCGATATGTGGAAGGAATCATAAAAGCAGCAGTGATAAATGAGCCAATCTACCCTCTGATATTGGGGTGTAGATATGTCTTCTTGGGGAATCCCAAGAGACCTGTGATATTGGCAACAGTGCAGACCAGATCACAGACAAAGAAGGAGGAGGATAATCCAATAAATACTCACCCAGATGAGATGAGGAAGGCACAGGCTGAGGACAAAACACTCAAGCCATGTTTCAAGAAGTTGCCCAAATCTCATACACCTCCAGGCAAGGGAGAGTTTTATATGAAGAACAAGCTGATATATAGGAAGGCTGGATCTGAATCCAATGGTCACGGACAGCTGGTCCTTCCCACTTCATATAGGACTAAAGTGTTGGAACTAGGGCATGCGATTCCCTTCAGTGGCCATATGGGGATCAGCGCAACAGGACAGCGTATAGCTTGTCACTATTTCTGGCCAGGAATAACTGAAGATATCAAACGATATGTAAAATCCTGTCCAGAGTGCCAACGAGTAGCACCTAAACATTGGACTGCACCAGCAACTCTGGGGGAAATGCCCATAGTGGGAACACCCTTTGAGAGGGTTGCAGTGGATATTGTAGGACCTCTCACTCGGACCAAGAGGAGGAACAGTTACATCCTTACTCTGGTGGACACTTGTTCTATGTGGGGAGAGGCAGTAGTCCTGCCATCAATTGATTCAAAACATGTAGCAGAGGCATTGCTCACAATTTTCACAAGGTTAGGCTTTCCCAATCAAATCTTGACTGATAATGGCTCTCAGTTCAAGGGGACACTAACAGAAGAAGTTTTCAGGATCTTCCAGGCCAAACACTTCCATTGTAGTGTGTACCATCCCCACGGGAACGGCCAAGTGGAAAGATTTAATGGCCCGTTGATGTCGATCTGAGAAAGTTGGCACACGAAAAAAAAACCAGATAATTTTACGTGGGACCAGTACCTTCACGCCGCCCTCTTAGCTTATCGGAAAGGTACCCCATAGTTTCAACCGTAATGGCCCCGGCAACATTATTGTTTGGAAGGCCAATAAAAGGTCCACTGGAAGCACTGTTAAGAACGTGGACTGATGAAAAGGCAGAGGAAAATATTACATCCTCATACCAATATGTGAATGAGCTGACCACTCGTTTAAAAACTGGCTGGAAACTTGCCAATGAAAATTTGAGACAAGCCAGGAAGAAACATGCTGCCTATTATAACAGGAAAGCTAAAGACAGAGATTTGGCTGTGGGAGAGAAGGTACTGCTTCTTCCCCCCGGTAGTCAGAATAAGTTACAAATTGGATGGCCAGGTCCATATACAGTTCTAGAGAAGGTGTCTAGAACAAATTATAAGATAGATAAGAAGGGGAAAGAAAAAATCTATCATGTGAATCTCCTGAAGAAATATTTGGAAAGAGAACATCAGGAAGAGACACACTTGTTGACCTTGTCCATTGCCATGGAGATAAAAAAGGAACCACTTTCATCATTTGAATATCCATTACACCCCTGTGAGACAGCAGCACAGGTGAAAATCAGTACACATTTAACGAAAACTCAGAAAGAGAGAGTGCAACAGGTTCTAAATAATCATGCAGAGGTGTTAACAGACCGACCAGGCCATACAAACCTATTGGAATATGATATGAAACTGATAGACCCCACACCTGTCTGTATGAAACCATATTCGATTCCGTTTGCTAAGGAGAAAGCTTTGAAGGAACAGATAGACTATTTGTTGAAGGAAGGAATTATTTCACACAGTGAATCTTCGTATAGTTCCGGTGTTGTACTCTTAAGGAAGCCCTCTGGAGAACATAGACTCTGTATAGATTACAGGAGACTGAATGCTATTACAGAAGGACAGGTGGATCCATTGCCGGATACAAATCAGCTGTTTGTCAGACTAAATAAAGCTAAATATTTCTCAAAAGTGGATCTGAGTAAAGGATACTATCAGATTCCAGTAAAGCCTGAGGTTAGACCATACCTAGCTTTTAGTACCTCAGAAGGACACTATGAGTTTAATAGATTGCCATTTGGATTAAAGAATGCGCCTAGTGTCTTCTCTAGAATGATGAGAAAATTATTGGACCCTCTGAATAATCCATGTATCACAAATTTCATGATGATATCCTTATAGCAACAGAAACATTTGAGGAACACATTGACTCTCTGAACATGCTGTTTAATCGACTTAGGGAAGCGAATTTAACAGCCCGACCAACCAAATGTTGCGTTGGATGTAAAGAATTGGAATTCTTGGGACACACAGTTTATCAGGGAAACATGACCCCTGACCCAAAGAATTTAGAGAAACTAAAGAAAGCCCCGAGACTACAAACCAAGAAAGACGTGAGATCCTTTGTCTCATTATGTGGTTTCTACCAAAAGTATATCAAAAACTTTAATTCCATATGTGCACCGTTAACTGATTTGACACGTAAGGGAAATCCAGATCGAATTACACGGACACCACAATGTGAAATGGCTTACCAAGAATTGAAGGAAAAGCTCACAAGTAAACCTATTTTGAAATTACCTGACTTAAGTCAAGAATTCATAGTAAGGACGGATGCCAGTAATATTGGGTTAGGTGCAACTCTGCTACAGAAATCAGATGCATTGGATGGGGAATTAAGCCCAGTGGCATATGCTAGCAGAAAGTTAAATAAAGCTGAAACCAATTACTCAACTAGCGAAAAAGAATGTCTTGCAGTAATATGGGCGATAAAGAAATTCAATATTTATCTAGACATGAAAATTCTAGATTACTCCGTTGGTCATTACTGATCCAGCCATATGAGTTTTGATAGAGTATATAAGTGGAAAAACAAATCTGGGAGCGGATTTTTTAAGCCGCCATCCGTGTGATGAGAATCACCCTAAACCCCAGGAATAATAATAAATTTCTCTATGTGTATATAGAATTATAGACTGACATATAACGTCTGTTTTAAGTGGGGAGGATTTGTCGTGAGAAATTCTAATCCACATATATAAATTAAAAAATAAATGTAAAGCCTAACAAATGACTTCAATAAAAGGAAAGAAGAATGGTAAAGAACAGTGCTGTCACAATGACTGTACTCGAAATCCCCTTGTTTTCTACTTCGTCTGCAAATTGTAATGTTTCACGTTGATAGTAAAAGCCTACTGCTTCAATACCCGCTTTCTACGATAAAACGTGTACTGCCTTTCTAAGAAAAACCTTGAGATACGCAAGCTGACCTAGATTTAAAATTCCATTCATGTCATTTTATACACTATGTTACCAAAAACGAAAGACAGATGGACTAAGGATAGAAAGAAAGGGAGGGGCTGAAAGCCGGAACGCAGGCAATACTACCACAGTCTCGCGATACACAATTACTACCATCACGCGTGTAAGGCCACAAGCACTAGTTTTTTTCAGATGGACAGTGATAAAAAAAACACTACCCATACGAGAGTTATGTTTTAAAAACCTGAAAAACGCTTATTAGGAAACATGACATTATACTGGTTTACGTTTGAAAACATTACAGTACCCAGACACCACATCGTATTCGAAGTGAACAGGAGGTAGAAGAAAATGCATATTTTGAACGCAGCCCCTTAGCCCCATTAAATTTATATATTTGGGTTCCTTAGGACGTGCTGACAAAGAATATGTTAAACGTTACGCAAATAGTCTAGGAATTAACAAATTATAGCCAAAATAAAATAATGGTGCTGTCAGACAACACCAAAATCAGAATCGCTCAGTGGCAGATTTTCACACCACCATTGTACGGGAAATAGGCTGACATGTTACCTCCTATTTGATTGGCGGAAAGTAAATGTAAGGCTAAACACGATTAGTCGGACTATAAATACTACTTCTTTGTTGTTAGGGGAAACGTGAGTAGGAGTACTTTTTTGAAAAGCTGTGTAAACATGGCTCGATTGGTTAGACCTGCCAATATAGTCAATCAGAGGCGTCAGGTCAGCACCACATTTTCAAATAAACTTACTAAAGAACCAGTGCGTTGAGCGCCAGTGCATATTTTTCTAAATAAAAGCCTGGGACATCGGCAGATCGAAATTGTGCTATATTCATTGCCAGTCAACGTAACTGTGTATTATTCCATGAATTGTGGTAAGCTTGAACTATTTGATATCTTTTTAATGAAAATTGAATGTAAATTGATAATTTATGTCTGTATATATGTGTGGTTCAGTAGCGAACATGAGGTAAAGCCTATATAGTGCTCCAACCTGAACAGAAGGTGTCGGAGGAAAGTAAAACTACATGGAATTGCCAAACAGTACACTGACACCTATCTTATTGACTAGAAAGAAATAATGCTGGAATTGCAGAGGCGTAGTAACCATTGGGGGGGAATATACTGGTGTAAATTATTTCAGATGAAGCTGACAGTTGGCCTACCGCTCTGAACTCAGTGTTTGTTATGTATTGTGGTCAGTCTGGAAGGTTATTATAAATTAGTTCTGAAGTAGGAGGTACAACCTTCTTGTTTCAGGGACCGTGGTCCTAAAGTTATTGAGCAGCACCTGGTCTGAGCTTTGCTGAATCCAGAGGCGGACAGCATACTCCTTGGTCCATATAGCAAACAGTGAGGTGTCTCCAGAACACAGGGGAGCAATCGAGCAGAGGAGTCTTTTCCTGCCGCCATCACTAAAGATAAGCCTATGTGGCCAGCGGAGCTCAACATTATGTAACCCCATCTTAAACTGACAGTGTATAAAAATAAGAGGGGAAATTAATTGTTTTAATGCCAGGAACTGAGAACATCTCCAATACTAGTTCCAACAGAAACAAACACTTGAAGTCATGATGACAAATACCAACATAGCTTGAAAATACAAAACCAGTATTACCTCTTAGTACCACTACACAACTGACACACATAGTATAATATTAATAAAATATGTCACTACAAGGTTCATATTGATAAATTCTGTACATATAAATTGTAATTACAATTGATTGTGATTCCTGGTTCATTTTGTATTTGAATCAGGACACATATATTAATGAAAGTACTTAATACATATTGATATTTGAAAATTTACCAGTGACTCATTTAAGATATTCTTATAGAGTGTTAAATGTGTGTGAGTGTCACAGTGTTGTCAAGTGTGGTGGAATAAATTAAATTGTTTATCTGTCTGTTGTTGTTGTGACTTACACTTCATCATAGACATTTAACGTAGTCATCACAATATTCCAGAATAATTCTGACTGAGGTATAATGTGGTAGCAAGTAAGGTTATCTGCAAAACACTACACCTATTAGATACAGATACCTTCACAGCTGATCTCAGTCAGTACACTAAGTCCCCTATAAATATTTATAACATCCCACTTTACCACAGTAATAGCGTGCTCTTAACAGCATTTGACTAAATCGGGAGTAATCCCATCACTGCCTGGTGCTTTGCCATAGTTGGCAGACATTTCACAGCGTCAAGGGTTGCAGGCATGACAGTATTTTCTCTAGTGTAAAGCTCAGAGTAGTATGGGTTTTAGCGGTGCCGTCTTACTTTTTTGGGGACCAATAGCTTTCTTTATAGTGTCGTACATTTGTCTTGTGTAGCCTGTTTGCACTGCAGTCTGGATGCTCTCGCTGAGCTGGAGCCAATAATAATTTGCACAACGTCAAGCACTTTGCTTCTAAGAGCTTATTCTCACTATAACTCCCAGCTATGACAACCTTTGGAAGAAACCTCATTTGCACAACGCTGTAATATTTTACTACTATTGATCATATTAAGTATAATTATAAATAAAAGTTATCTATCAAATGAGACCAGCTAATTGGTTAAATGTAAATCAAAATGTTAAATGCAAATAACAGTAACTACTTTTTGAGTGACCATGTCTCACATTCATCATATATTTATTTTTGCTATTGACAGAAACCAATAACTATCATTATTATACTAGCCCACTACATAGATAATCTATATCCTTTACGGAGATATATGCTATTTCGGCTGCTCACAGTTACGCTGAAAAGCCTGTAACCCACTTCTGTTCGAAATATTAAAATCAACAAATAACAGTCTGGGAAATTACATGGATAGGAATATAGAGAGATATCGGCTATATAAAACAAGATAAGATGTAACAGTATGGACAATATGTAAGCCGAGAATGAGAAAGGAGAAGTTTCAGTCGACGCACAGATCGGCTGAAATCGCTGTTCGGGAAAGATTTTTCAGGCCTAGTCTTAGGCTGTGACGTCACTGCTCTCCGATACGGCCGCGCGTGATGCGTATAAAGTAGCGGATCGTAAAACTGGAGACACACACAACGAAAAAGGTTTGAGACAGACTGGAGGCAGAGTTTCGCCACTACCCATATCCCCGATATGAATTGTGAGCGGACGCCAGAAACAGTTTTCATCCAGTATCTGAAGTCTGAGGGTAAGCGAAATTATGATAACTACCGTGTATAATATTTTTCTTTTATTTCAGGTTCATATAGAATTCACAAAATATGCCTGTATAATATTCATTGATATAACGTATTGTTATTTTAATATGATTTATTCATGTGCTTAGTGGAAGATGGTTGCTTGTACAAAAACGTATCAAAACTAGCCCCACAGCCAAATAGAAAATATTTATTATATTAAATGCTGTATCTCGTCGAGATTAAATGCATTATCGCTTAAGAAGATAAAGGCAGTCCCATGACCAGAGATTGTCATAGGGAAATGAATTGTTAGAAGCTTCAGCATGGAAGATACCGCTTTTACGAGGTTAGGTGACTAGTCCCCTTCCTCGCTGCCTTTGCCTTCCCTAGTTTGAGCGCACAACTGAGTACCCATTTACAGCTGGTAAAATGGAGTGTTCCACAGCCAGGTTTCAATTCCAAAACTATGTAATTGCACTACCGAAGAAAGCTTGGTCACTCTCTTTATTTATGTATTAAATTTGTGTAGATGCTAAGAATGGCATTAGTATTTGAATTTGTACCTGAAGTGATTTGGGAAGATCAAGTTATAGAATATGAAAGGATGTACAGGAGGGGAACAAACCAGATGATGGTTATTACTGATAATGTTAATATTAATTCTGTATCATTGACATGATGTTACTTACTATGACTGTATAACTTTGACATCTGATGACTGACTAGTCTGACCTATGTGCTAGTCAGTTACAATTAATTGAAATGTTAATATTTCTATATCACTGAAATGATGTCCTTACTTACTATGATTGTATAACGGTGACATCTGATGCCTGACTGGTCTGACATCTGTGCTAGTCAGCTACAAGTCTAGCCAGATACTAGCCAAGGCTGATATGTTGCAGGTTCCATGAAATAACTCAAACCAGACTGTCCAGTATCAGAAACCTGTGTAGTTCATCCGAGACAATCCCACAACCGTGTAGGACCCCAAAGAGTGAACTTCGACTGGTCTTCCGGCATCCCTAGTGCTGGGTCTAACCGATACTGATATATGCAACGGACAGTCCGTGTCAGCAGGATCAAGAGTCAGATAAGTGTCACTTAGGACACCGACTACCACAATATAATGAAACACAGCAAATAGTCAAGTGATGACATTTATCAGAGGACTAAGAACAGTGATATATTTAAAATGAATGCAGTTTTCAGTAACTTTCTTATCCAAGATCTTGCAGTCCTAAATAGACAATAATAGGAATTGTGTGACTTAATTTATATATATATATTATATATATATTTCAATGCTCTGTTCCAACTAGCAGTAATAGAATATTAGTGTAAATATTAAAATATTTTAACTGTACCTGAGGAATTACTCACTTCTTACAGTGTGGTTAAAGTGAATGTTCATTTTAATTATCCCCTAGAATATAAGTAATCATAAGATAGTCACAGGGAGGAGACACCTTAAATCCTGGTACTACTTCTTACCAACTGGGCCAGGGTTTTCACAGTCTGACGATTTTTATGATAACAATACACCAGTGCTTATTTCTAAAGACTGGTGTATTACTTGTAAGGTCAGAACTCTTTACTGGCATAATCTTACATAAATAAATAATTTTAAATAACCTCCCGCTACACTAACCTTAGGGTAGCTGTGACTACTAAAGCCCTGAGTCACTTTGTTCACTGTGTCACTAAACATGTTTCTCAGCTCTCCAGCTTTGCTGTAGATCAAACTGATGTGAGGCCACCACAGCAGACGTGGCTAGAACAAGGAATCAGTGAGAAAATCAATAAATGTGTAATAAATATGGGACAAATATAAATAGTTTATAAACTGATTGCAATTAATTAACAATGAATACGAAAAGCTAACAAAAATAATATATAAATTCTCAGTATTACAGGCAACTTCAAATGTTGCCATTAAATTAATCTGGGTGTATATAAGATCAAATATTCATACCTGTGTGGTGATTCTATGCAGAGCATTCACAAGGACATAATGATACATAGGTGGGGATTGTGGATTTAGGCAAACTTCAAGACATCATTATTGTGAGGTGTAATCCTGAAGCAACTAACAAAACAGTCAATGTACAGGTCATAATCCTGAGATCCAAATCCAGTACCCTTTGAAAATGGCTTGCTATTGGCTGGTGGGTTGAATAAAAGTGTCTGAAAGAAAACAAACAAAAACATATTTGTAGAACTCATAACAAGTCAATAAACTTTGCCTTTTCAGCTTTAGTGACATAAGCCTGATAGTGTTACTGCCCTATGTTATGATAATTGGTAAGACAGAGGCACCTGACACCACCTCCAACCTTTTATCTTTGCTTTGCACACATAGGCTAACTTCTCTTCTTCTTCTTCCGTCCTTAGCCACCGACCGTCAAAGCAGTCAGTGGCCATTACGCCTAGTGGCGTCTTAGGGCAACAGCAGATAGGTTTTCTTTGCCATTGTTTCCCATCACGCCTATTGGCGTCTTTAGGGCAACGGCAAAGCAATCCATTTGCTGTTGTTTCCATAATCGAAGTGACTGGCAAACGGGTGATCAGCCCGTTGGTATAGGCTAACTTAGTACTCCTTAAACAAATCCTACAGGAAGCATGGAGAACAATAATCCATTCTAGTGAAATCTTCAAGTGGCATGCCTGGTTTTGTAGGTGATCATGTCTTCACAACTTCCTGATTCCAGTTCTATTTATCAAGTCTTTCCATGCCATGATGTCAAACTGTCCACTATCTTCTCTCTTTGTGATCCTCTATCTCTTTTCCTTTCAATCTTTCTTGTTGTCAGGATATATTCCAGCTTCTTTCATCTCATAACATGCCCAAAGAAAGTTGGTTGCTCCTTCTAACATGAGAAATACGTTTTCATTGCACAATGGCCCTGACCACCTTGGTGCTAATGGACACCCAGGTCACTGCGACCAGATCCTGTTCCTCTGAGCAAAATAAGGACAAAGAGACTTTGAAAGAACTTGAACTGATGACATAAAGAGCTAAAAGAAGAAATGCCTTGGTGTGTGCTATTCTGTAGCACTTCCAATGTTGTTGAAAGATATTTCCTTGCATCTGAATGCTTAAAAATAGTATCCACAGCAAAAGTACATTATAAAATGTTACCTTCAAATCACTGATGACTGACTGTACTAGGGTAAAAACAACATTCAATCTATCATTTATGGGGATGTAAGAGGAAGCCTTGCAAAGTCGTACACAAGTGACTGCAGCTCCTTCAGTATACTGTTTGTTACTGCTATGGTGATTCGATTGGCCTTTTTCACCTCATCTATGAAAGATTTCTGAAAATTAAAAACACATTTATAATAATAATAATCTGAAATAATCCATAATAATTTTTTTTAAACATACGGAGAAGAGCGCTGGAGACAGAAGTGAAAATGATGAGGTAGAAATGGAAAGATTGCGATGGCACGTGACAGGACTTGGCATATGTTTATTGAAGGCCTATGCTCCTTGAGGAGCTGAAGGGTGATGAATGAATTAAGGCTTGATATCTGGCTTGCATGCATGAAGATGAAACACATATTTTTCAACTACAGAAGAACCTCGATAACCTGAACGTCAATAATGTGAAATATCAATGATCTGAATGAACCACCATTATTTTACTGCTGGTGCCAGAAAGTGAGGAGTATGTCTGATGTAAATCAAAATGCGTCCTTGACAGTGAGAGTTGTAGATGTGAAAGAGTTGTCTATTTTAACTCTCACATTCATCGAGTCAGTTTGCTTAAAGTGAGTGTGATTGTCTAGTGCTTACATAGTTTTACTTTTGCCACACTACAGCTATGTCTTCTATTAAAAGGAAGTAGACATTTTCAATAACTGACTTGAAAAATGAGATTTTAAACAGACTTTCAAAAGGATAAATCGAGTTTTTGTTAGTCAAATTGTACAATGTTGAAAAGTCACCCATAACAAATATTAAAAACAACAATTAAAAAAACTTCATATTGAAACGTGATTCATATGATGGATCTATGCATGCAGAGGCATTCACTGCAACTTTGTACGAGCAACAAACTGAAAGCTATTGAAATAAACAACTCTTGCTGAAAAGAGTGAGAGAACCAGCAACAAAGAAGGTCAAAAATGGTTTTTATAGTATTGTTTCATTTCATATGCTTTTGTGTCTTTTTAATTGCCGCTATCTTATACGTCACTTCCATGGACATTACCAGACTAGCGCTCTTCTGTTTTATTCCACAGATATAGCTACTTAGTGTAATAGGAAGTTCGTTGTGACAAAAATCCAGTTTCATAAATTTGCATAAGCGAAGTTAACGGACTATTAAATTTAGATTCAAAGGCGAAAAATCTATGACTTATTGATTTGTAAGCTAAGGGCGATAATCCAAAATAGGCATCAACAGTAGTGTTTTTGAGCCCCTTGAGAAAAAGTGATGACTCAAAATTTTCAATTAACTGAGAGAAGTTAAGCTCACACTGGAAAGTGGCGTTGTGAGTGAGCAGTTTTAAGAAAAACTTGTTCTAGAAAGTTCGGGTAAAAGCTATTGTTGAAAATCGGGGTTCTAAATCAGCCAGATTTTAAACGCGCTAGCGTTAGGAAGCAAGTTTGCTTGCGTTAAAGTTTTGAAGTGGCAAGCGCAAATTTTGGGCTATCATCGGACAATAAGCCCAAGTCATTGGGTAGCGTAGCTTCTGTGATGACAGAAAAGTAATAATAGGTACCACAAACTGATTTTTCATTTTGTTTTTACAGTGTCTTTGTTTATAGATCTTAATTGATCTCCTTAAGCCATGAAATTTCCTTGTTAAATTTTAAAAATCGGACATCAAACAACCGAGTTACAGCATTTCAAAATTGTGTGGAATTACAAAATTTTTCAAACATCTTCGCACCGAACAAATTGCCCGACTTTGTACAATCATAACTACAGTCAACAAACACTTACCAAGTCAATAATGCTTTTTGTACAAAGTCATACAAGTCCTTATTGCAGAAAAGAAACATGGGAAGTACAACAAATCAATTAAATGAATTATAGTCCATCAAAATTGACAAAAAATACAATTTCAAGTCTCATTGTTGTGCTCGCAAAGTGCAAATATGCATTTTCATGCACTCATAAATAAAAAACTACACACAGGAAAGCTATAAGATTTATTGAGCTTAAAGAGAGCTTTATATCCTTGATGCTTAATTTTTTTGAGCCACATAAAATACTGAATACTATAAAACTGCATTATGTGAAAATGGTTCAAAGGCTAAATTTGCAGTTCGGAAGAAAAATCTCATGAAATTCCAAATGTTGTCATAAAATCATGAATATTGCAGCTATAGAGCTGAAAACTTCCATATTTATGTAATTTGAGTTGTACAATTCAAAATGATGGTTATTTTCTTGATTGAAACAACCTTTACTGCTTAAAATTGGATTTTTATAAACAAAGAAACTTTACATATTATTATTAGTCCGTGTCCAACTCACTGTCACTTGAGGTCAGCTGCATCAAAAGATAATTGTGTGTTCAGAAAGTCCTCAAGTGAATCTCCTCTCAGGGCACTGGCTTGTTGTACTGACATCTGTACTGTAGCTGTCCTTTACTCACATTCTGTTCGGATAGCACAGAGAAACCAAGACGTCACCTGAGAGAAATTCATTGGGAGGGACGGAAAGAGGACAAATTGCATGATTGTGTTATTTTATTAATACAAAAAATGTCGGCCAAATTATTTTTTCTTTCCCTTTGTTAATCATTAAGCATTTATTGCGGCATTAATTTTTACTGCATTTACCATTTAAATCATTATATACTGTATATTAATTATTCAGTAGATTGTAAGTCTCTCTTTTACATGGATTATGTCATTTGTCTTTTATGTTTGTAATTGTAAAATAAACTCAAAACCTGTAGAGGCTTCTAGAAGCTTCAACTACATAGTCTTCTTCTTCTTCTTCCATCCTTAGCCACCAACCGGCAAAGCAGTATGTGGCCAGTACGCCTAGTGGCGTCTTAGGGCAACAACAAATTGATCAATCTATCGCTGTTTCCACCACGCCTAGTGGCGTCTTTGTGGAACAGAAACAGACCAAACAATCTATCGTTGTTTCCGTAATCAGATTGGTTGGCAAGCAGGTGATCAGCCCACTGTGCTCAACTACATAGTAGCCTAATGATTTTTAACATCAGAGAATGAGAGGAAATAATATGATATATAAACTTTACACAACAAGACGTACTAGCTCCCATGTTGCATTTTCCTAGTCCTCCAGAAGACAGAACTGTGCCAATAGTCTGTTTGTCACAGTAGAAATCGGTGGCAGAGCCCGACGTCTGCCTCTTCCCGTCACTGAAAAATGTGCATCATAACGATCGTCCCCTGAAATAATTGAGAAAGAAAAGGTCAATTAAGCGAGAGAGGCAATTTAAAAAAAAAAAAAAATTAACGATCACAAATGTGTAGCAAACTAAATTCTAAACATGACCTTTGACATCCATCACGTTATCGAAACGAGGTCAGCGGTTTTACAAACTGTTACTAAGCGTTAGACCTTAATTCTGATACCGAATGTTTAGAAAATGGTGATGGTCCGATAAAACAACCAAATAGCTACATAAACAACAATACCCCACCCCCAAAATTGCTTAAAAAACGAAAAATGTTCTGTCTAAATGTGTGAATCGAGCAGCCACATTTGGCTGTTCTTTTACTAATACATTCACCCTCCGTCACTTGCCGTTGCTATATTGCAAATAAACAAAATAGGTCTGAAATGAATAGAAATAAAACAAAGTTCAAAACTTACTCAGAACACATATTGCGTCGACTTCCATTGGTGAAACTTTCAATTCAGCGCCTGAGTCATTTCGTGCTGTGTTCCCTACAGCCGGCCCATCGTTATCGGGATTGTCAATTGGAACAGCCGCCATTGCGCGTTTCCGCGCCGAGAAAGATCGGAGGTGTACTCTTTTAACGTTCGTTCGCTCTTTCCTCAAATAACTCTGATCTTTAAAACTTTGATACGATTTTAGCAGAATGGTTGCTCGTTTGTTTGATGCAACACGAGTGTAGGTAGGCCTCCCAGATGTGTATTAAAATCCAAACTTTCTCATTCACTTTGAATTTACGATATCTTCCTATAACAAATCTGTGTCTCGTGTTACATGTGTGTAAAGCTCAGTTTCCGCTCTTCTCATTGGTGAAAACCGTATGAATGTAGCATGTTTGAGGACACAGCGCCGACGCTTTGAATGAAGTGGGGGTCATTTCAGGGAAATTCGCTTTCTTGAGCAAGAGCAGTTTTAATGGTGTTTTTGTTTTTTGTCTCACTCAATTTCAATGACACGCAGAAAGTTATAATTGACATATTATGAAAAAAGAAAGATCAAGGAACCAGAAGATATAATTTTTATTTAGAAAAGGCAAATTAATTACTAGGCAGAGTGAGGTTGAAAAGGGCCCAAATTGGGCCTCGCTTGCGCGTCACAGAATTTTTCGACCGCCGCGCAAGAGGCAGTTTGTGGTACCTAGTAATAAACTATTGTCTAGTCCCTTAATCGTTTTTACGCCACAATTATAGATGACAGTTCGTATTATATTATTTCTGTGGACAAGATCGACAAGGTTGCCACTTAGACAGAAAATGTGTACATTTTCAAGTCAACCAGGTATGTTGGTCTCGTTAATAATTGATAGACTATGTAATACAAGAGAACAATAGACAGTAGCTAGTCAGGAGAACTAGGAAATAGTAGACCAGTTGTCAGCCTAACAACAGGAATAACAGACTCTGGCTAAAATTATCACCCCTGGCGGTTAGGCCAATCTTACCAAGCAGAGCAAAGAAGAAATAATATATTATTGCACATACAGTTGCACACTAATATGTTGTATTATGATGTTGGTTGATGTATATCTTGAGTATTACTCTTTGTCGCTATTCTTGATAGGCTAGTGGAAGATTGGTATACCTGAAATTTAACCATAATTCTACTCAGCTTGGGTGAAGTTGCTGAACCCTATTCAGAGGTGGTAAAATAGAGCAACGAAAGCTATCAGCCCTTTTCATAGCTGACTTTTAAAGCTGAGCACAAAGAGTTCATCTTTGTCTACTACCTGTCACCTTTTGTCTATGTAACCAATGTATTAAAATGTATTATACGACATACTTACCCTGACGACAGGTCTAGATGATATAGACAATGCGACTTGTAGATATGTTAATTCATATAGAGAATAGTATTTCATATAGATAATGGTATTTAATGTAGATAATATGACAAGCTCTCAATATCTGACCAAATGCTCCTAAGGTGTGCGTAACACATAGCCTCTGACAACAAAAGTCCAGCTCCTGGCGGCACCGTTTAATACTAACAGGAAAAGGGGCGAAGGGCGAGAGTCTAAGGCCTTAAAACCAGATTGCTCCAGGTAGAATTTTTTATGTACCTGCTACCATCTCATTGTGGAATACCAGGAAACGAGAGAGCAGACGGACTGGCTAAAGAAGGTGCTGCAGACGAGCAACCGGATGTACCAGTTACGTACCATCAGAAGAAAAAGATGATCAAATCTATCAGAAAGCCACCAACACCAACACAGGATGACTACCAAAATATGAACAGATCAGAACAAATTGTCATTCTGCGCCTCAGAACAGGACACAACCGCCTCCGCAGCCACATATAAACAAAATTCAAGATTGGCAATTCAGCCATGTGTACATGTGGACAGGCACCCCAGACTGCGGAGCACGTACTTCAAGATTGCCCCGAACATGATATATTGAGGCAAACCCACTGGCCCAGAGAAACAACACTGGAAGCAACTTTCCGGACCTCTGTATGAACTACAAAAGACATTGAAGTTTATACAAGAAACAACATTGCAGATATAGACAATATATTTCAAGCGAACGAAAGAAGAAGAAGAAGTATGTACCTGCAAGGATACTTGGAGAGGAGATGGGCACTGCCAAACAAACCTCTTGCCCACTGAAATGCTATGATGGAAAGTCAACTCAGTAATATTATGCCGGATCGGCCGAGGCCCAGATTAACAACGGCCGCGCTCTCATTGCCCCTTGAGAGTGTTAAGTCAGCGAATGGGGTACAAACATCTGTTTTGAAACTTCCAAGAGAAAGTTTTGTTCTTGGAACTTGGAATGTACGCATGTTACATGCGTGTGTAAAAGTAAGAGAACTAACACATGAACTTGTTAGATACTCTGATATATCCTGGGCCTATCATGTGTCAGATGGACAGGATTAGGTGAATCAATAATGGATGAAGGTCACAAAATTTGGTTTAGTGGAGATGAGTCCAAACATCAGCATGGAGTAGGTTTTATTGTACATAAGGATAGATAGAACTCTGTCATCTACTGCACCCCAGTAAATAGCAGGCTTATCACCATGTGTATTGCAGCACATCCCAAGAACATCTCCATCATACAGGTATATGCCCCCACTACTGACTATGAGGATGATGCAACTGATACTTTTTATGAAAATCTGAATGAAACAATTAAGAAAATTTCAAAGAAAGATCTCATCGTGCTAGGTGATTGGAATGCTAAAATAGGGCCAGATGCATATGTGTGACGTATGAAAATCGAGCCTCTTTTTAATCCCAACTAAACAACTCGAGTGGAATTCCCACGCTTGCTGGTTGGTATGCAATAAGTTATCGTGCTAGCAGCCATGACATTTGTCCTTTGTTGTCTTCTCTCTCAGGCTATTAAAATAAAACTATTTCGGTATCTCTTACTGACATTCCTTCAAGAGGCGGGCCACCAGCGGTCACGTTACGACGTCAGAGCCAAGATCTGAAACCTCTGATTAACACCTGATAATAGAATGGACGTTGAATTTGCTCGAGGTGCGATTTTGCCAGACATGGTCGAGATCGGGCCGATTCAGTATATATGTGCAGTCTCCTAAAACTCATTATCAGTCTGCCGCAGGAATTGTTGGTATCTGCTAGCGCGAACTCTTGGAGTTTTATATAGAGAATTTCTTAGATTCGTGGAGAGTGTCAGTTTCCTGCATGGCGGTAATCATAATATATATTAGAATTTTGAGTGTCTTAACGTGTTAAAGTTTTTCACTGGGATTTCTGTGTTTATTAAATAAGCATATTAAATAACTTATAGCAAATGGTTCCAGCTGTAATAAGTAAATTTAATTTCTTGTCATTCCCCCAGTAAGAGACGCTTTAAATTAATTAACCTTACGCACGCTGCATTAAAAATTTTGGAAATTTGCCCTGCCGCTGCATTCTTTTTCACAACGCCCCCTTTTTGTATAGTGGGTGATTTGTAACGTCTATAGTTTCTTTGCTTCGTCAATTGTTATAATTTTTGGAATGTATATAAATAAATGAATGATGAATCTGATGATATAAATTTTGTTGGTGTATATGTTAGATATGATAGGAAGAGAGGAATGGAAAGATGAAAAAAAAAAAACCCCAACAAACGAACAGACTGTACTGCATAAGGCTGGTCCTACCTTTGAAAGCTATCATACTCTCATCAACACTAAGCTCTTTAGAGGGTATGTAATGGCTTTGCCATAGAGGGAGAAGAGTGTCGACGAACGATTTGATTTTGAAAGCTTTGCACCTCGTGGTGCGGTGCTGCAGTTGTATTGAAGGGGTCCTGGGAATATCAACTTCATCAAAATCGTCGTCAAAAACGCTAGACATACTACTGTCATCCCCATCTCCGCCATCACCCATATTCTGAGAACTTATATCATCGTTAGTAAAGCCAACAAACTCCTCGTCATCGGAGTCTGAATCCATGAAAATTTCAGCGAAAATGGCAGCTTGTTCCATGCCGATTGATTTCGATTTGAAAAATACACCGAAAATAAACGCGAATACACCCGTCACTAAATATAGATCAGAATTGGCAGTGTCACTAAATATAGATCAGAATTGGCAGTGAACTCTTTCGCAAATAAGATTAAAACTAAACATCCGGGGGTAATATGACGTGTACACATGTTATATGGCAGGAAACCAACTATATCCGAAAGTAGCAGCATTGCACCTGCAGCCTGCAGAACATACAGTACCTCTGGCGCAAATTTGCGACCGCAGCGTGCGTAAGGTTAATATATGCTAGGCGATTGTTAATTAGAGATAAATCTACTTTTATTCATCATGCGTAATTTTGTGAATTACTAGAGTTTATATCTCGTGTTAAAGTGCGATAATATTAGCTAGACTCTTGTGGGTTTAAATATAATTTAATACCGGAGTGATCTGGAGGTCTTACCTAACGCGTTTGAGATTATAATAGTGATATCATTGTTAAAATGTTTGTTTTTTCCACCTCTAGGCAATCACAACCCTTGTGATCTAGCAGTTTGAATAGCTCCAGAAACATTCTTAAAATATTATCGGGTCTTAGATTTTGACCAGTGCGGTCCTCTTGCTTTCTTCCAGAGAGAGAGTTCCCACATATTTAAGAATAAGATCATAAACTGGACAAGAAATTATCCAGATTGTTTACAGCAAATCTGATCCGCTTGTGGCGGCCAAATATCTATATAACATTTGTTCCAGAATACTGACTATCGTGGTTTTTCTTTTCTCGAGTGGATTTATCCAGAAAAAAAGAATACTTGGGTCCATAACCGGCACTCAACCCCAGAGAGAAACAAAGAAAAAAAAAATACAGATAGGAGATCCTTTGCTTATCCTTATTGGTTTTTTCTAACAGTGTACCCACCATACATTTCCTTAAATATCGGACTACTGTTTGCTGCCCATGGTGAACATTTCGATCGTGATATATATATTTCTACATGCACTACCTGACGTGAACTTTGACACATAAAATTAGCACTATCTAAGCGGGCGTTCCCCATTAGGAAAATTAATCATTCTTTGAAGAACTGGGGCTCCCTTGGATCAGCACCACCCATGAAATATGTCAAAGATACACAGCTGTTACATACAAGAGTAGTCGGTAAGTGTGATTGAATGTGGCCACAGACTGACAGATTGTAAGAAAGAGAAATGAATATTTCATATTTTGTATAATCATTTTACTCACTTCTGTCTTTTCGGGTTCACTACTACTGTTATATTATTTTTTTCCTAGGATAGATTAACTAAAGACTTTGTTCTTTCCTTTATCGTCTATCCCTTTACTTTAGTATTAACTTTAATCTTTTGGGTTAAGTACCTCTGTTGGGATCTACTTTGGGGTTCCTTTACCAGAGAGGAGGGCCTATTGGGTTATAATTTGTCTTGCATTTTTGTGTCTGTAAACTATACTTTCTGATGATTGATGTTGTGATTTTTTTTCTAGAGACAATAAACCTAATACACCTTAAGTTATCGTGTTGGTCAACCCCTGCCCATTATATGTTATCCATAGCTTGGTTCACATCTGTACGTATTATGTCACAGAATTGTGTATTTGTAAGTGGAGTGTAACTCATATATATATGTACCAGGAGAGAAAGTGCGTCTAGTTAAATATTGTCATAAGATAGGCTGGATTAGAGCAATTACTCAATCCAGAGATTGTCCTTTCTCTTACACACTCACCATTGTGAAAAGTAAAGCTATTTCTTACCCCTCATTATCTCATAGTTTACCATTATCACCTCTGCTCAGATGGGACCTTAAACATCTTCAACCTATCTTAATAAAATCTACGACAATATGGTCAGGGGGCTGGCAGAGTGGGGAAATTTGGGACAGGAGAAACCAATGATCGAGGACTAAGGCTACTAGAATTTGCCAGCTACTATAAACTAACCCTTGCAAATACACTATTTCTACATAAGTTATCAAGAAGAACAATGTGGAATGCCCTGAAAACTGAGATACATGGCCAAATTGATTTTATTCTTGTATCCAAAAGATTCAAGTTCATGATTAACACTTTGCTGACCAAATTCGACGATAGTCGAATTTCCGGTTGAAACCCTTGTTGACCAGATTCGACGAAAGTCGAATTAGTAACTCTACCAACACAACAGACAGCCGTATCGATAGTTTTACGAACCAAGCTTCATCCGGGTATTTTTAACATTCCAAAATGGCTGCGCCCATGAATGATATCGTGAAGCGCTGTTTATAGCCGAGTTTTGATTAAAATTTCATTATTTTTAGTACAAGAGCCCGTTCTTTGTTTTCATCATGTGTGATGATGATGAAAACCAGACTTATAACAGAGATGATTCTGACTCTGGCAGCGAATCTGGGGCCGAAAGTGATATCTCATGGCTAAGTAGAGATGTATCACTCAATCATAACGCAACTGATAGCAGCGACAACGAATTTGAATTAGATGTAGGAACATCTGAAGCAGGAGATGGGCGTGGCACAAGAGACCACAGCAAGACTGCACATCAAAATAATCTGTGGAGATGGAGAAAGCTTGCTCAAAACGAACTTGTTGAGCTTGACATGCTTCCTCCATATGAAGAACAACAAGGTGTCACGGCAGACACAACTGAATATATGTCCATTGATTTTTTCAAACTTTTTTCCCCGACACTGCCATAGATCTGATCACTGACGAAGTGAATAGGTATGGAGAAAATCACCTCTCTCAGTACACATGAAATGCTAAGTACAAGAAACGTACTTGGGATAAAACTGATGCAGTTGAAATTTCTGCATTCATAGGCCTTCAGATTGGTATGGGAATGTGTTGCAAACCAGCAGTCTCAGACTACTGGTGTAAGAATTTTTGGTTGAATGATACACCATATTCGAGGGTCATGAGTCGGAACAGGTACCAACAGCTCCACAGAAATCTCCATTTTAATAATAATGATAACAGAATTGAGAGGGGGCAGCCTGGGTATGACCCCCTCTTCAAGCTCAGACCCATACTGGATATTATTTTGCCTACATATAAGCAACACTACACACCTGGGCGGGAGTTGTCAATAGATGAATCGATGGTGAGGTTCAAGGGTAGAATATATTTCAAGCAATACCTGCCAGCAAAACCCACAAAGTGGGGATTCAAAGTATTTGTACTCACTGATGCTAAAACACAATACTGCCTGAAATTGAAAATTTATACTGGTAAGGCAAATGATGAAGGTTCTGTTGGGGCAACTTCCAGAGTTGTTAAAGATCTTCTTGATGGATATGGCAACAAAGGACATATTCTCTACTGCGATAGCTTTTATTCAGCCCCAGCTTTATTTCAAGAGCTGAAAGAAATTCAGATTGGTGCATGTGGAACAGTAGCTGAGAATAGGAAGCATTTTCCTGAAGCACTGAAGAAAAAGCAACTCAAACTGAAAAAGGCAGATCATCCTGTGTTTTGTGCCACAGAAGATAAAGGCATGTTGGCAGTTACCTGGCATGACACGAAAAGAGTTAACCTTTTATCTACTGTTCACTCCAATGATGTTATGGACAAGACAGTTAGAAAACGAGGAATACCTGAGGGCAGAACAATTCAGAAGCCAGTGCTAGCAGAAAAATACAACAAAAGTATGGGAGGTGTCGACCACTTCGGCCAACTGGGTGCAAGCTATCCCTACCCACACAGATCATATAAATGGTACCTGCCATTATATCATTTCTTAGTTGAAACTGCCCTGGTTAATGGACACATAACCTACAACACTGCCAACTCTACAAAAAAGATCACAGCAAAGAAGTTCAGGCAGGATGTCAGTCTCACTCTTATTGAACCTGCTATTCTTCGACGCAATGTGACACCTTCAAAACCACAAGTCACAACAACACGACTTACTGAGCGCCACTTCATTGATAAATATGAAAGGGCAAGGTACAAACCAGACTGTAAAGTGTGTAAGGCTGCGGGGAAAAGAAGCCAGACTGTCATGTACTGCCCAGATTGCAATGTACCTCTATGCACGATACCGTGCTTCAAGTTATACCACACAGTCGAGGATTATCAACGATCCAGACAAAGACTCTTGCAGAGGCCTACAGCTACAACTTCAACCCCAGTTAATGAAGGAAGCAGCTCAGACTCCAACTAGAGGTATGTAACTATTCAAAACATTCACAAACACTCATTGTCAGGTGCCGCAGACACAGAATACTTTCAAAAAAGACAATACAAAAATTAAATTTTCTTTGCATTTTATTCACAATTTTTATTAGCCTTTTATGTTGAAATACATAGTTATCGTTAAATCAGTACGTCAGTTAAGATTATTTTCTTCATTGCCATCAATGTCCCTAACATTTTATTGCACTGACATCAAACAAATTCACTAAACACTGGAAAAATATCATGGTTTTAAAACATCTCCTGAAATTTCTATAAAAAGCCACACAAATTCAAGATGGCTGCCATGATCATGTGACCATTTTTCATAAAATATATTTTTATAGATGCAGCAACCATTCATAATGGCGCTCTGAAGATTTCAAAACCCTATGTCTGTTTTTCAATTTTTTATGAATTTAAAACAAAACCAGTTATTTTTAAAGAAATCGGCAAACAAACTTGGTAATGGGAGACATTAATGCACTGGATTGCTGGTTAATCGTTAAATCAGTACGTCAATTAAGATTATTTTCTTCATTGCCATCAATGTCCCTAACATTTTATTGCACTGACATCAAACAAATTCACTAAACATTGGAAAAATATCATGGTTTTAAAACATCTCCTGAAATTTCTATAAATAGCCACACAAATTCAAGATGGCCGCCATGATCATGTGACCAATTTGCATAAAATATATTTTTATAGATGTAGCAACCATTCATAATGGCGCTCTGAAAATTTCAAAACCCTATGTCTGTTTTTCAATTTTTTATGAATTTAAAACAAAACCAGTTATTTTTAAAGAAATCGGCAAACAAACTTGGTAATGGGAGACATTAATGCACTGGATTGCTGGTTAATCGTTAAATCAGTACGTCAATTAAGATTATTTTCTTCATTGCCATCAATGTCCCTAACATTTTATTGCACTGACATCAAACAAATTCACTAAACACTGGAAAAATATCATGGTTTTAAAACATCTCCTGAAATTTCTATAAATAGCCACACAAATTCAAGATGGCCGCCATGATCATGTGACCAATTTGCATAAAATATATTTTTTATAGATGTAGCAACCATTCATAATGGCGCTCTGAAATTTTCAAAACCCTATGTCTGTTTTTCAATTTTTTATGAATTTAAACAAAAAAACTGTTATTTTTAAAGAAATCTGCAAACACCCTTGGTAATGGGAGACATTAATGCTCCGGATCGCTGGTCAGCAAAGTGTTAACAAAGCCAAGAATAGGACTTTTCCTGGCGCCGCCATTGGTAGTGATCACGACATTGTTTGATGACGCTCAAGCTTAAACTCAAAAAGAATTATAATCAAAACAGATGTTCTCGAATAAGATTCAATTTAGATAAACTGAAAGATCCAGAAATCGCGGGAATCTTTGAGGCAACTGTTGGAGGAAAATTTGCAGCTCTCAACTTTCTGGAGGAAGATAACATGAAAGACGTGTTGATTGAATCAGCAACAGAAATACTTGGCAAAAAAAAGAAAATAAACAAACCATGGGTTACAGATAACATTCTGAAGTTATGTGATACACAGCGGGAAATGAAAAAGGTTAAGAAAGAAGTTCATGAAGCAGCATGGCAATACAGCATGGTGAATAAAAATATTAGAAAGAAAATGAAACAGGCCAAAGAAAAATGGCTAGATGATCAATGTTCATCAATTAACTCATTCCCCCCCAGGCTGTTTTTGGGTTTTACCCAGGCCCGAAAATGGATGCAATTTTTTCAGACAGGTGAGGTTTTAAAAACAGACAGTGGACAAATACGTAAGTTCAGTAGGTAGTTGTGTTATACATTTAAATGTGTGAAATTGACTGGAGAATCTTATGAATTGCTTTATATAATTAATTAATATGAATAGGTGTGTGTTATGTCTTGTGAAGTGTAGACTTGATTAAAAAAGTGTTAAAAAATTTTTTTTTAATTGTATACTTAAACTTAAATATTTCAGCTCCCAATTAATGTATGGCAATAAAATGTTCAGAATATCAGTGCACATTTAGTTTGAAACATATCTAGAAACTTTTATCACTATCACTTCATAGATGTAATTTTTATGATTTTTTTTCTCAAAGCCACATATGTTTGTAAAAACAACCGCTCAAAATGTGTGCAATTTTTCTCTTCAGGTTATATTTTAAAAACAGGCAGTAGATACACATTTTATTTAACTAGGTGTTAATGTTATACATTTAAATGTGTGAAATTGACTGGAGAATCTTATGAATTGATTCATATAATTAATTGATATGAATAGGTGTGTGTTATGTCTTGTGAAGTGTAGACTTGATTTTAAAAATGTTTAAAAAATAAAATAAAATGGTATACTTAAATTTAAATATTTCAGCTCCCAATTAATGTATGGCAATAAAATATTAAGAATATCAGTGCACATTTAGTTTGAAACATATCTGGAAACTTTTATCACTATCACTTCATAGATGTAATTTTTATGATTTTTTTCTCAAAACCACATATGTTTGTAAACACAACCGCTCAAAATGTGTGCAATTTTTCTCTTCAGGTTATATTTAAAAAACTGCAGTAGACACACATTTTATTTAACTAGGTGTTAATGTTATACATTTAAATGTGTGAAATTGACTGGAGAATCTTATGAATTGATTCATATAATTAATTGATATGAATAGATGTGTGTTATGTCTTGTGAAGTGTAGACTTGATTTTAAAAATGTTTAAAAAATAAAATAATATTGTATACTTAAATTTAAATATTTCAGCTCCCAATAAATGTATGGCAATAAAATATTAAGAATATCAGTGCACATTTAGCTTGAAACATATCTAGAAACTTTTATCACTATCACTTCATAGATGTAATTTTTATGATTTTTTTTCTCAGAACCACATATATTTGTAAAAACAACCGCTCAAAATGTGTGCAATTTTTCTCTTCAGGTTATATTAAAAAAACAGGCAGTAGATACACATATTATTTAACTAGGTGTTTATGTTATACATTTAAATGTGTGAAATTAACTGGAGAATCTTATGAATTGATTCATATAATTAATTGATATTAATAGGTGTGTGTTATGTCTTGTGAAGTGAAGACTTGATTTTAAAAATGTTTAAAAAATAAAATAAAATTGTATACTTAAATTTAAATATTTCAACTCTGAATAAATGTATGGCAATAAAATATTAAGAATATCAGTGCACATTTAGTTTGAAACATATCTAGAAACTTTTATCACTATCACTTCATAGATGTAATTTTTATGATTTTTTTTCTCAGAACCACATATGTTTGTAAAAACAACCGCTCAAAATGTGTGCAATTTTTCTCTTCAGGTTATATTAAAAAAACAGGCAGTAGATACACATATTATTTAACTAGGTGTTTATGTTATACATTTAAATGTGTGAAATTGACTGGAGAATCTTATGAATTGATTCATATAATTAATTGATATGAATAGGTGTGTTATGTCTTGTGAAGTGTAGACTTGATTTTAAAAATGTTTAAAAAAATAAAATAAAATTGCATACTTAAACTTAAATATTTCAGCTCCCAATTAATATATGGCAATAAAATATAAAGAATATCAGTGCACATTTAGTTTGAAACATATCTAGAAACTTTTATCACTATCACTTCATAGATGTAATTTTTATGATTTTTGTTCTCAAAACCACATATGTTTGTAAAAACAACCGCTCAAAATATGTGCAATTTTTCTCTTCAGGTTATATTTTAAAAACAGGCAGTAGATACACATTTTATTTAACTAGGTGTTGATGTTATACATCAACATGTGGGAAATTGACTGAAGAATCTTGTGAAATGCTGTAGATAATTATTTGATGTAGGAAAAGAGTCTGTCATGTTATGTGAAGTGTAGACCTAATCAAAAATAACTGGAAAAAAAGATAAATAAACTGTACTCACATATGTCAGCTCCAGTTTAATCCATAGCAGAAAAATCTCAGAATATCAGTGCACATCCATTTTGAAACACAACACATTTTACCACAATCACTTCAAATATATAATTTATATGATTTTTTTCCTACACCACAAATTTCTGTAAATACCAAACAACTATGACTAATATTATTTACACCAACTATATTCTATCATTTTTGGTTTGACAATGTGCTTCCACTTTGGCCTGAGAAGATACAAGGAAAACCTTGGATTATACTGCTTATATTGCCATCTGCCTTTATACCCTATTACCACTTCATTCAAACTGAGATTTTGGAATGGGTAAAAGGCACTCTGAAATTTTTGCAACAACATGTTCATAAAATCTTTTCTTTTCCTTGTGAATTTTCATCAGAGGCATGAAGCATTGTATGATATACTGCTTCAAATCTACTTCTTGAAAACATTTGAAGAAACAAAGGAGTATAAAATTCTGCAGATGTAGACCAGTAGTTGCGAATGCATGGTCTTTTCTGAATCCCAATTTTTATTAGGACAGCAATAAACTTATCAAGTTCATGGCGTGTGACTTTGGTCCACCGAGAATACAATGAATATTGTTTCGCAGGGTTATTTTGAATAGATTTGAGTCTGGTATAATCATTGATGCACTGGAACATGAAATCTTGAACCTCATCAGTAAAAAAAACACTGAAACATTTCAATGGGGTTGACAGGTCAAACCCCTCAGTCACACCTGGTGTTCTCTTTGGACAAAATCGAAATGCATTTTGTGTCATCCCCTCAGCAATTTCTAACCACTCTGGGACATCTTGTGAGGATGCACCTGCCTCTAGACTTGTGGCAGTTCTCATAGCTTTACTTTTGGTCACAATGGTGTTTTTGCCTCTTTATCCTTCTCCTTTAGTGACTGAAAGTTTTGCTCTTTTTATACCAGCCCTACCTGATGCATGTTCAATCAGCTGATCGACATCGCCCTCAGAATGATCACTTTCATGAATATTCTGACACAAAGTCTTTACAATGTCTTCATTGGAATTACTAAACCTAACTTCTAAAATCCGTGTCGCTCGAGTTATCTTCTGTCCACTGAGAAATTAGCGTCGTGCTTGCTCAGCCGAAAGCAGGTGTTTAGAAGAAGATTCTCGATCCATTTTGTATGTAAACAAATAGAAATGGATATAAAACACACAATTTTAGCTTCACAAATTTGTTTTTCGCTCACAAACGTCCATAAACATGTCCTAGATGTAATGAAATGATTTAAAAACCAGCTAGTTGCTAGGTATTTATAACTTTTCGTTCAAACTCGACATATATCACACTGGCGCGCCATTGGTCTGAAGATTCTCGATCCATTTTGTATGTAAACAAAGGAATAGAAATGGATATAAAACACACAATTTTAGCTTCACAAATTTGTTTTTCGCTCACAAACGTCCATAAACATGTCCTAGATGTAATGAAATGATTTAAAAACCAGCTAGTTGCTAGGTATTTATAACTTTTCATTCAAACTCGACATATATCGCACTGGCGCGCCACGCGTCATTGGTCCAAACGGAAGTCCTATCTGGCGCGTGGTGCGCCACTGTGGACGGAAAGAGTTAATACAGGGCTAATAAAAGGTAATAGCAAGGCAGTTTCGACACATTAAGAAGACTATCAAAACCCCAACAGCCCAGGGTAACTGTCATAGAAGATAGCAATGGGGCTCTGCTCAATGAAAAAACAGCTATAATGAGAAGGTGGACAGAATATTGCAAAGAATTATGTAACTGTAAACTCGACACTGACTATAGCATTTTAAATAACATTAAGTGTGAAAACAGGGAACTCGGAAATGCAGCAATATTACGGGAAGAAGTGGAAGAGGCTATATGTTCACTGAAAGGAAGGTAGTCACTGTGGATAATATCCCAGCAGAGCTCTTGAAATATGGAGGACCAGATATAGTAAAAATCATGACAACAATCTGCCAGAAGATATGGAATAATAAAAAATGGCCGAAAGATTGGACGCAGTCATTAGTAATACCTCTTCCAAAGAAAAGAAATCTAAAAATGTGCAAGAATTACAGAACCATTAGCCTTATTAGTCATTCAAGTAAAGTGATGTTAAGGATACTTTTGAACAGAATAAAACAGAAATCAGAAGAAATCTTGTCCGATGAACAGGCGGGCTTCAGACCAACAAGAAGTACCACAGAACAAATCTTTAATATTCGATTACTGATTGAAAAACATCTCCAGCATCAATGCAATTTGTACCATAACTTCATCGATTTCACAAAAGCCTACGATCGAGTCTGGAATGAAGGCTTATGGCAAATAATGAGAAAATTACATTTTGATACCAACACCATAGATATCATTGAAGCACTATACAAGGATGCAAGCAGTGCTGTTTTTGCAAGCAATGACATAGGAGAATTTTTCAAAACAACTGTAGGAGTTTGGCAGGGATGTTTCCTGTCCCCAATGCTTTTTATATATCTAGAACATATTATGCAGGAGACTCTCTACGACTATAAAACAACCATATCGATTGGAGGTCGACCTCTTTGCAGTCTACGTTTTGCTGATTATATCGATCTTATAGCTGGAACAGAATCAGACTTCAAGACCTCACCTCTAGACTGGAGAAAGTAACACGAACGTATGAGATGGAAATTAATATAGAAAAAAGCAAAATATTGGTGAATAGCCATAAGAAACATGTTCTGACCAAGATTACGCTAAATGGGCAAAAGTTAGAAGAAGTGAACACCTTTAAAAATCTGGGGTCCACTATATGTAGTGATGGAAGATCAAGTAAAGAAATCAAGACAAGACTTAAGATGGCCTCAGCTGCCATGACAAGGCTGAATGTGATCTGGAAAAGTAACATCAGTTTTCCTGTGAAGATCAAATTATACAAATCACTTGTATTATCTATTCTCTTGTATGGGTGTGAGGGCTGGACACTCACTGCAGATTCTGAGCCAAGGATTCAGGCTTTCGAGTATAAATGTTATAGAAGAATTTTGCGCATTTGCTATAGAGCACAAAACAAATGTCTATGTTAGAGAGAAAATAAACATGTATGCAGGCCACCAAGAACCACTTTTGTCAGTAGTGAAACGTTGAAAGCTTGCCTGGTTTAGGCATGTAACTCGACATGACTCCCTTTCGAAAACGAACCTCCAGGGAACAGTCCAAGGTAAACGGAGAAGAGGAAGGCAAAGAAAATCCTGGGCTGATAACATCAAAGAATGGACAGAGCACGGTTTTTCCACACTTGTACACATTGCTGGGGATAGAGAGCAGTGGAGGACCCCGTCTGTTGATACTTTCACCAAGGCACCCCTACAACCCATGACGGGTTACGGGTTGAGATGGTGATGATGATGAATATGACTTTATGTTTAAAAGTCATCATTAACAGAGACACAGACAGTAGGAAGTGGTGGTAAGTAAGACCCGACAAATGCCATACACTGGGCTTGTTGTGTTTCAGGTTTCATATGGTGAGCGTATAAACAGTATACTACCTGGTCTCAACATTGTGCTTAACCTTTAGCACGCTGCGGTAGCAACGTTGCGCCAGAGTTACTATATGTTCTGCCGGCTGCGGGCGCAATGCTGCTACTTTCGGATAGAGTTGGTTTCCTGCCATATAACATGTGTACACATCATATTACCCCCGGATGTTTAGTTTTAATCTTATTTGCGAAAGAGTTCACTTCCTATTCTGATCTATATTTGTGACGGGTGTGTTAGCATTTATTTTCTGTGCATTTTTCAAATCGAAATCAATCGGCATGGAACAAGCTGCCATTTTCGCTGAAATTTTCATGGATTCTGACTCCGATGACGAGGAGTTTGTTGGCTTTACTAGCGCTGATATCGGTTCTCAGAATATGGATTCCGGAGATGGGGACGACAGTAGTATGTCTAGCGTTGTTGACCACGATTTTGATGAAGTTGATATTCCCAGGGCCCCTTCTGGATACAACCACGACTGGCTCCGCAACTTTGACGAAGTTGTGGGACCTGTGGGCGTTGCCGATGACATCTGAGGTAGATGTATTCCGTCTGTTCATCACAGATGATGTTGTGAACGCGTTAGTAACGGAAACTAATTGTTACGCCAGTCAGGTTAGTGAACAGAAAGGGCAAGAAGCGGGTGCCTCATCCAGTGTGACGTGGACGAATGTCACTGCTGACGAGATGAGGGCGTTTGTTGCTTTGCTACTGATGATGGGTGTAACGAAAAAATCGTCATTTGATCTGTATTGATCAAATGACTGTTTCATTGAGATGCCAGGGTTCAGGAATGTGATGAGCAGGGACAGGTTTCTGTCTATCTTATCATTTCTACACCTCGTGGACAATACAACTGCAGCACAACGAGGGCACCCTGACCACAGCAAAGCTTTCAAAATCAAATCGTTCATCGACACTCTTCTCCCTCTATGGCAAAGCCATTACATACCCTCTAAAGAGCTTAGTGTTGATGAGAGTATGATAGCTTTCAAAGGTAGGACCAGCCTTATGCAGTACATGCCTAACAAACCCTCTAAGTGGGGTATGAAAGCCTGGGGCCTAGCTGACTCCAAGACAGGCTACCTCTGGAATTGGCAGCTCTACCTTGGGAAGGAAGACAATGTGGACCCTAACAGAGGTGTTGCTCACCGCGTTGTCACCTCCCTTGTTGCTCCCCTGTATGGGCATGGCCATGTTGTCTACATGGACAACTTTTTCTCTTCTCCTGCCCTGATCATGGAGCTTGCGGATAATCAGACAGGAGCTTGCGGCACATAGCGGTTGAACCGCCGAGGGGTCCCCCAAGAAGTCAAGTTGGCGAAACCCAGGGCTGGTGACCCTCCCATCACTAAAAGAGATGGCAACATCCTCTATATGTCATGGTTTGACAAGAGGCCAGTGAATGTTATGACAACTGCACACGATGCGCAGACCTTCAGGAAGGAGGTCAGATCCAAACATCATGCTGGCAATGTGCGGATCATCGACAAACCATGCACTGTCCAAGCCTATTCCTGTCACATGGGAGGTATTGATCGTGTGGACAAACAGTTGACATACTACATGGTTCTGCACAGGAGCAGCAAATGGTGGAAGAAAATTTTCTTCTATCTATTGGAAGTTTGCTTTGTCAATTCGCTTGTCCTGTGGAGGGCCAAGTATCCGCGTCGTGTCAAGGCGGAAACATTCCGTTTGCGGATTGCTCACGGGCTGCTTGATGGGTACCAGTCTAGGGTCTCACACCGCAGAGGAAGGCTAACCGACAATGCACCAGCGAGATTGGTTATGGGGGAACACTACATCACTCCTAACCCTAAACGTCTCGCTACCGGCAAGCCTTCCAGGCCAGACTGCGTCGTGTGTTCCAACAGGGAAAAGAAGCGCCACCAGACCCAGTTCGTGTGCCGCAGGTGTCTGGTACCTCTCTGTACATATCCCTGCTTTGAGCGTTACCACACCCTGCTCAATTTCAAGACAGAATGTACTCCAGAGCTGCACCAGGAGTAGGTGAGTCTCTTCGTTTGTTGGGTTTTTTTTTCATCTTTCCATTCCTCTCTTCCTATCATATCTAACATATACACCAACAAAACTTATATCATCAGATTCATCATTCATTTATTTATATACATTCCAAAAATTATAGCAATTGACCAAGAAAACTATAGACGTTATAAGTCACCCACTATAACAAAAGGGGGCGTTGTGAAAAAGAATGCAGTGGCAGGGCAAATTTCCGCTATTGTAATGCAGTGTGCTAAAGGTTAAGAACCAGGAGTTCCAACATATTCGTGGACCACCACTGCCACCTGGCCTCAGTATTGTACTGTTAGGACCAGGAGACTTGAACAAGACTATCACAGCTAGCTGGCCTTAGCATCGAGACTCAAGGACCAAGCGTATATTTCAGAGATAAGTGTACTACCAACAAGTATCACCAATCCTACCCAAAAAGTTACAGACTGTCTGTGGTTAAACAAGTCATAAACCCAAAGACACTGTAGAAAATTTATTTGTGCAAACTATGCCGTAAATTTTTCCAATTTTTTACAATACTTTCACTTGAAGATATTCAGTAATTAATAAATGTTTTGAGTTGATTTTACAACTGAAGTTATTGAATTATTTTCACTGATACAAGTTTATTCTGCGTTAAAGTAATTTTAAGTTGAAGGGATTTTTTTTAGCCCATTATAATTTCCCTAGTAGCATAGGATAGGTCCAGCAAGAGGGTAAAGTAGCCACTTGTTCCATACTTCTTGAACATTTGAACAATGAGCTTAACAGCTGACTTCATCCTGTGCCATCCCTTCACCAGATCTCTTTTCTGTGTCTGGAAACTACGAGGGACGGTCAAAAAGTAATGCCTCGTAATTTTTAATTTCATTCAATAGGCAAAAAAACAGATAAAATTCATATTGAAATGTAGCCCCAAGTCTGTACTTCAAAAATTTATTTCTCAATGTAGTCTCCGTTATTTGTTACAGTTTTTGTCCATCTTCTCACAAGGGCATGTATCCCCGCACAGTAAAAATTTGTGTCCTTTTTCCTAAACCATTGGTATACAGCGCGTTTAAGGGTCTCGGTGTCCTCAAAGTGATGTCCGCGAAGATCTTCTTTCAGTGGTCCAAACAGATGGAAGTCAGAAGGTGCAAGATCGGGACTGTAAGGGGGATGTGGTAATAATGTCCAGCCAAATTCTGCAATCACATCAATGGTGCGTTTAGCGGTGTGTGGCGTGGCATTATCGTGCAACAGTAGTGCAGTTCTCTGATCTTTTAATGGATAAAGTCACCGAAGACGACCTCTAAGCTTCTTCAAAGTTTCAATGTAACGGTCTGCATTCACCGTGTTTCCCTGTTCCAAGAAGTCGAGAAGAATCACACCCTTCTCATCCCAAAACACGGAGGCCATAACTTTCCCTACAGATGGTGAACTTTTGAACTTCTTTCTTGTCGGCGATGTTGTGTGATGCCATTCCATTGACTGCCTCTTGGATTCTGGTTCAAACAAAAAATGAACCCAAGTCTCATCACCTGTCACAATATTCGATAAAAACTCTTCTCCTTCAGTTTCGTGATGGTGCAGGAGGTTGATGGCTATGGTTTTCCTTGTTTCTTTATGTCTGTCTGTCAACATTCTGGGTACCCACCATGCACAAACTTTTGAATAACCCAGGTCTTTAATGATGTTCTGGACACTGCCTTACTAATGGACAACATGGAAGAAAGTTCATCCAGTGTTACCCGACGGTCACCACGAATGATGCCATCAACTCGATGAATGTTGTGCGGAGTCACTGCGGTAGACGGACGGCCAGTCCGCTTTGCGTCAGCCATTGAGGATTGACCTACTTCAGCTTCGTCACAACGATGTACCCAACGTCGGACAGTGCTAACATCCACTGTTGAATCTCAATAAACATTCTTCAAACGTTCGTGGATGCGAATTGGGGTCTCGCCTTCAGCATTGAGGAATTCTATGACATAACGTTGTTTTAACCGAACGTCTTTGGCAGCCATTTTTAAACTGTTACAGTGGTGCCACCTGTTACTGAAACAGGTTGGTAATGCTATACAGTGCAGAAGAGTGTTTGAGGAATCCTGCTAAATTTACAAATTGCACACCAATGCAGTATTTACATACATAAAAAATAGGAGGCATTACTTTTTGACCGTCACTCGTATCTATATCATCTGAATATTTCGCCACAGTATTATGCACCAAACTTTAGGAAATTGGCTGAAGAATATTGTGAAACAATGTTGAGTTCTTATGTGATGTAATAATTATTTGTTATGTCTTGCGAAGTATTCAATCATTCATTTATTACCCTCAGCTCCCCAAGGAGCATAGGCCAACAAACACATGCCAAGTCCTTGTGTCACATGCCATCATCAAGTTCTTCACACATTCTCTTCATCATATTCACCTCTGCCTGCAGTTCTCTTCTTCATGCACTTCTTGGTCTACCTCTGCTTCTTTGCCCTGGGGGTTCCAGAACAGACAGCCTTGTAATGCTATCAACAAGTTTCCTCAGTGTGTACTATCAATTACCATCTTCTCATCTCTTGTTCCACTGGTCCACAGCAAGTGTTTACATGATTTGAACAAGCTATGGCCACTAATTTTCTAATTTTTTTTTTCAAATTCAGAACTCGTATCAAGTGGGTGCACCCTGCAGCCCGCAGGTAGAACTATAGGGTAAACTGGCGCACCATGTGGTTCGTGGGTTAAAATGAGTTAATGAAAGCACTTTATACATTATGCCCACCAGTAATCAACACACATTTACCTTCTTTTTCATATGTAAAAAAAAATGTATGCATGTACATGAATGTCGCAAAAATGTATTTGCTAAAAAACACATTATATTCACACAGTAGGGCAGTCAGTTTTGTTTATGTCTGACCCAGCTTTTGAAAAGTATTAGAAAATTTAAGTTTAAAACCCCTACCTTTAAAAAAGTCTCTTCCCCCCCCTCCCCAATTTTTCTAATCTAGCTAAATATTATACTTACTTAGTACTTACTTAGTCGTTCCCCTTCTACCGTGAGGTGTAGAGGTTTGGAAGAGAGAGCGCCAGACTATCCTATCGGCTGTCTTCCTCCTGGCCTGGTTCCATTCTAGTCCTCGATCCTTCAAAGATTGTCTAATGTTGTCCTCCCAGCGGACTCTGGGTCATCCTGGGGGTCTGGATCCCTGGCTCTTTGTTTCCCATGCTTGTTGTGGTAGCCGATCTTCTCCCATTCTGCAGACATGGCCAAACCATCTTAGTTGGGACTGTTCTACTTGGGTCTGCAGGGGGTGGGATTTTAGGCCTTGACGTATCATCTGGTTGCGGACCATGTCTCTTCTTGTTACTTCAACCACCTTCCTCAGATACCTCATTTCTGAGGTTTGGATCTGGCTTTATGGGCTGTAGTCATTGCCCATGACTCGCATCCATATGTCAAGACTAGGACATAGGTGGAGCGGTATACAGCCATCTTCGTTTTCTTACCAACCTCTCTCTTGCTGAGGAATCCTCGATTTATGGCCTGAAAAAGTCTCACAGCTGCTGCTTTTCGAGTGGCCAACTCTTCTTTGATACCTCCGTTTTGGTCTATAATAGCTCCGAGATATTTAAAGTGGTCGACCTGCTAAATATTATACAAAATGAAATGACCACTGCATCCTTTAATAGTTTATTTATCAAAGTGTATATAACCACAGCTCAATACACACAGCAGGGCCCTAACTTCATTTCAAAATTCAATTCTCTCTCCCCCCCCCCCCCCCCCCCCCCCCCAAAAAAAAAAAAAAAAAAACTTTAAAGTGCATGTGTATACCATTTTTGCAATGCACTGAAAGAAATAATGTCTCACAGAATTCACCAGATTTTAGAGAAAGCCTTGTGCCTCTGCATTCTGTTGTTGGAAGCAGACAACTGAGGAGGTTGAAACAAGCAAACTTATTTACAGGGTTCAGTTTGATGTAATTTTTGAGCCCCTGCACTCTAATTATATTTCATTGTTGCCATTTCTGTGAGTGCTAACATTTCCATGTTTTTTTAATAAACATCATACAATTCTCTTTCTTCTTGTTCATTTTTTTTTTTTTGCATGGGGCTACCTACCATTGCAGTCAGCAGCTTTCAGTAAACTTATGCCAAAGAATTTAGTATGCTCTTATGGTCATACCAATTATTTCTAAAACATTTTTTAACGTGTTTTAGTCAAGGTCATTAGCTTTTGTTTTGAAGAGTAGGTTCCTATGGACTTCTGCACAGAGAGAAAAAACATGACAAGTGCTCCAACCAAGTGAGTCATAACAGGTGACTAAGGTGAGGTTATGCACAGGGCTGGCATCATAGAAGACAAATTGCTATAGACACCACAGCTGCAAGAGCAGATGAAGTGCATTTGTGCAGGGTTCCTACATGGAGGGCCAACTACTGTGGCAGCCTTTATTCCTCAAATAGAAAACAAAGGGACATTCATACCTTTTTCAGATACTGCTGTGAACATGGAGCCCCCGTTTCAGCATTGTTAATTTCTTCCAGAATTTTCTGAAATAATAATATTAAAGGATGCGTTAAACAAAAGCTTGTGGATAACATGACCCATAAATGTTACCACTCAGAGATGAAAAACCTGTACAAAGGGTCCACAAAACCTGTACAAAGACCCAAAAAACGTATCAAAAGAATTAATTTGTGTAAAAATATTTTCAATGACAGTGGGCTGCATTATAACTGAGACATGCTGCCTTTGCCTTCAAAAGTAGGTCTTCACATATTTTAAAACCCAAACAACAAGTGTATGAGTTTATTTGACACTGTACAAATGTGATTGTGTAATCATTTAGTCTATTTCTGCGCTTAACTATGACTAACAGACTAGGAAATCTTGTATTCGATAGGACCTTATAAAAGAATTCAGAAACACAGTAATAAGGGGTAAGGGTTAGAAATCCTAAACCTAACCCTGAACCCAAATCTTAAGGGCATGCACTACAGTGAAAACTCTCCAAGACAGTAGCAACCTGCTTCTCTCTGTCAAATCGCCGAGAAACAATCAAACTGTAACTAAATGGAAGTGAGCTTCCAATCAAGGAAAACCCAACATACCTGGGAGTCAAGTTGGATAAGAGACTCACCTGGAAGCCGCACATAAAAGCAGTAGAACAGAGAGCAACAAGAAAGCTCTCTATTATGAAGAAACTGGCTGGCACAAGTTGGGGGGCAAATACCAGCATACTTAAAAGTCTATACAGGCACAGTAAGGCCTGTACTTGAATATGGCATGTCAGCCTGGGCCACGGCATCTAAAACAAACACAGAACGTCTAGGGAAAGTGCAAAATTCAGGCCTTAGATTAATCACTGGAGGGATGAAGGCTTCTCCAATCCAGGCAATGGAGAGATACACCAACATCCGCTCTCTTGATGACAGACGTGAGGAAAAGGTATTCACTCACAGTGAGAAGCTTCTACGAATGCCAAGTCACCCAATGCATGCCAAACTCCATAGTTTGACAATGAACAGGCTGAAAAGAACCAGCTTCTTAAACATCTCCAAACATCTGCATCGATGCCATGAAGACCTCCCAAACCGATCTACTGAGATTGAAATGTTAATTGATTACGAAGAGCCAGACGACTGCCATGAAAATATATCTATTATCACAGAAGTCCCTGAAATAAAAAAGAAAGGCCACCAGACCCCTCAAAAACTAAAAACTTTGGCTCAAGAAATGATTGAAGAAAAGTACAACCCGAAGAAGTAGACACAAGCATACACAGATGGATCCGCTGAGGGGGCAGTAAAGAACGGTGGAGGAGGCATTTTTATAAGATTCCTAAATGGAAAGATCATTCGAAAGGCCTTCCCAGCTGGAAAGATCTCCTCCAATTTCAGGGCAGAAGCTATGGCACTACTGCAAGCTCTGAAAATCCTCACCAGATCCGAACAGCAGCCACCAGCTAAGATAGTAATCTTCACTGACTGCAGATCATTACTGGAATCAATACAGAACACCAGAAATGATAACATGAGGAATGAGATCAGATCTGAGCTTAACATCATCCAAAGGTCATCAACCATTGCCCTTCAGTGGTTACCCTCCCACTGTGGAATTGCTGGTAATGAAAGAGCAGATGCTGTATCAAGAAGTGGCAGTAAAATGGAACAATACAGCCACCCATTGCCCTATCGGGAAGCAAAAAACCATCATCCACAACAAGTACAAAAATCAGTGGAAGGAGGAAGGGGAGATATACAGCAGAGATGACCCAATCCACCATCTAAACAGATACCAACAGACCACCATTTTCCGCCTGAGAACTGGCCACTGCAGATTACTTGGCCATCTCTATCGCCTCAGGATATCCCACACAAATGAATGCCCATGTGGAACTGGAATCCAGACCCCAGAACACATTCTCCAGAACTGCCCTTGATGAACCGCGACGTGCGACCTGGCCAAGGGGTGCTGAGCTGCAGCAGAAGCTATGGGGCTGCCACGCCGACCTGGTAAAGACTGTGGACTTCGTCCTGGCGACAGGCCTGCAGATTTAGCATGACTACAAACTGAACGCAGAAGAGGTGAAAACTAACTTTTGTTCTAATAACATTTTCAAACTTTTTATATACTCAAAGGATGTTGAGGATTGTTACATGGTTGCAAGCATTTGGGTTTGGATCCGACTCAAGTGATTGCACCATGGAACACCTCAAATGAATATATATATTAACGACATAGTCTGCATATCTCTATGCATGACGCGTATGACTTAGAAACGTCATTCGACTTGTGGGCTTCGACCCTAACGGCAGCGTTTGGAATATGTGGCCTAGCCACTATGGAATGTGTGGTCTAACCACTAAGGAATGTGTGGCATAGCCACTGGATTTATATGTGTGGCTGGTAAGCCAAAGTAGCAGTGTATTCTTGGAGAAAACGTAAGTCGTGTCGTTCTTAACGCAGTTTGAATATATATGGCTGATTAGCCTGGCGTTGTATGCCAAATGAACATAGGAATTATATGTTGAATGAACATTACGAAATAAACTAGCAGCAGGAGTAAGTCTAGAGTAAATGGATATTATGAACTAGCAGCAGAAGTAAGTCTAGTTATCATATTGATTATGCCAAAGGATGTTGGCTGGAAAATGAACTGACCGTTAAGCAGAACTGTAGATTATTGAACATGTGATCTTCGTGAAGGAAATGAACTCTTGCGACATGTACATTAACTATGATTGTGAACTATGTCTTTAACGTATTTGTGATTTCTCATGGAAGAGAGAATATTAATTAAATGTTTGAGTCGTCGAATCCTGGTCTTATTCAGAGTTCAGTTATAGACTGTTTTATTCAGCAATAATGACCAGTGACTTTCAATACATAAACACGCTGCCTCACACTGCTAATATCAATAATGCAAGAGAATAATCAGGTCAGTCAATATATAGATTTTAATATGAAGCATGTTCAAGTACCAACATATCACACGGGTTATAACTGACAATATTGATACGAGTGTATGAATAACGAAATCTAAGAAATATGGATTAAAAGAACCTGCGGACTTTGACTTCTAATATCAGAGCATCTAACAACTGGTGCCGGAGTCAACAGCCCGTAACATCTGGTGTCAGAGTCACAGTCCATAACAAAGGACACATTGTATGTCCATGAACCAAATTCTAAGGTTTATTTTGTTAAAAAAACATGTGGTTACCATGGTAACAACAACAAAAAATATCCGCAATATTGGATTTTTAAACACATTTTTAAGAGACCATATCATGTTTCCTTTTGTCCAAAGTTTATCAAATTGCACACACATGTAGTGACTGACAATTAAAAAATTTTGTCAGAAGCTTCTTTTGATAAGTTTAAAATTCTATTTTTAATGATTTGTTTAAAAATCACGTTGATGACACATCCACAATATTTGTATGGAAAAAATATATTTAAAAAAATTACCAAAATATCACAATTCTCTTCTGAAAAAAAAAACAACAAATATTTAAATATATAAATATATCTCGCGCGCGTGTGCGTGTATATATGCATGCCAAATTTGATAATGATCTGTCAGATACCTTTTGAGATATGTATTTTTTTTTGTGTGAATTTTCGAGAAAAATGAATTTTACTCACCTCAGTCTTGTCGAAAATACTCCATTCTGGGGGGCCAAATGTCTCTAAAATTGTCCAGCACTATATGCTGCACCTCCTTCAGCTCCTCCTCTCGCCTTTGTCTTCCCTTTTGTCTAATTTTTCATCTTTTTACATTTTTGTCAGCCTCATATTTCTGGCTGTTGGCCAGACGTTTCCTTAGTTGCACCTGTCCAAGGCATTTCGAGTTTGTTCCAGATGCTTGGCCATACAGCTTTTTTATTTCTGCACTGGCTGATGGACCAAAGTTGAACTCTCCAATGGCCACAAGGACACTGAATTTGACCTTTTTTAATGACTCAAATTTTCACTTGCTGCAACGACTCCATATAACATTGTGGAGGCTTTCATTTGAATTTTGAGCTGCACCTAGCTCACACCGCTTGAGCAGATGTTGATCAGTAAGACGCTCATAAATAGGGACTAAGTGCTTATGGAGCCGGTTGTAGTCTAGCAGAGTGTGAACTAGGGTCTTGTGAGGTCCGGCGACTTCTCCTTTGGTATCGCCATCTGATAGCAAAACAGTGTAGCGTAGTTTGTGATTTGCCACTGAACCTCACAGGCTTTTACCTCCATCATTCTGGCTGACCCTTCGTAATTACGGCAGCAGTCCTTCAGATGCCCTTTCCATTGTTCAAATTTGTCAGGCTGGTTTTTCAGTTGCCACTGTCCAGTAGTCTCGCAGGTGTGACAGAAGACATAATGTGCGTGTCGATGACCATGCCAGTCAAGATGTCGATAACACTGCCAACACCTATTAGTGACTTATGACCTCTAGTTAGCCAAGTTCCATCAAAGCTGACAGCGATGTCAGTGACTTCTTTTTTATTGATGGTACGATGCTGAATCTTAGCATGTTCAGCTCGGACGATGCTGACAGCACGTTGAAATACTGTAGAGTTGTGCATTGTAACAATTTGATCAGGGAGGTCCAGGTTCTCACAGAAGAGACTAAACATAGATGGGCCCATTCCAGAAATGAGGGCACCAAGAACAGTAGATTTGTTGACTGCATGTCCCTGAGGGTCGCGTCCTTCTGGTTCCCTCTCGGAAGTGTACGTTCCAGAAACTGCTTTTTCACATGTGTGGCACACAACTTCCAGGAAGAGAAAGAAACCCTTTGACTTGGTGTTGTCAGTTCTTGTGTGCAATGTGCTCTGCTTGCACACGTTGCAAAACACGTTGGTGAGCAGGTTGTTGATGAAAGAAATGTCCACAATGGTTCTGTACGTAGGTTTAGGTTGGGCACAGACAGTGATAGGAGGAGCACAGTTCTTGCTCACGCTCAAGTCCATTTTTATATGAGATCGACTTGGGCCAGGGTTAAAGGCACTACCGGGTCAGCGACTAAAACTATAGGCCTATCAGATACTGGTATGCAGAAATTCGTTGATGATGAGCCTACATCAGTTTGGTTATCATTCACCGTTGATTCGGTCGCACCATTGCTGGAAATTACACACTGCCGACGTATTCTAGCAACAGAAAGTTGTTCTAGCCTTGCTTTCATACCTTTTCTTCCCATTCTGAAGTAATTGAATAAACAATTTTATGAGATTACAGTCTAAATCAAGAGAGAACTGTCGATGAAAAACATCATGTTGCACTGAACAAAGACTTATTTTGTTTATGGCGGAAGTTGTGGTTGTTATCTTCCAAAATAGTGCTGGCCAACCAGCGCATTATTAAGACCAATGAAAAAGATAAGAGTGAATGGGTTATGAATGATGAAATGAGGTCACTGCGTGACCACTCCTTATAAGGAAGTTAGCATAAAATAAGAGGGGTTTTGAATGCCAAATCAGGCAGAGCTATGAGAAAGAAAGGTTTTTGTTAAGGTCAAAAAGGGGAGTAATCCTGAATATGTTGGTGACAAGTTAGATTTTGAGTTGCGTTGCTTGAATCCTTGTTTAGTTATGATGTTTGTTTAAATTTATGATAGGAATGACCGCTACTCACAGCGTTGAGCCACGCCTGTGAGGAATTTATCCCGGAGTTGTAGTGAGCTGTGTTTAGCTCGCGGCTATGCTGCAGGTATAGAGAGCGGGGTTGAAAACAGGGGATTCTCGTGACTGGTTTTTTTGGCGGGACGAGTGTGTGAGCCGAGAGAGTGTGTGTCTGGGCGTGGACCGACCTGGTCAAGCCTGGTGTTTTTTAGATGGTGTATGCCTGTACAGTGCTTAAGATGTCGATTTATGTTTTCGCTGTGTGTACAGCATATTTCGTAAGCTGCAGTGTCACAGAGCAGTTTCATGGGTGGATGATGGAGTGAGTGGAAGTAAGGGTCACTGAGGTTGTCAATATTTAAGTTTAACTCAGGGATTGAGTTTATGTCTGGCTTCATGTCAGTATGTGACAACTTGGGGAGCTCGCAAAAGAAGTATTTTGGAAACCTGGGGCAGCTTTTTAGAGAATCAACCAACCCCCACCTCACACCATTGTTTGTCTGATACGGTGCTGCAATTTAGAAATCACAGAGTAATTCACGCAAAATTATAAACGTCAAATTATAAAGATGAGTGGCAAAACGGCTGAGGACTGACCTGTCTGAGAACTGCATGTCAAGCTTTGTATTCAAATCAAGTTTAAAGGAGCACGGTAGCAGTTTTTTCAAGTTTATTTTACAGTAATTACAGAATTGGCAAGCGGGATATTTTACAGCAGTTACACCGATACTGACCTGGCACGGGGTAAGAGTTCATGACCTCTCGTGCGACTTCATTTCTGTACTAAAATATTTCGGAGAGAGAGACGGTTTGCAAAGTAACCGAGTTTAGCTGTAAATTTTCAGTCACATCGGATCAAGCATAGGGAGCATTCTGTGTGGTTACATGTGTGATCGTGTATGCTGACCTTTCGTCCTGCAAGTGGGTCAAGCGTGTTACTACTGACTGCTGCATTCAGTCGCTCACTGGTGATGAAACTAGTCTGCTAGGCCTAGAACTGATTTATGACATCACGGACGAGGGATCTTTCAAGTACTGTGCTGGCTTCCAGTTTGTATTGTGTAATCTTCTACGTTTGACTGTCTTGGTGCTCTAAACTTGTGGCTGTTACATCATCATCGTGACCACTAGACATCATTTCTACGGATCTGACAACGCAGTATAAGATCTTCAAGCAGCTTCAAAACTATAAGATATGTATTATTCTTTGTAATTTAGTATTGATTGTTGGTGTATGCGTTTTCTTTGGTTATCATCTGTGTAAATTTCTTTGTGCGGTGTGTTTTCATCTGGTCTGCGCAGTTTGTTTTCGTCTGTTTACTTCTTTCCTGCGGGTCTGTTGTTATTAGTTTTTGTTTTCTGTGCTGTGCTGTGCTGAGTGTGTTGAAATTGTTCTTTGATATTTTGAATATAATATTTGTGGTTTCTTTTTCAGATTTATTGTGTTATTTTGTAGAATATTAGGATAGATACTTTTCTTCTTTAAGTAGTTTAGTTAAATAGTGTATATTTACTTTTATTTAGTAATTATTGTTGTAAACATATTTTACATTACTATTAGTATATTATGTGCAGTGTTAGTGTATAGGCCTACTTTAATGTTTATATTATAGATTTGGTTAGATGTTAATACTTTTCTGTTTCTTTTTATTCAGAATCTGTGTCAGTGAGCTGGAGTGCTGTCGCCCAGTACTTCTGATACTATTATTGCAGTCTTTCAACATCTTGATTGGATCGGCTATTCAAGACACTACTTCAAAGATAAGTTTTTTTTTTTCTTGCAACATATATTTTTCTGTTTATATACCACTCAAAACTTTTCTGGTGGTCCATTCATTGTTGCAGTGTTTGTATTCGTTGCGTTTATTTCTGGTTATATTTTTGTGTGAGATTAATACATTTTTCTTTCCCAGAAGGAACGTGTATTGATCTGTCTATAGGTCTTGTGAAATTAATTCCAGTGTATGGGAGGCCCGGTCTTGGAGAGACTCGGTGTCTAGTGCCCTGTGGAATTATTTGAACATTTATTGGTGTTAGCTGTTAAAGTCTTGTTTGTATATCCATTGTCATGTAAATTATTTTTCTCTCATGTGATGTTTATATGGGGTTTTCTAGTGTCTTTTCTTCTATCTTGTAAATATATTTATTTTACAGTTCCATTGTGCTTGTTTGTTTCCAGGTGTGGTATACATCTAAATCTACTTTTCTTTAGCTATCATCTGTTATCCCCCCGCCTGTGAGTTATTGTTTGTCTTTCTTGTATTTGTAGAGTATTTCATCATCATCATACTTCATCTTGTCTTCCTGAATGTCGGTAGATTCTTTTGTTGTATGCATAACTATATATTGGAGTATTGAGAGTGAGTGCTTAGGTTTGGCATTATTAATTGTTTATTTAAGTATTCACTACTTCATTAGTGTAGTGTGCTACTGTAGTAAGAGTTCTTAGTGTTACTACTTTCATTAAATAGTGTTATCCGGAATTCCTATAGCTTTAGCAACCACCAAAGAGATTTAGACATGGGGAATTCTACTGGATCTATGGATGATTCATTTTCATCATCATCATGCGATGAGCCTATGCAAGAGTGCAGTAGAACGTGTGAAAACAGAAGAAGAAGGATAGCTTTGCGAGAGTTGGCGTTGGCAATAAGGAATGGTGATACCTATGAGGTGTATGACTCTCGTATAAAAGTAAGAAATAGAGATAGTGTGAAAGTTTACTGTTTAAAATTGAAGAGTACCTTCGAGACTACTGTACAGCCAGAATATAGGAAGAGACCAAAACTGAATCTCAAAAGGAAGACTAATATAGCAGAACCAGCATCAACTAAGGTGAAAACTGAAACAAGGAATGTTTCTGTTCAGATTGAGAAGAAAGGTGTTACTGTACAAGCAAATAACCATCGTGAAGATACTTCAGCCTCAGTTGGGAAATGGTCCAACATGACTGTAGATGTATCACTGAAGAAGACTATGATCAGTGATGATTCAGTGAAGAGAAAAGATAACTTATGTCCTATAGGAGGAATCCAAAGGGGTGTTAGTGAGAAGGCACAAATTTCTACAAAAGTCTATGCAACAACGAAGGGAGTGTCTAGGCCTATGTATGATGAAACATATGATGCATCCCAAGAAGTTGTTTTGCCAAAAAATGGGGTTTTTTGTGTGTGACAAAGATCAGTTACAGATAGACAAATTGATTCAGGAAGAGGGAACCTTCGAGGAAAAGTGTGCAATATTAGAAGGAAAATTCAAGATTGTTGAGCAGTTACTGATAAAGGAGTACAGAGATGGTAATCAAAGAATAAATGATGAATTCAAGGTGGTTAGGAACAGGATAGTAGCTGAGTATAAAGGTAATACTCAAGCTAAAGAACAACATTGCAGGGTCCTGTCGTCTCAAAGGACGGAGAAAGCTAGTGCTTTAACCAACAGTTTCTTTGATAAAGTGCAAGCACTAGAAGAGCAATTTAAAGCTGGAAAACAAAGATTAGAGCAACAAGCCCACGTGAAGCATTAAAAGATCAAGTTAAATCTATGCAGGAGCAACACGAGACTACGTCTGATACAGATCTGTCTGATTTGGAGAAGGTACCAGAAGATGCAGAACTTCATTACAAAAAGGCTAAGATAGAGCATACTGCATCTGTAGCCAAAGTAGCAGTAAAGGAAGCTACTGAAACTGCTAAGAAAGAGGTTTGGAAGACAGTAATAGATGGTCTCAAGGGAGAAGGTGCTGGAATTACAGCCCAATTAGAATTATTACTGGCTTATAATTTCAAAGGCAAAAGTGCAGAAAGAAGTAAAGAGCCACTGAAGTTGTTGATGTTTAATGCCATCAAAACATTACCACCAGATAAGTGGAGCATAGATGATCTCTTCACATTATTGAAGATCTTGTGTTATCTGGAGATTTTGTTGTGATCTTGGTAGTGATAATTAATGAAGTTGCTTGTGTGCTGGTAAGAGATGTGTTAGATAGTGTGTCAAACGTTATGTGTAAGATAGTTGAGAGCTGATGGGAAGACAGTGCAATTGGTGACTGATTATGAGAATTGGAAATTTACTACCCTGGTAGTCAAGACACAATAAGTGGGTTTAAGATCATGCTATGTTAAATTTATCTCTGAGCTTATGTCCCTGTCCATTATTTATATATGTTTACCACGGAAGAGAATGTTTGAGTGGTATGGACAGTGGAGTATGAGGTTGCATGAAAGGAAATAATGCATTTTGAAAATTGGTCAAATTTGCTTTCCTAATCTGGATCATTATTTCATTTCCAGAATTTATGTATCCGCTAGCATAGATCAACCTTGTATTGGCACTACTGAAATCTCATTTTGGCACCACTGACAGTGTCTTGACATGGTGATCGGACATCAAGTTGCTGAGAGGGTCTACAGAATAAATTGTTTTAAGCAGTTATTTCATACCTTGATGATCTTTGCAGAGTACCAGATGCCAGAGAGCAATATTTTTTTTTGGGCTGATGTACTTAGTTATATAGTTCAAATGATATTGCATTTTGAAATGTTGACAGTTTGATTTGTTGTGATCATGATATTTGACTACATGCATTGCACATTGTTGTGGTTTTTGAGGGTAAAGCATCGGCAGTGTGCTTAAATGACAAACTGTCTCATGGTAATTAGTTGTGGGTATCAACACTGATGCAGTCATGGCTAAATGCATGACATTTTTGATTAAATCATTGCCCTTAGTAATAACAATTGGTATGGCATGTGGTGAAATTTTAATTTATGAGACTATTGGGATATGCCTCTGTCGGAAAGGATTACAATGAGTTATAAGAATGTGGGTATCAACTTTGTTTTCCAAATAGAATCAAGAAGCGGGAATAAACATGCTAGAGATGAGCATAATGGTAGAAATCTAGGAAGCAGTGGAGCAAGAGTTATCAGTATCTGCTAGGACTTCACAGATACAATTTTGACCAAGCAAAGGTTTGGATTTGAGAACTTAAGGAATATGAGAAGAATTATTAGATTTATCTTGGTGAATTAAATTGATCGTAGTGAAGGAAATTAGATCTTTTAAGAATGGATTAGGAAGAAGTAAAAGCTTTGGTGCTGAATAGTAAGTAAATTACACCATTCACTGAAATCTTGTTAAAAAATTGTGGATTATTCTTTGAATAATGGAATGCGTTAAATTTTATAGGACTTACGTTATAAATATGACATCTTGGGTTGTTATACATTGTTTGGTTGTTGTTACACGACATAATGATGCAGTGTGATAAAGCATCATGGTTTGTTGTTTAAATCTTAATTCTTGTAGGGTACCTAGGGTACTGCGGTGTATGAAACTTAACATTTTTCACAATGAGATGTAGAACATTTTTGTAACAGATATCATAAGAAATTGTTGATGATTTTTTTTTTTTTTTTCTGTGATGTATTTTGATAAGGATAAATAACTGATAGTTGTGCAAGAATTTTTCAAGACTGATGTAATTGCATACAACTATATCATTTGTTTCATTTTGGTGAAAGGGTAGGACATTATTATTATTATAAGCATTTGCTTCATGTGAATAGGAAGCATTATAGAGAACTGTGGTATGGGTTAGAGTGTGACTCACCCTTTGAAGTTTTGTGTAAATAATCCAGTCACAGAAATTGGACCACCTCTTCAGTGAGATGATATGTGTGTATCCAATCACGAGTTGATACATGATGCATTCTGTGGTATGTGCCCAATTCTTCGGTGCAAAACTTCGTTTTCCATCTGGAGAGGGGGGTAGATGTCACAGAGCAGTTTCATGGGTGGATGATGGAGTGAGTGGAAGTAAGGGTCACTGAGGTTGTCAATATTTAAGTTTAACTCAGGGATTGAGTTTATGTCTGGCTTCATGTCAGTATGTGGTGACTTGGGGCGTGCGCATGGAGAAAGCGTGTTTGGTGAACAAGTCTGGGTGACTGAGAGAGTACCCGGATGTGACTAGGGAGAGTCTGTGCTTGATAGCCAAGCTGTGTGCTTGAGGCTGTGATTTGTGATCGAGCTGGGTGCTCGTATTATGTGACAGTTGAGATAATGATATAGTGATTGTGAATATTGTGATTATGTCTGACATATTGTTGTATAGGCGACGTCTTCCCGCCTAGGAGTGTTCTGGAGGAACTTTAGGAGTGTTCGTGGAGAACATATTAAGGCGACGAGTTGGTCCCGCCTTTGGAGCTACAGTGGAGTAAGGCGTTGAGTATTGTCCGCCTTGTAGCTATATTGGAGTAGTATTTATATGGCGATGTTGCATGCCGCCAGTCACTTGGGATAAGTGATTTACACCTGTATGGTGAATGGATTCGTGCGAGGGTTGAATGCCGCACATAGAAACGGGTTGTGTGTACTGTTAGTGTGTGGACGGTCAGCCAGTCCGTGGAAGTATTGTTAGGAGTTATTTCCCACAGGCAGTGTCAGCCTGAGTGTGATGTTATGCATGCGTGAAGATATTATTGATGTTCAGGACTTATGTGAATGTTCTATTAAATGTCATGGAGCTGTACAAGTGGCGTCGTGTTATTCATACCCCTAATGTTGTTTACTATCTACACACGACACACTCATAATACAGAGCACGTGACATGCAGTATTTATAGCACGGTGATGCTGACCGTTTGCTGATGGATTTTGTGAGTACTTTAGGCCTTGATTTATATATCTGCTGTGTGCAGTATTTATAGTACGGATCTGCTGTGTGCAGTATTTATAGCACGGTGATGCTGACCGTTTGCTGATGGATTTTGTGAGTACTTTAGGCCTTGATTTATATATCTGCTGTGTGCAGTATTTATAGCACGGTGATGCTGACCGTTTGCTGATGGATTTTGTGAGTACTTTAGGCCTTGATTTATATATCTGCTGTGTGCAGTATTTATAGTACGGATCTGCTGTGTGCAGTATTTATAGCACGGTGATGCTGACCGTTTGCTGATGGATTTTGTGAGTACTTTAGGCCTTGATTTATATATCTGCTGTGTGCAGTATTTATAGTACAGATCTGCTGTGTGCAGTATTTATAGCACGGTCATGCTGACCGTTTGCTGATGGATTTTGTGAGTACTTTAGGCCTTGATTTATATATCTGCTGTGTGCAGTATTTATAGTACGGATCTGCTGTGTGCAGTATTTATAGCACGGTGATGCTGACCGTTTGCTGATGGATTTTGTGAGTACTTTAGGCCTTGATTTATATATCTGCTGTGTGCAGTATTTATAGCACGGTGATGCTGACCGTTTGCTGATGGATTTTGTGAGTACTTTAGGCCTTGATTTATATATCTGCTGTGTGCAGTATTTATAGTACGGATCTGCTGTGTGCAGTATTTATAGCACGGTGATGCTGACCGTTTGCTGATGGATTTTGTGAGTACTTTAGGCCTTGATTTATATATCTGCTGTGTGCAGTATTTATAGTACGGATCTGCTGTGTGCAGTATTTATAGCACGGTGATGCTGACCGTTTGCTGATGGATTTTGTGAGTACTTTAGGCCTTGATATATATCTGCTGTGTGCAGTATTTATAGCACGGTGATGCTGACCGTTTGCTGATGGATTTTGTGAGTACTTTAGGCCTTGATTTATATATCTGCTGTGTGCAGTATTTATAGTACGGTGATGTTAGGAGCATCTTTGACGAGGCCATATTTATTGTATTAACACGGTGATTACGACCATTCGATGAAAGGATCCATTAACTGTTATTATTGTTTCGCTGAGGTTATGAAGCTGTGATGATTTGATGTAATTGTATTCGTCTATGTCAACCTGATGATGTGCTGTGACTTAATAAACCCTTGTTAAATGTCATCAGTCGTTCAACACTCCATTGACTCCTGTGTATGTACCTGTGGTGTGAACGACTCTGCCAGCACACACTCACTCTACCTTCCTGGCGTGACAGTAATAACTCATATTTACAAACAGCCCTGTGTGGGCGTGGCCTATATGTATACAGAACGTCTTGTCTTTGCCAAGGGTGGCTTTACTACGGAACCACGACCTAATTATATTAGTCCGTGAAGCGGAGATATTCAACACGGTATTATTTGGTAGCCTGTGTGGCGTGTGCACTCAAGAAACAACGCACGCCCTCATCTTTACGATATTTACACACAAAAACATCTATAGCTGTCAGTTGGTCGGAGTGAACGATAACATAATATTTCTGTAACAGTGGTGGTTTCAGGTCAAGTTGGATCTAATACCTACTAAAAGTGTTACTGAGAAGCTATGAGAAAAGCATGTGGTAACATAATCCTTCTGTACCACCGGTAACAGTTTTGAATTTGCTATAATGATGCTGACAGCGTAACTAATGTATTATTGAAAGGCAAATATTGCATTTTCGGCACAAATTTGCAAACCATAGCTTGGGGGGAGCGAGGAAAATATGTTTTTTGACACATCTTTTATGTCATAAAACCTTGCTCAATCAATTCCTCGATGATTATTTAATAAAATAAGCTCAAAAGTAACAAATCTATATTTTGTACTTGAAACTCGATTTTCACTGCCGTGGATGCCCTTAATCGTAACCCTGAAGAAACTCACGACTTACAAGAATGACATCAAAGAAGACATCCCACTGCTCTCACAACTAATTTTACTACTTCGTTTCTATTATTATTGCAAAGAGAAAAATTGAATTAAACTATATTATCCTGTTATATGATATGGAATGGGGAGGTTTCCAGGGCAGTCTCGAAGTATTTCAATGAATATCTGATGTAAATTTGAAAATAATTTAATCATGTGATCATATTAATTTTTTTTAAACAAAAAAGGTCATTATTTGCAATAAAAATATAAACTGGCGATAGCGTAATTTATTCTCTACCGAACGTCAAAAATTTAAATAGTCGTTTTAGCCTACTTGGCAGTTTTACATACCCATATGACTTTCAGTGTCAATCGTCAATACGACAAACATTGATAGTAATTAATTATTTAATAAAAATAACACACTGGATGATCGTAAAAATGATAGATCTACCAAACAAAAATCACAGTTTTTAAAGACATGAAATTAAAACTTAGAAGAAAATAGACTCCAGATAAACTTTTCCCAGGGCTCTGATCGGGTTAAGATGCAAATTTGCCTTGCTTTCGTGATTTTTTTTTTTAAGTTACATAATTCTTATTATATTATTATTCAAATGTACATTCTTCAATTTTTAGCGAAATCAAGTAATATATAGTGTTATCCGCTTTTTAAAATTATTCTGTTGGCTTTTAAGCAGCCGTAAATAATAAATTATGCTCGATGCGACATAATCAGTAACCTGCCATCAGAATTAACGCAGAATTGATGAATGAATGACACGCAGACTCTCACAAATCCTGCATCAATCGAAAAATAGGCAGCTTGATTTTGTTGATTATTCACGTGGCCCATCATCTCATCAAATCTAACAACGCAAATATTGGCTAAGGTGTGGCCCAAGACAATCAAATTATATACATATTTAATAATTAGGCAAAAAACCAGTACAGAAATTAGGTACAGGCCATAGAAATTTGAAAACGAGAATTACTTGTGCAGATTACAGGTAACCCATGACATGACCTAAGTCATCGGCAGCTTCAACCAAGCTGAAAAGGCCAAGGGGGGAAGGCCAGACAGAAAGAGCAAAACTAGTCCTCCAGGTCTGGGGGTTGGGCTAGAACACAACTCAAGCCTAGCAAAATTACACAGCAAATGAAGGAACCTCGTGTTCTACTAACTAGACTAGCTCCACACAATCCTCCTTACATCCACCAAACAGAAAAAGAGCTACAAGTTAACAATTAAAAACCAATTAAGGAAGAAATCAACAAAGAAATGAGCCTTTTTTGCAGAGATGGAAAGGCCATCAAAGACAACCTATAGACTTCTACAGAGACACAGTAATATCCTGCTTAGCGCACAATACATTTCTTTAAATGGAGCATTAAACAAAACAGCACTCATTATAACAAGCATAAACAGAGATGCGAGTTTAACCTGACACATACTACAGTGCTGTATAATTCTTTGTATTTGATAAGACTAGTATGGGTAATAATAAACAGTACTTAAGTAATTTACCTCTAATAACAACTGTATAATGAAGGATATTGAGATGTGTAATGATTAGCACAAGTTTTGAGAATCCATTATACTATGCAACAGAATTAGAGAGGTCAGAGGTAGTGTTACAAGTAGTGTATGAGCTGGAGACTGTAAATGTTGTATGGCTCATCTGTGCTCTAGCTAATCTATCTCTCAGTTGCTGTAATTATGGTAAAGAATTTTAAAATGTGGATTTATGAAAATAAAGCAGAAAGGCGGAGTCACTTAGATACATAGGGTGGAAGGTGGAACAATGCGGAAACACTCTCTTCCATTCTTGTGAAATACAGCGCTCTTTATCAGCTGACTCACTTTAACATTGGCCATGCATTTGCTAACTGAAGTACCATCCACAGTGTTATGTTGTACATTAAGATTTTGAGTAAATTTTGTTAATGAAGATTAGTCATGTATACACAGGTCTACTCAAAAACATATCAACGAAAACAGTAATGCAGCACAGAAGTAGACAACTCTGAGATGAACAAGGTCTTCAACAAAACTGATCCTGGACAGATCAGATAGCCACACTGCACATAACAGCTGAACAGACCTTGAATCTGTAACTCACCTCCAAACATTGGATTTGTGGACTATGAAAAGACATTCAAAAGACAGACAATCACTTTAGAAACTGATTTGGCATTATGGAGTTCCCATGAAGTTTATTAACCTAATAAAGAAACATATAAAGACATGACATGCAGAATTCTTCATGAAGTACAGTTTACAGAACCCGCTGAAAAATGAGCTTGGGTGTGGCAGGGTCACCATTTCTCTTCCTGCTTGCTACTGATTGGATTATTTAAAAAGTGACATCAGCCAACAGAAATGGAATTAAGAATCATGGCAAATAATCGCAAAACAGCTGGATGAATTTGGCTGTGCCAATGACATGGCTCTTTCATCCCATAACCATAAGCAGATGCAAGATAAAATGCTTTATTTATGTGATGAGTCCGCACATGCAGGAAGTAGCACAAGTTGAACTGTTTCAAATGGAGGCTGCAAAAATTTGGTTCATGTGTAGGCTTAATGTAAATGCTTGTTGAGTCTAGCTTGTTCCGTTCTTAGTTGGAAGACTGTGCTCTGCTCCATGCGCTGGTTTGCTGATGTTGTCATTTTAGTCTGGGTGGATCATTTCTACATACATGGCACATGCAGTAGATCCTTCATTGGTTCAGCTACTCCTCTCTGAAAATGTTTTGGAGACAAACAGAAGTAATCAGTTACACCAAAAATTAAAGACTGGGTATTGGCCAGGGTCTGTACAGTTAGCAGCAGAAATAAGAACTACACAATCAATATCCTGGGACTGTGCAAAACAAGGTAGAAGCGGTGTAGACAGGAGGAAACTGAGGAAAACCCTATGTCAGCAAGTTCATCTTCATACACTCTCAGACATCTACTTGAATATTTTCAAAGAAAGCAGAGGTCAGCTTGAAGCTATTTGTATCTCCACAGAGTTTTTCCAGGAATGGTCTTGGTGATGGTCATGTGTGCTTTCTGTGTTCCTCATATGTTGAGCATCTTTGGAGCAGATGATCAGCAGTCATTTTATTGGTGCCACAGTTACACTCAGCAGTAGTTCCTATCTTTAACTTGTTGAGTAGATCCCAATCTGATGTGGTCCGTGCGGAGTCTGAAGATTACCACTTGTTCTCTTATGCTCAGCTGGTAATAAGGATCATCTTTTTGGTGGCCTGTATGCTCTGCATCCCATCTGTTCCTGTATCTGCTTCTGATCAAACTCTTTGCCTCTTCGAAAGTTATGCCTAACTCAGGCTGAGGTAGCTTTCCACCTCCTTTGCCAACTGGTCAGCCTCTTCATTGCTGAGGATGTTGCAATCAGATGGGATCCATTGTTCAATTCACCATTTGTAACCAAAACTTCAAGAATAATCAACCTTTCCATTTTATAGACAGTTCTTTTTCCAGTTATTAGGGCAATATCCTAAGTAGCAACTTTAAACAATATTTTTTTTAAATCTTAAATCCCCCAAGAGTACAGTGGTTAGAACACACTTGTTTCCAGGGTGAGACAGGGGTCTGATCCTCTCAAGGAGCTAAATGTAACAGGCCTTGCAGATCTGCAGTGCTTACCTACAAGACAAAGCACAACATGCATAGCTGCCCACAATGTGGCAGAATGATAAAATGTTTAAATATTATATCAACTTACTGGACATAAAATGAGAAGCATCATCTGTAGTGGCCAGATTTGAACTCTTCTTCTTGACCCTTCAGTCAGCACATTTAGGTGGTCAAACAGTTTATCACAACAATCTTCAAAAATTAAAACAACACAAGAAGTTTTATTTTTAAATAAGAGTAAACTTGTTAAAAATATAAATGAAACCAATGGAGCTTAAGGCCATGCACGGCAGTGAAAACTGGATTTTACATACAAAATATAGATTTTTTACTTTTGAGCTTATTTCATTAAATAATCATCGAGGAATCAATTGAGCAAGGTTTTATGACATAAAAAAATGCATTTGATGTGTCAAAAAGCATATTTTCGGCACTACCCCCAAGCTATGATTTGCAAATTTGTGCCGAAAATGCACGATTTCTCGTTACGCTGAGCGCATCGCGAAGTATTTGGTTTCGCAGAAAAGAGAATTTCTTAGTGTCCCGGATTATAGCAAATTCGAAACCTTTATTTCACATATCTCTGCGTAATTTGGCATTAAAAAGTTTCCATCGTTTTATGCTAACTTCCTTATAAGGAAGTCAAGGCCCATTCTCTCAGTCAAGGCCCATTCATGAGGCATTGGTGTTTATCTTTCTGATTGGTCGTAACAGCACGCAGCTTTGTCTACGCAAATCCGGAACATAACGACAGGCACTTCCTCCCGTAAACAAATAACTCGTTGAACGTGGTACGTCAAACAACATGTTTCTCTTGATTACAGTCTAAATCTCATTAAATTGTGTTCTATTACTTCAAAATGGGAAGAAAAGGTAAGAAAGCTAAAGCAACTTTCTGCCGTTAGAGCATGTCGAAAGTGTGTAATTTCCAGCAATGTTACGATGAATGGTAACCAACCTGATGTAGGCTTATCATCAATTATGTCTGCATACCAGTATCCGATAGGCCTATAGTTCAAATTGATGATCCAATAGTGCTTTTCACCGCTGGCCCACGTCGATCTGATATAAAAATGAACTTGAGCGCGAGCAAGAATGGTGCTTCTCATAACACTGTCTGTGCTAAACCTATGTACAGAAATACGCAGATCAAATTTTTGATCATTTGGATACCACGCACAACTCTACAGTATTTCAACGTGCCGTCAGCATCGTCCGAGCTGAACAAGCTAAGAGTCAGCATCGTACCATTAATAAAAGAAGAAGTAACTGACTTCGCTGTCAGCTTTGATGCAACATGGCTAACATAAGTCACTGATAGGTGTTGGCAGTGTTATCGACATCTTGACTGGCATGGTCATCGATACGCACGTTATGCCTTCCTTCTGTCACACCTGCGAGAATACTGGTCAGTGGCAACTGAAAAATCGACCTGACAAATTTGAACAATGGACAGCAGAGCATCAGAAGGACTGCTGTCGTAATTACGAAGGGTCAGCCGGAATGATGGAAGTAAAAGCCTGTGAGGTTCTCTGGCTTCGTTCAATGGCAAATCACAAGCTAAGCGACACTGTTTTGCTATCAGATGGCGATTCCAAGGCCTACAACAGACTCTGCAACATCAAACCGTATGGTCCAGAAGTTGACATAAGCAAAGAAGAGTGCGTCAACCATGTTGCAAAGTGATTAGGCACTGCACTAAGGACACTCATTACTGACTGCAGGAAACAAAAAGTCACCCTTGGGGAAAATGGACATGGTCGTCTGACCCAAAATGCCATACGAAAACTGTATTTACTACAGGGCCATCCGCCAGCATAGTACAGCCCCAGAGATGAAACAAGCCATCATGGCTTCTCTCTACCATGGGTATTCGACAAATGACAAACCCCAACATAACTTTTGTCCGCCAGACAAAAACTCCTGGTGTTTCTATCAGGCTTCCAGCCAAAGGAGAAGCTGCTGGACCCCACAAGACCCAAGATCATACTCCGCTAGACTACAACCTGCTCCATAAGCACTTAGCCCCTATTTATGAGCGTCTTACTGATCAGCATCTGCTCAAGCGGTGTGAGCTAGGTGCAACTCAAAATGCAAATGAACGCGTCCACAATGTTATATGGAGTCGTTGCAGAAAGCGAAAATTTATGTCATTGAAAAAAGTCAAATTCAGTGTCCTTGTGGCCATTGGAGAGTTCAACTTTGGTCCATCAGCCACTGCAGAAATAAAAAAGCTGTATGGCCAAGCATCTGGAACAAACTCGAAACGCCTTGGACAGGTGCGATTAAGGAAACGTCTGGCCAACAGCAAAGAAATATGAGGCTGACAAACTTGTAAAAAAGAAGAAAAATTAGGCAAGAGGCAAGACAAAGGCGAGAGGAGGAGCTGCAGGAAGCTGAAGGAGGTGCAGCATATAGTGCTGGACAATTTTAAACACATTCAGCCCCCCCAGAATGGAGTATATTGGACAAGACAAGGCACTCGGTGAGTAAAAAGCATTTTTCTTAAAATTAACATTTTATTAACAAAAAGTTTAAAAACTAACACCCTATCTAACAGATCAGTCTCAAATCTGGCATGCATGTAGTCTTACTTAGTCGTTCCCCTTCTACCGTGAGGTTTGGAAGAGAGAGCGCCAGACTATCCTATCGGCTGTCTTCCTCCTGGCCTGGTTCCATTCTAGTCCTCGGTCCTTCAAAGATTGTCTAATGTTGTCCTCCCAGCGGACTCTGGGTCGTCCTGGGGGTCTGGATCCCTGGCTTTGCTTCCCATGCTTGTCGTGGTAGCCGATCTTCTCCCATTCTGCAGACATGGCCAAACCATCTTCGTTGGGACTGTTCTACTTGGGTCTGCAGGGGGTGGGATTTTAGGCCTTGACGTATCGTCTGGTTGCGGACCATGTCTCTTCTTGTTACTCAACCACCTTCCTCAGATACCTCATTTCTGAGGTTTGGATCTGGCTTTTGTGGGTTGTAGTCATTGCCCATGACTCGCATCCATATGTCAAGACTGGGACATAGGTGGAGCGGTATACAGCCATCTTCGTTTTCTTACCAACCTTTCTCTTGCTGAGGAATCCTCGATTTATGGCCTGAAAAAGTCTCCCAGCTGCTGCTTTTCGAGTGGCCAACTCTTCATTGATGCCCCCCTTTCGGTCTATAATAGCTCCGAAGTATTTAAAGTGGTCGACCTGCTCCAGGACCTGTTCTCCCAGCTTAATCTGATTTCTTTCTTCACGTGATATCACCATGGATTTTGTTTTAGAGCTGCTTATGACCATGCCTCTCTTCTCCAGCTCTTCCTTCCAGAGTTGCAGGTTGAATTGGAGATGTGCCTATGATTTAGCAATCAGGGCAACATCATCAGCAAATGCCAACTCTGAAATACAGACCTGTCTCATCTTCCAGTACCCCACTGAATACTTTCTTGTTCTCCCCTTACATGCCTTGATGACATCGTCCATGAGAAGTATGAAAAGATAAGGTGACAGGATATCACCTTGTCTTACACCAGTGGTGGTCCTGAACTCTTCTGACTTATGGTTTGCTGTCCTCACATAATTTCTGCAAGACTTGTAGAAGCTATGTATAGCATGAATCAGAGGTGCTGAAATGTTCTTCCTTGCCAAACAGTCCCAAAGTTTGCCCCAGGGGACCGTGTCAAACGCCTTGTCCAGATCTATGAAACAAAGATGGATCTCACTCTTATACTCAAGGGCCTTTTCACTCAGCTGTCTTAGTGTGAAGATTAGGTCTTGAGTACTTCGGTTTGCTCGGAATCCGCACTGGACCTCATCCAATTGTGGTTCAGCTAGGCGTCGGAGTCTCTGCTCTAGAATTCTAGAGTAGATTTTACCAGGGACACTGAGAAGGGATAGCATGCATGTAGTACACTTATATATCTTTAAATGATCACATGCTTTTTTTTTTTTATATTTTGCTTTGATATATTTTTTATATTATTTTTTTCATACAAATATAGTGTTTTTTTTTTAAATCATTAAAAATAGAATTTTAAACTTATCAAAAAAAGCATGTGATCAATTTTTTCAATTGTCAGTCACAACATGTGTGTGCAATGTGATAAAATTTGGTCAATGGGAAACATGTTTTTAGCTCTTGAAAATTTGTTAAAAATCCAATATGGCGGATGTTTTTTTTTGGTTACCATGGTAACCACGTTTTTTAACAAAATAAACTGTAGAATTTGTTTGATGGACGTGCACTGTGTCCAATGAGCATATAAAAAGTGTGAAAATATTATTAGAACAAAAGTTTAGTTGTCACTGTAGTGCATGCCCCTTAAAGCAAGTTTAATTGACTGGCTTAGAAGGTAAAGGTAGTCCCATAGCAGATACTTCCACAGTGTTAGAAACTTCACCTATACTCGGTCTGAGTTTTATCAGGTTGGATGATCACATCGCATCCTTGCTGCCTTTGCCTTCCCAAGCTCATGAACAGAGGAACCATTTTTACCGCTGGGTAGACTGAAGATGGCATAACCCGTTTTCAAACCCAACCCCTTTATTCAGTAAGTATCATATATACTAGAGTATAGGTCAATCTGACTATAAGTCAACCTCTAGACTTTAGGACTTAAAAAGCTTCCAAAACGAATGACTCGATTATAAGTCTAAATATAAATTTTTTTTTTTAAGTTACAAGAAATTTTGATATTTCTGGCATAATATTTTTCACTCCTTTTCAATTGAAGGGTGAGAATTCAAATTAATCCTCAAGTAATGATGTAACCATTTTCCGCTGAGTTAAAACCTATTCCTTTAATGAAGTGTTCCATCTCCTTGTTCGTTCAATTTTTGGCAGTCATGCAGAGATTCCTTAATTTTACGCTTTATGCTTTGAATTATTTATCATTTATGCTTTGAATTTAGTATCCACTTCCGGTTCAGTGGCAGACATTTTATTTCTAATATGTGACTCACATCAGGGAGTGTTTTCTCTTATTTTTATAGTTTTATGTTCTCCACTTAATTCTCACTTTCTTTCCATTCTGTTTTTTGTTTGTCTTTCCCTGACGAAAGCCTTGTGGCCGCAACGTAGGTTTTTTCTTGTCCTTTCTCCCAGTAAGATGTATCATTATTTGTGTTTTTGTTTTTTTCATTCTGCAGTTTTACCCCCGACTTACGGCAGTCCTCCTCATAAACTCATTTTATTTTACGCCAGTCTTCAAACAAGTTTTCATCAATTCCGAATTCCTGCATTGCATTGGAATTGCCATGGCTTTCTGCAAATTCTATCACTTTTAGCTTAAAGCCAGCCTTGTAAGAAGTACATTTTCTTTTCAAACTCATTGTAATGGCACCTTCAGGAAGAAATTTTATTTTACTAAGTACTGGTGTGTTCACAACAGCTGTGCATGCCAGTGTACTCATGACAGGAAATACGAAAGCCTAATGGACATTTTTTATTTATGTCATTTGTGCATGTATCGAGTGTATGTTTTTATTTTTAAAATTACGATTAACAGCCTAATAAAACTGATTCAAACATTTTTTAATGTATTACTTTAATGCATTTTGTTAAAAACACTTAATGAAACAGCAAGTTTATATCTGAAAGACACAAATTCTCGGAAGCAAGAAGTGGGTTGTGCAACACTGCCCGGTTTCATGAATCTGATATGTTTTTCAGTCCAAAACAGGAATAAATTTCTCAACTTATACTCGAGTATATATAGGAAGTGCTCTAATCACTCCACTACATGAACTATGGCAACCAAAAACAACAAAATTTCAATGGTCTAGTAAATAAAATTGGTTTTTAATTAAAATGCAAATACTACACTAACATCAACATTCTGTGGCCTCTAATTATCATCAGGTAAAAATGTACTGCCTATTATAACAGAAAGCAATTTATACATTACATATTAATTTAAATGACAATCAAGATTACTTTGCTATTAAAAGTATCATAAACTGTGCCAAAAGTGAGTCAAAATCTGTTTTATGGCTCTCGCATACATAAATATTTACCTTGAAGTTCATCATTTGGGCGTTTGTGCAACTCTGTGAATTCATGTGGGTAGTTGTCCATCCAGTTCCAGACTGCCTAAATGTAGAAAATGCATATCGAAATTTATAGAAACTAAAGAAACACTCCCAAATTATTCATTTTTGATTGAAGCAATGTGTTCACACTTTTTTTTAAATGATGTTTTATAATGTATTAGAACAACTGGAACCAAAAATTCTGTTACATGTTTTTAAACAATTAACAAATTTATTTTATTTTGCTGAGAAAAAAACTGTAAATAAATGATAAAAATAACTTTTGGAATTAATAGAATTTCAACATCAACAAATATAATGATAGCAAGACACAAAGATAACATAACATTTACAATTATGGCAAGGCATCTTACTTTTTCTAAATTCTGTCCCAAAGTAATAATCACAGGCCGAGACTTGAGCATTTTGAACTTGGACACAACTTCTGTCAAATTATACACGTAAGCATCACATGGGGCAACAAGACAGAAATAAATTTGTTCATTATAATAATGAAAACACTAAATCAGGTGATGCCACTACACAAAATTATTGGAACAGTGCTACTTTAACTAAATTTTTTAAACTATTTCTAACAAGACCCTGGAAAAGACAGTGATGGAAGGCATGGTCCCTGGAAAAAGGGGAAGGGGTCGACCTAGACGACGGTGGACCCAGGACATCACAGAGAGTCTGAACATGTCTTTGGCTGATGCAGGTCGACTTGCCCAGAATCGTGATGCGTTCAGAGCAGCTGTAATGGAGACAACGTTCTGGAAAGAATACGTCACATGATGATGATTTCTAACAATACAAGGCATGATTTATGTTAATAATCTACATTTTTTGTATATATTGTGCTTGGAACAAGAAAAGTTGCATTAATAATTTTTAATATCATGCTTCTAACCAATAGACCAATCTGACTAAAAGTAAACAAATTCACCATTAAGCAGCTTTGTAAGTCGAGATAAGTCCATGTTCATGTGCTGGATAAGTTCAAGGTCTGACAAGTCTGAGGTCTCCTCTACCTGAGACAGAGCTACAAGCCTAGCAGATAAAGTATGAAAATATAATCTCTCATTTGCTATCAAAATTTATGAAGACAACCCACTTCATATTTCTGTCACAAAAGTGTTTCTGAAATTTTAATAAATCATATTAGGATCCCGTTACATGCCCACTGAGGCATATTGGGAATATGGTGTTGGGCCCATATTTTCTTGACCATCGGCTCACTAGGGGTGATGTGGTCAGCATCACGCCGGTCGCCTTAACCTTCCCAGAGTTGCTCTGGTACCCAATTTTTAGCATATTTACATAATCAAAAAGTTTATCACGGAACAGGCGCACTTCAACCACTATTTTTCACTATACTAGACATATTTATGGCGTTAACTATCTTCACTTAAAGCTTCATATATTTTCGTTATAACAATAAAAGTTGCAATAATAATCTTTAACATTACTAGTATGTTCTTGTGGTGGAAAAATGCCACAACAGAGAATATACATATAACACTAAGTACAATAAAGAACAACTTTAACTTTCTTTACATAGTTCTTGAGCTTCTTATCCGTCTCAAACCCCAGCCACCACAGTTGTCTGTTGGATGCAACAAAACCCAGATGAATTTTGCTACAACTCAGGGGCTGGGTATTAACTATCCTGTTCATCAGATACTATATCATCACGACAGCAGAGGGACAGGAAACAAGATGGGCAGAGCACTTCAGAGAAACTCTGAACAAGGAACCACCAGAGACACAATTGAATGTTCCTGAGGCTGAAAACGATCTAGATGTAAATACAGACATTCCACGAAAAGAAGAAATCATCACAGCAATCAAAGGGTTAAAGAACAGAAAAGCTCCTGACCATGATAACTTAAATGCAGAGCTATTTAAGACAGACCCTGAGCTAGCAGCAGAACTATTAGAACCACTATTTGCACAAGTCTGGAAAACGGGGACAACACCATCAGAGTGGAACAAAGGAATAATTGTCAAATTGCCCAAGAAGGGAGATCTTGCTTCTTCTTCTTCTTCGATCCTTAACCACCGACCGTCAAAGCAGTCAGTGGCCATCACGCCTAGTGGCGTCTTGTAGGGCAACAACAAATTGATTCCACTTTGCATGGTCGGTGGCCATCCTTCGTACAGTGCCCCAACTCTGGTTCATTCTTTGCATCTCAGCCTCCACAGTCCTCCGCCAAGTTGTTTTTGGTCGGCCTCTCTTTCGCTTTCCTTCAGGGGTCCAAAACATAGCTGTTCTTGTGATGGCATCGGGGTCTCTTCTGAGGACATGACCAACCCAGCTCCAGCGTCTGCCAGCTATGATGGTGTGCATGTCCTCTTGCTTGCTACGAGTAAGCAGATCTTGGTTGGTGATGGTATTCGGCCAAAAGATGCGGTGAATTTTTCTTAGGCATGTTGTGTGAAAAGAGGACAATTTTGACATTTCCTTCTCTGTGACTCTCCAGCATTCCGCACCATAGAGAAGCACAGAAAGCACGCAACTCTGGTATAATCTTAATTTTGTGCTTGTGCTGTATTGGGAGGACTTCCAGATGTTATTTATACTAAAGAAGGCTGTTCTTGCCTTATTCATTCTGATGTTGATGTCTTTGCCTGCCCCACCGTCTGGTGTTACTATGCTTCCTAGGTATGTGAAGGTATCTGTCTGTACCAGTTGCCGATTCCTTACTGATATGGGCTCAGGGTTGCTCACATTGAGCGTCATGACCTCAGACTTCTTTAAATTGATGTTCAAGCCCACCTGCTGGCTAATTTTATTAAGTCTATCCGTTTTTTCCTGGATGTGTTGATGTGAATGTGCCAGCAGTGCAATGTCATCTGCATATTCCAGATCTTCCAATGTAGAAAATGTAGTCCATCTTATTCCTCTTGGACTGCCCTCTGTTGTCTGGCGCATCACCCAGTCTATGACTGTTAAAAAGAGAGTGGTTGATAAGGGGCATCCCTGTCGTACTCCTGTCTTCACCTCGAAGGTTAGGTTGCTCTGCCCAACACTACACGTAAAGTTGGCATAGAGGCTTTTTATGATTGACACTATGCAGCTTGGAATTCCATAAGCCCTCAGTATTTTCCATAAACTGTCCCTATGTATGCTGTCAAAAGCCTTTTCAAAATCAACAAAATTTATGTAAAGCTGTCTTTGCCATTCTGAGCACTGCTCTATAATGTTCCTGAGAGTGAATATATGGTCTACACATCTTCTGTTCTTTCTAAATCCTGCTTGTTCTTTCCTCAGTTTGTAGTCTACTGCCTTTGAAATTCTCTGTATAATTATCCTGCCTAGTATTTTGCTGGGAACTGAGAGAAGAGTGATTCCTCTCCAATTATTGCAGTCTGCAAGATCTCCCTTCTTGGGCAATTTGACAATTATTCCCTTCTTCCACTCTGATGGTGTTGTCCCCGTTTTCCACACTTGTGAAAATAGTGGTTCTAATAGTTCTGCTGCTAGCTCAGGGTCTGTCTTAAATAGCTCTGCATTTAAGTTATCATGGCCCGAGCTTTACCGTTCTTTAACCCTTTGATTGCTGTGATGATTTCTTCTTTTTGTGGAATGTCTGTATTTACATCTAGATCGTTTTTAGCCTCAGGAACATTCAATTGTGTCTCTGGTATTTCCTTGTTCAGCGTTTCTCTGAAGTGCTCTGCCCATCTTGTTTCCTGTCCCTCTGCTGTCTTGATGAGATTTCCTTGCTTATCTCTTACTAATGTAATATTGTTTGCACCTTGTTTTCCGCTGATGAATTTAGTTATTTTGTATACTGTGCTTTGTTCATTTCTCAGTGCTGCCTCTTCTGCCTGATTTGCAAGATCGTCTAGGAAATTCCTTTTGTTGGCTCGGGTTTGGCGTTTAACTTCCCTGTCCAGCTGGCTGTACTGTTCGCTATATAGTTGCTTTAACCTGGGGGACTTCGCTTCTGTTTTCTTTCTTTTCATTTCCTTTCTCATCTTTATGGTGTTTAGTGTTTCTGGTGTTATCCAGTCTTGCTTCTTCCTTTCCTGGAATCCTAAGCATGATTTGCTACTTTCCTTATATATTGTTGAAATGGTGTTGAAATTCTGGTCTATATCATCAGTCAATGTCTTTTCCTGGCTTTTGGCAAATTGATATCGTTTCTTAATGTCAGCCGCAAAAGCTTTTCTGGTAAGGGGGTCCTTCAATTTGCTGATGTCAAACCTTTTCTGTGTAGTTACAGTTGGTCCAGCCCTTCTTAGTTTCACTTTCAGTTTTGCTACTACTAAATGGTGATCACTTCCCACATCTGCACCTCTTCTTACCTTCACATCTTGTAATGCATGTCTCCATCTGCCGTTAACCATGATGTGGTCTATCTGGTTTCTGTCCCGACCATTTGGTGATTCCCATGTTAACTTGTGAATTTCCTTATGTGGGAAAAGTGTTCCTCCAATGACCAGATTGTTAATGCTACAGAAACTTATTAGCTTATCCCCATTTTCGTTTGCTGTTCCGCTGCCGCATTTCCCCATTGTTCTTTCATTATATGTATTGTGTGTACCAACTTTCGCATTGAGGTCTCCCATTACTATAACAAGATCATATCTAGGTGTGTCTTCCATTTCTTTCTGCAGTTGTTGATAGAATTCATCCTTGACCTCCTCATCGCTATCATTCGTTGGTGTGTAGCATTGTATTATTGTAGTGTTGGTGAATCTCCCTCTCAATCTCAATCGTATCAGTCTGTTGTTGATGAGTTTCCATTCCAGTAATGTCCTTTCTATCCCTTTCTGTAGAATAATGGCTATGCCTTCACTGTGCTGTCCATCCTCTCTTCCAGAGTAAAGTACTGTTTCTCCTGTTGCTGTTTTAACTTTTCCTGCCCCTGTCCATCTGCTCTCACTTATCCCCAGGATGTGTAACCTATAGTTTCTCATTTTTGCCGTGACCTGTCTTAGTTTACCTGTCTCGTACATTGTCCTGACATTCCAAAATCCTATTCTTGTATCCTGTTTTGCGGTCAGGACATCCGTTTTCATGTCAGTGGCTTCCTTTCGGCTTTCACCACTGACAGTCATACGAGCCACAGACTCCGAATGTCCATCCCGCAGCAAAGTTTGTTCATTTGATGTTGTTTCCGTAACTTCATTATTTTTTTTTACATAGACAGGGGTGTCAGCCCTATGCTAAAACCCCCAACCTGGAGGACCAGGGTACCAGCTTTTGTCTGACCCCTACCCACACAGACCAGTCCAGCTTGGTTGAACCTACCAGGAGTAAAACTCCCACTGGCATAGCTCTGGGGATTGTCAGGGTACGCAAGCTGCCATACCGCTACAAGGTATAGGTACCATTGATGGCAGGGAGATCTTGCAGACTGCAATAATTGGAGAGGAATCACTCTTCTCTCAGTTCCCAGCAAAATACTAGGCAGGATAATTATACAGAGAATTTCAAAAGCAGTAGACCACAAACTGAGGAAAGAACAAGCAGGATTTAGAAAGAACAGAAGATGTGTAGGTCATATATTCACTCTCAGGAACATTATAGAGCAGTGCTCAGAATGGCAAAGACAGCTGTACATTAATTTCGTTGATTTTGAAAAGGCTTTTGACAGCATACATAGGGACATTTTATGGAAAATACTGAGGGCTTATGGAATTCCAAGCTGCATAGTGTCAATCATAAAAAGCCTCTATGCCAACTTTACATGTAGTGTTGGGCAGAGCAACCTAACCTTTGAGGCGAAGACAAGAATACGACAGGGATGCCCCTTATCAACTACTCTATTTTTAACAGTCATAGCGGGGGCGGTTGTGTAGCGCGCCGGTTTTGGCGTGGGTTAGGGGCCCGGGAGCGGGCCGGGTTGGTAATGTGGGGGAGTACCCGGGGGTTTTATTTTACTATCGACGGTGTATCGTGAAGGTGAAGATGGGTTTATACAGAAACGGGAGGACATATAGGACAGAAAGAAAAGCGCAGACTTAGATCACAGGGGGGAAGATGAATTTGGGCCCCGATGTGATAAACGAAATAGTGACATGAATTCATCTGGGGGATATCTAGAAGTAACGGGTCGAGGAAGTATGCGGGCAAACGGTGATCGTTAGCGATGTTGGGGGTAGTTTGTTAGGCATTTAGTTCGAGAGTTGTTCTGTTTGCTTGTTTTTGGTCAAACAAGGGATGAGGCCTCTTCTTTGGTTCGGCAATACATGTGGAGGTTGGTACTTGCCTTATCATGCATTGGAGGGTGTTGAGAATAAGAGCAAGTCTATGCCTCAGGTGCACTGCCTTCTATCATCATTAGTGTGCGATGAATCTCATCACCGCATTAAAAGTTGAGGACTCGAGTCAGATCATCTCACTGGCAGACATAGCGTAGTTCGCGCGATGATTCATTCGAAGTGCAGGACATTATAGGAAAAGACTGTAGGTATTCGATATGAACGGGTGGGAAAAGGACATAAGTTGATACTGCGCTAGCGTTTGAGGGGTCTAGGCGTAGTAACTCTAAGCGAGACTAGTCAGGAAAGCTATAATGATAACAGGAAACTTAGGTCTAAGGTATGAATGATACTAATGTAGTTAAGCGCTAAGTGTCGTCGGATGAGTAGATCGACAGAATAGGTCAGAAGGTTGTGTAAGATATGTTGAGGACAATTGCTTCGGACCCCTGAAAGATAAACAAGACAGTAGTTACGATCTGTTGATCCAATGACGGGGGATACATGGGTGCTAGGGTTGCGTAGAGAATAATGTAGGATCTGTATTATATGGTTGTTTTGGGGAGGGATGGTATATTGATGAGATTAGCATCAGTGCATGACGCCTGTGAAGATCTATATAGTAGGCGAGCGAATCGGCACAGTGACAGGAGGGGGGGAGTGTTTTGAGTGGAACAGCGGTGCTTGATGTCTGCGGAGCAGCATTCAGCTCGGAGATAACGAGGTATGTCTGAGTTCTGTCGAGAATACTTTGGGTGTTCTCAGGACACAACGACATCTCCACTATGATGATCAGGCACACTGCGGACATGTGCTGCATGACTGGTCGAGGTTCGGAGCGCTGTGTAAAACTCAAGAGAAGAGGATTAGGAGAGTTTGAAGAAGATTGTTGGCATCACAGATCGGGAAGTTTGATACACAAAAAAGATAGAGGGGGTATTTAGATGGTAGGAAGAAGAAGGATACTTAAGAAAAAGAAAGCATCAAAGGAATAAAGAGTGGAATTGACTGGAGGATTGTTCTATTATGTAACAGGGGGGAAGAGTGATGGGAGATCAAGGGAAAGCTTAGAAGTCTTGAGGGGGGATATAGTCATGGGAGGGAAAAAGAGGACAAATGAGAATTGGGAAAGTATATTGGAAAAGGAAAGAGTTTCAAATGACATAAGAGGGTTGTAACATACTCATGAAGAAAATCTATCATGTGATAGGGAGACGAAGGGGATGGGGTCTATCATGGGATATTTGGAGATTTGGATTGATTGATTTGTGTGGGGTTTGGATATAGAGAAGGATGATATTAGTATTGTGTTCATTATTGTGTTGTGCTAGTGTTTTTGGTGCTTGATTCGAAGGGATTGATGGAGTGATTTACATAGAGTCAGGTGTTAGAATATGGTAGATAGAGCATATGGGTACTGATAGATTGATATATAGATGTCAACTAGATAAATAAGTACGATTAAAATACAAGTAGATTTTATTAGTAGATATAGAATTAGATAATATAGCTCTAGAGATTGATAGATAAGAGACTATCAAGAAGATTTTTTGATAATTGATAATGATAAATATTTATTGCATTTATTTTTTATATTCAGAAATAAGATAGCGATGTGAGTAATTTAGAGATTGAGTGGTGCAATAGTATGGAGTTCTTTCGAGTTAGGTAGTATGTGAGAACTATTAGTGGACGTTTAGATTACAGACATGGTGTAGGTGTAGGTTTGTAGGGAGAGTTTTGAGTTAGGAGGTATTATTGAGTTTTTTTTGGTGTTGTATGTGGGATATTTGTACAGGAATGACGGTGGATTTTAGGGGGTGTGATAGTTTGGGATTTTTAGGGATAGTGTGTTTAGATATTAGATTTAGGGTGTTAGGGGATAGAAAGTGATTTATATTATGGGTAGCTAGGTGTGTGTTGTTGGGACGGGGTAGTAGAGATATAATTTAGAATTAGTGTGATTTGGAACAGTTATCCAGGGTTTTGGTTTTAATAATTTTATAAGTTGTGCAATAAGGATGGAACGGTGCGTGTGTGATACGGTTTGTTAGGAGTTTATTGTATGTAGTATAGAGGTTGTGGTTTTACTGGATGTCTGGGGTGGGGGTTTATGTTTGGCGTTATGGACGATTGGGTTGGAGTGACATATGGGGGTCATAAGGTGAGGTACGGGTTATTCTTCATGGGAATTGGGTTAGGTAGTTTTTTTGCTTGGTTGTTGTGGGGGGTGTCCAGGAGGTGTATGGAAGTGAGGTAGATATGAGGTTGGTTGCAATGTGTTATATTGGGGGGGGTGGGGTGAGCTAGGTTTGATTATGTTGGGGATATTGGATTGTTTGGGGGTTATTGTTATAGGGTTGGTAGTTTTGTTAGTTGGAAATGGATGTTATGGAGGTGTATTGTTCGTGTTATTTTTGTTATGGTTGTGTGAAATGTCCAAAAAAGTTGAAAAGGGAGGTAAATTGGGGCGTTTATGGTAGGTTGTATATTTGGGTTTAAAATTCAAAAAAAAATGTCTCAAAAAAATCATTGGGGGGGGAAAAATGGGATGGAAAAAAAAAAAAAAATAAAGGGGAAAGTGGTTTTGTGACTGGGGGTGTTTTTGGGAAGTGTGGGTGGATTTATGGGAAAAATGTGTGCTAAATTAATCTTATGGTAAAAAAAAAAAGTTGTTTGGATGGTGGAAACTATGGGTTTTGGATAGGGGCCAACCAAATGGGGTTGTGCAGGCTGGGGTGATGTTTGGTTTTGTCTATAAAGCATGGGGTGAATGAACCATTTGGAACCGTGAAAAGTTTGGTGGTGCAAAGATGTTTATAAAATTGGGTGTCTTTTTGGTAATTGTGGTTTTGGTACTGTTATCGTGTTAAAAGGAAATAAGGTTAGTTCGACACTTGTGTGTGATTGTGTGAATCGATCAATAACCGGGGGAAAAAGGGGTTGTTATGGTGGTGTGCAGGTTGTTATTGTGGTCTTGGGGTGGCACCGGGGTGTGCTTGGAAAAGTTTGTAAATTCTTTGTTTGTGTTTTTAGTGGGAAATTTAGGTTGTATGGTCGAGTGGTGGGTAAATTGGGACACACCAAAAAAAAAAAAAAAATGGGGGGAAATAATCCCCCCCCGGGGTAATTTGGATGAAAGGAATATAAGCGGTGTGAAATAAAGGGCCTTTATTTGTTATGTTGTTTTTAAAAATAATGGCGGATGGGTTAATTAAAATTGTTTGTTGTATTGGTGGGGAGCCCCCCGAAAAAATATAAAATAAGAAACCCCAAAAAAAAAAAAATTGGGGGTTGGGGTAAAATATTGTGAAAAAATATAAAAATTTTATGGGTAAAAGTAAAAAAAAAGGGTTGTGGGGGTTTTTGTTTAGATTTTACAGTGTTGTCTGATTAGGATGGATCCCCCCCCCCCCCATGATGAGACAGATGGTTTTACAGAGATATTGAGATAGTTGGTGTGAAGATAAGGGATTCCCCTTGTGTGCAAATAGGAAAGATTATCAAGGTTTTATGAGAAAAAAAAAACCGAAATGAGATGGGGGAAAATAGGGATAGATTTAGGAGTTGGGGTGTATGAATATCTGATGGGTAGTGGGGAGTAGAGGGTGTGTTAGGGATAGATAATAGGTAGTGCTACAGAGAGGTAAAAATATTTTTAGAAGTTTTTTTGGGAGATGTATTTGAACATAGTGGGTATGTTGGTTGGTATATAGATTGGATAAGTTGTGAGCATTTGGAGACGAGATTTGAAGATGTAGAAAAGAGTGTAGGTGGCCTATTAAATTAAAATGTGATGTGATGTATTTTCCCGGAAGTAAGTAACAACCGTTCCCCAGTTTATTGGAGGGGTAAGTTGGTATAGTGATAAGGAATCGTGAGGGAGAAGGTGGTTATGTGGTGTGTTTGTAAGTTAATGTGGGTTATTGGGAGGGTATTAGTTATTCCCCCCCCCCTTGTGAATGGTGTAGTTGAAACTCCGTGAGTGTTCGATTGTGTTTTTTTTGAGGGATTCGCGATATGTGGTGAGAGGGTTTTTTTTGTATTCGGATGTTGTTATTTGTAGTTTACAGATATATGGTTAAATTGTGGTGTTAGAGTGTATATTAGGTTTTTTATATAGGTTGTAGCTGTGGGTATGTCCCCCCTGAGGGAGGTTAGTTATATTACAACCCGTGAAGTGGGGGGTGAATTGCATATAGTGGCGGTGTGGGAGTGATGCTGCGGAGTTGATGGGGGTGTGGGTCCCCCCCAATGTGGAAGGTCGGTGGGGGAGGGTAAAGTGGTGCACCTCCCTGGTAATGGGGTTTGTGGTTGTGGGAGGGATAAAAAAATTACCTGAGGGTCGTTTTATACAGTTGTATTGGGGGGTTGAGTTAGTTGCAGAATTGGTAGGGGTTTGGTAGATGTTAAAGGGGAGTAGTCGGGTCAGGACGTTTTCGATAGTTTGTTTGTGCCGGCGTGGGTTTTCGGAGGTGACTTCGATTGAGTTTGTCGCGCCCGTTGTCGCCGAGGACGGCGTTTGGTGTGCGTCAAAAGTGATGTGTGGTGTGGGAGGAGGGGCCAAATAGTAAGGGTAGATGTAGGTTTTAGTGAGTGTAAAGGTTGAATGAGGATGTGTTGGGGGTTGGGTTAATAGGTGGGAGTTGATATGGGTGGGGGTAGTTCAGGGATTTTTTTATGAGGATTTCACTTATTTCGTATAAAATTATGTGATAGGTGTGGGATAGGGTGGTTATATGGAAAAATAATGGTATTGTTTATGTTGAATTAGGGTAGGAGGGGTACGGGATATTAGAACTGGGAAGGGGAGATATTAAGGGCCGTGTATAGGGTGTTGGGGTTTGTATTTTAGGGTGGGGGGGAGGTTAATTTTGTGGTAAGGTAGAGTGAAATTAGGAAAATGATAGGAAGAGGGGTGGAAGGAATTTGGGAAAGAATAGTGAGATTTTGATGTTTACAATTGGACATTGACGTTTACGAGGAGGGATGTCCCCCACTGAGTGTGGGTAGGTTTAGGGGGGGGGAATGGAGATCATTCCCGATACGGAGGAGCCTTTAGTATTTTTCTTTAACCTGACTATATTTCTTGTCCTTGTTGCCTATTTGTAACTACAGCTGACGAAGGGTGAAACCTGAAATGTCCTGTGTTTCCTGTGTACTGTTAATTTGTAAAACTGATTCAATACCATTTTATTTGTTAATACATATATTTATTTTCTTGTCTAAACTGCTGAAGACCTCTTCACAGTCTACAAATCCAATGTAAGGTGGTAAATTCAGTTCCAAGATCTGTTTTACTGTTAAACGCAGTAAGACTATCTGGTCTGTTCAACTCCTGCTTTATTGAAACCTGCCTGTTCCTCTCTGTTGTCTATGGCCTCTTTTAATCTTTCAGGGATGATTCTGTTTAATATATTTTCTGGCATAGATAGCAACGTTAATTCTCTATTATTTCTGCACTCTTGCAAATCCATCTTTGGCAACTGGACTGTGAAATCACTTCCTTCAGTCTGCTGGTATTTCTACTCTCCCATGTTTTACGTGACATAAAAATCTAAAATCTGAGCCTCAAATTTTGTACTGCTATAATATTGATCCTTGCCTCTTTATTGGTCAAAAGAATTTACTAAACAGAACAAAGGAATGCAATCATGGTAGATCATGGACCTTTCTTTTTTTTTTTGTCACATGATTGTAACATTCCCAACTTCCACTGCAAATACTGGTGGCCTTTCAAAACTGTCTAGGATATTTAATTCTGATCTTTCAGTACATAAAGTTCGCTGATGTATTCTACCCACCTTTTAGTATGTCAGTCCTTGCTGAAATCCTCTTTTTTTAAAATATAAAGCATAGCCTTCATTGGACAATCAACGGGGTCCATAGCACAAAAAAGGGTAAGAAACCATGATGTATATTCTCTTTTGTGGTCCTTTTAATTGCAAGCACAACTTTCAATGTTTCATATATTCAACCTTTTAGCAATTCTCACTGATCACCTATATGGTTTTTTTTTTCTCCATGACAATCTTACCTATCTTGTATGATGATATTGCAGTTAATTTTTCTTATCCGATTTAAATAAGGCTAATTTTGCTTGACATGTTTTTTTTTTCACTTCATATTCTTTACTTTCTTTAGGGTTAATCTAAAGTTTCCTAGTAGTAACACATGATTAAAAACGAAGGTATACGTATAGTCTTGGGCTGCCACGCGAGATACCCCTATTGAAATGATGCGGCACATGCTAGGATTGCTATCAATTAGATCCAGATATACGATGGCCTAGGTAAAAGCGTATATGCGTGTAACCACAGACAAAAGGCATACCCTGCATGGGAACATAGTTGACATTAAAGGAGCGAGAATAAAGAGGGGGATGTCATGGATGGCACAGGCAGAGGAGACTATTAGACAGGTGACCCCAGCTGAAAATATATTCAAGGGAGAAGAGGGGAGTAAGTCAGATGAGAGTTGGATGAACTACCAGCAAGTCATCATCAGCCTTGGTAGAGAATGCAGAACTTGGACCAATGGGAGAGCAGAGCTGGAAATTGATCAGCTTATAAATGATAATGCTGGGGATGATGATGCCATTGTGTACACTGATGGGTCTGTAATCTGTGGTAATAAATCAGGGTGGGGCTTCTCTGCTAAAGTGAAGGGCAGAACTGTCGCTGAACATAGCAGGGCTTACATGATAACAACCTCCAGCATGAGAATGTAGGTAGAGGCAGTTACTGCTGCCTTAAGATGACTGTCTGAGACTTTATTAACAAAGGCACTTATTGTATCAGACTCACTATCCATGCTTCGAAAGGTCCAAAATAGTTGGCTTCGACATGAATGGAAAACCTCCATAGAAGCATCAAATCTTCAAGAACTGATACGTGGCAATGAAAGAGCTGACAGACTAGCTTCAAGAGCACCCATAAAAGTTGCATTGGCCATGGATAAGGAAGAAATACTGAGGGCAATTCATGTTTGTCTATTAGAGAATGACACTGCATTCGATGAATCATCAAGGCTAAGACTGCTGAAATTTGGCATAAAACTTAAGATCAGCAGGGATGGACGTATGAGAGGTCGCATCCGCCGTGTATACAACCAGTGCACAACAGGAACAATTAGCATTCATACCCTTCGACATTTGCTGAGGGAGAATGAGCACCTATGGGTTTGCCTGGAGTGCAATGACGTCAATTCTGATTAACATTAACACATGGTTACTGTTGCAATCTGTGGCTAGCCTTGATTTTCATTAAAATGTTTATAATACTCCTGTTTACAAGCATGCAGTCAATTTGATTACAAAGATTGTCTTCTGAACTCTTCCATGTCTGAAGACACAAAGAATGTCATCTGAAATAAGATCATTCTGCATTCTTGCCCATCTATCAGAGTGTCATCTCTTTCATTCCTTTTCTAGCTACTGTCTGCTAGTCACATTCTTTTCATTTTCAGCAAACTTTCATATTAAGCCCTCAAGTACTACTACAGAAACACTGCATGATCTGTCATAAGAAAGAAATATCGTTACCACAATCAATGGTCCTGATTTCCACTTTGACTTACTTAGCTGAGATCCTGTTGAAAACAGCTGTGAAGTTGTTGAGACTTAATGCATACAGGACTTCTGAGGCTAATATTTTTAACTGTGGATTGTCTGTCTGCTGGTTCAAAAACTGTTTTAGATATGACAAAAATAACAGGATCTATTTAAGCAATTATATAACTTATTACACTAATAAGAGATATCTTATATCACAAAAAAGATGCTATATTTATAATTTCATAAATAAATGGGCTAATTGGGATTTAATTCTCCTTAACATTTGTTCAGTTTTGTTTCATTACATGACATTCACACCAGTAAAAACAAAAAAAGATGGTCCCGAGGCAAGACATTATATACTGAAGAAAATAAGATGCAAAATAAATTAAGGAAAACTTGAGTGGTGTTACCACTCTTCAAACCGGAAATAAACAAAAATCATTCCAATCGTAACAATGACTTTTTAAGTAAAAATAGCACATTTATTTTTAAATTTTGACTTCAAATCTATGATTTATATTGAGAATACATGTTAAAAATTACATCTGAGCTAAAAAATTTCAAGATTTTACTTATGTTGACTTTGAAATTAGTACCTCACGGTAGAAGGGGAACGACTAAGTAAGTAAGTAAGACTTTGAAATTAATAATAATAATAAATTCTTTAAGCACCAAACACGGCGCATAAGGCAGAAACCAGTGCTCTCCAGGTTGTTCGTTGTGACGCCACTCCTCTTAGCTCTTGCACATTATTTAGGCCCAACGTTCTTCCTTCTCTTATTATTGTTCTTCTGAGTGTTTTTCTTTTGGTCTTCCTTTTTTCCTCTTACCCTCAGGAACCCAAGTGAGCGCCTGTAGTGGTATTCTGTTGTTTTGCATTCGTAGGACATGACCGATATATGACCATCGACTTTTCCTTATATAGTCGGAGACATATTTCTGCCTAGAGTCTTCTCTTATTTGTCGATTAGTCTTGAATTCTTTCCAACTGATGTTCATGAGTTTTCTAAGACATTTGTTCTCGAATGTATTCAGCTTGTTCTCCAATGATTTTGTTATTTTCCAACTCTCACAGCCGTATGTTAACACTGAGATAAACATTTGAATTAAACAGACGAAGCTTGGTATGTATATTCAATGATCGTAATTTCCAAATGTTAGATAATCTATTGAAGGCGCTAGCTGCCAAAGCAATTCTAGTATGGATTTCTCTTGTTGTGTCACCATCCTGAGTCATTTTACTGCCTAAATAATTGAAACTTTCAACTTTCTGTAGTTTTTCCCCGTTCAAGATGATATCAAAGGTCTCGTTAGAAAAGTTCATAGCTTTAGTTTTAGAGGCATTTATTTGGAGACCTATTTTAACCGAGAGATGACACAAATTATTTATTGCTTCTTGGGATTGTCTTGGTGTTGAACTTAAGAATGCTACATCATCTGCGAAATCCAGGTCCCCCAGGAATTTTCCATTTGTCCATTTTTATACCCAATTGTTCATTGTGGGTATAGTTTCTCATAACCCAATCAATAGCTATTCCAAAAAGTAGTGGTGACATTATACAGCCTTGTTTCACCCCTGTTTCTACTGTAAACCATTCTGTATTCCCTTTATTTGTTCTAACACAACATCTTGCATTGTCATATAGCGCTTTGATTATATTCACATATTTTGTTGGAAAACCATAGATTGTAAATATCTTCCACAATGATGGGCGGTGTAGACTATCAAAGGCTTTTTGAAAATCGACGAAGGTGATAATAAGTGGCGATTGCCTTTCCACTGATTCTTCTATAATTGTTCTTAGTGTGAATATTTGATCAATACATGATCGTTTCGGCCTGAAACCCGCTTGTTCTTCTCTGATCTTTTCGTCAGCATGCAATTTAAGTCCTTCTAACATCATGCAACATAATAATTTTCCAGGTACTGATAATAGAGATATACCACGCCAGTTATTACAGTCTGATAGATCACCTTTCTTCGGTAACTTTACAATAATACTGTCTTTCCATTGTTGTGGTGGTTGTTCTTCTCTCCACACTTCATTTATAATATCTAAAATTCTCAAGAGGTTGTTGTCATTAACTGCTTTAATCATTTCCCCTGAAATTTCGTCAACTCCAGCAGCTTTAAAATTTGAAATTACACGTGGAAAAATGTAAACACCGCATATTTTGGAAACTTTGCGATCAATTCATCTTAACACATTGTGTACAAAATGCAGTCTGTAGTAACTACAGCGCATCTAGTGATGCAGATTCTGATTCAGAAGACTTGGAAACATCTAATGACTCTGATGGTGAAAATATGGCTCAAAACTACTTAAATTACCAGTCATACATGCAAAGGTAATGTTACTTCATTACCGAAAACATAACAGCTGATTTTGAATAGCTGTAAAAGTCATTTTAGAGGCGTATTGTAATCAGCATAGCTGCTTTCTGTTTGTTTTTGAAAAAAAAAAAAAAAGATACAAATATTTCACTATTAAAACAGTTAACACATAATTTATGGCACCAGAAAATAAATATAAAGGGGGTTGGACATACTCTGTGAATCAGCAGATTTTTCTGACCTTATCTGCCCTTTGTCTCTGCTCTTTGAAACTGTTTACATCATATGACTTTATGATTAACAGTATTCCTTTGTACAGTAAAATGTAATGTGTGTCAATTTTCCTGTGTACAGTAAACTGTAACTTTGAATTGTATTGTTTTGTAAAAATTAATTTTAAATTGTTCTTCTTGCAGATGTTTTGGTTATGATGCACTTGATGAAGGCCCACCATCCAGGCCTCCACCCTTTTTGCCTGAGAAGGTTCCAGGTCTGCAAGTGTCAGAAGTAAGGACTAGAGAAAATACAAAGCAGTTTTTGAGGCCCATTGACTTCTTCAAACTGTATTTCACTGCTGATATTGTTGGCTACCTGTGTTAGTTTACAAATGAATATGCACAGCAGCATGGACTAACAAGCCTACTGTCTTTACCGGATGGTATGACATTACTCCTTTTGTCAATAGTGAAACATCGAAAGCTTGCCTGGTTTGGGCATGTAACTCGTCATGACTCCCTTTCGAAAACGATCCTTCAGGGGACAGTCGAAGGTAAACGGAGAAGAGGAAGGCAAAGAAAATCCTGGGCTGATAACATCAAAGAATGGGCAGGACACGGTTTTTCCACACTTGTACGCATTGCTGAGGATAGAGAGCAGTGGAGGACCCTGTCTGCTGATGCTTCCACCATGGCACCCCTACGACCCATGACGGGTTACGGGCTGAGATGATGATGATGATGACATTACTCCAGAAGGGTTTTATCGCTTTTGTGCTTTACTGATGTATGATGGTCTTGTACCAGCCCCAAGTATTGATCACCTCTGGTCAAGAAAAAGTCTTTACAATAGACTGTAAGCCAGGGCATTTATGTTCAGAAATAGACTCAAAGCAATAATGAGTTTTTTAAAAGTTTCAGACCCTAAAGATAAGCTTATGTAAAGTGAGAATGTTGTTAACACAAATATGAAGTGCAAAAAGCTATACCAACCTGATCAAAATGTTTCTGTTGATGAAAGAATGGTTAGGAATAAAGGATGTTATTCTTTTTGACAGTATATTAGAGACAAACTAACAAAATGGATGATGAAGTTATGGGTTCTTGCTGATGCTGTTAGTGGATATACCTATGACTTTGATGTATATTTAGGTAGGAACACTTCTAATGGACCATTTGGTTTAGCTTATTCTATAGTTATGAATCTTATGAAATCTTAGGTGAGACAAGGATATAGGGTTTATTATGATAATTTGTATACATCCATTCAGTTACTGAAGGACTTGTGGAAGTTAGGGATTGGAGCTGTGGCACATTTCTTAGAAACAGAAAGGGGTTTCCAGCTGCACTTTCAAATATAAAGGAATTAGAAATAAATAGTATCAGAGGTGCAATGAGGTGGGTTAGAGATGAAGAATTACTAGCACTGCAGTGAAGAGATAACAAAACTATAACACTAGTTTCAAGCATTCACAATTCAAATGTCCATAGGTTCGCTCAGCATAGAACTAAGGTTAATGGGAATTTTTGAGAACTTAATGTTAGACAGCCAAATCTTGTAAGGGATTATAATATATACATAAAAGGAGTGACCAGCTGATTAACAAGTACAATGTTTTGATGTTATGAGAAAAACCAATAAATACTGGGGGAAAAAAAAAAATTTCACTTTCTGGATATTGCTAGGGTAAACGCTTACATTTTATTTTAAGACTGGCAGAAAAAACACCCAGATGAAGAAGACCTGAAAAAACCAGCTAGATGTGGCCAACTAGATTTTACAGAAGAATCAGGGAATTGGGGAACATAGGTTTGTATGATGATGTACCACTCGCTTCAAAGTCACCAGTTTTTTCTCAGCACGCCATGGACCCTGAGTTTACAAAAACAAAAAGAAATTGTAAGCTTTGCTATCAGACTGTAAAGATTGAAACAAAAACAAGAGTTAAATGTAGTTTGTGATACTTTTTTATGTTTTCATGCAGGTAGGAATTGTCTGTCAGAATACCACAAGCCTTAGTAGGAAATATAGAGTTTTTATGTCACCATCAAAACCGACTTTGCTTATGTGTTAGTGATCATACAGTGTAACACTAGAAAGATGTCTACAGAAGTTATATGTCATTAATTTAGCTAAGATGCTGCAGCTACTTGTAATGACTGTAATGTATTCAGTGGAAGATATTTTTTTAAATTTTAATTTAAAAAAAGCATATTTAATTAACATTTTTAAAATATGCATACATTTATTATTTAATGTTGCTGTTTTGGAAATGTAATATATGATGCATAAATGATCACACTACAGTAAAATGTGGCTGTTGTTAATTACTCTGGTAATACTTTTTGTTGTCTTCTTTGTGAATTATTATGTTTATAATTTGTGTGTATTTCTCCTGTTGACTTTCCTTCAATTTTTTAAAAATCACATCAATATAAATTAAAATAATATTAATTGTGCATCTAAATATGGTAGTCTGTTCAATTACAAATAATTTGATGTATAACACTCTTGGGTAGACTCAAGTTAAAATGTTTCAAGGACCATCAGAAGTCAGATATGTCAGAGTAAGAGAAAATGATAAGCCACCTTAACTCTTGCAGGCCGGAATTTTTTCACGAGTTTTGCCAGAATTATTTTTGTACCTTAAAGCAGTACCTTTATAAATTCTAAAGTTTCTGAGTTATTACACAACAAAGACACACATATTATACATCACAGTAAAGATAAATGAATGTAGAATTAGAATATGAAGGATTTTTAGTGATATTCTACATATAGTATTCAGTCATGAGTTATAACGAAAATACGGAAAAAATTTCACGGAAAACAAAAGTGACGTTCCCAACGTCGTTTCGGCTTCTAGGGGTTTTGCGGATGTACGCTACCAGCGTCGTTCCGGCCTTTAAGAGTTAAATAAAACATCCGATTGACAGAGTGGTTAGAGCGCTGGTCTCTCATGACAAATGTACCAGGTTCGATTCATGGCATTGACATGCTTCAGTCTACCCAGTTGTAAATGGGTACTTGACTTTGCACTTCAGTTAGGGAAGGAAAAGGCAGCAAGGAAGGGAACTGGTCACCCCACCTCTCAATGCTGGACCTAGTATAGTGAAGTCTCTAACACTTCACTTCCCTATGGCAGTATCTGCTATGGGACTACCTTTTTTTTAAAAATAAAACAGCAAACAGTGCATAACAGACTTCTTCTTCTTCTTCTTCGATCCTTAACCACCGACCGTCAAAGCAGTCAGTGGCCATCACGCCTAGTGGCGTCTTGTAGGGCAACAACAAATTGATTCCACTTTGCACGGTCGGTGGCCATCCTTCGTACAGTGCCCCAACTCTGGTTCATTCTTTGCATCTCAGCCTCCACAGTCCTCCGCCAAGTTGTTTTTGGTCGGCCTCTCTTTCGCTTTCCTTCAGGGGTCCAAAACATAGCTGTTCTTGTGATGGCATCAGGGTCTCTTCTGAGGACATGACCAACCCAGCTCCAGCATCTGCCAGCTATGATGGTGTGCATGTCCTCTTGCTTATAACAGACTTACCAAGTCTTTATTTTTTTTAAAAGGGAGGAACTGACATATGTGAATACATGTAAGGAAAGAAGAGATCTCTAAGTACGAAACAGAGTATCAAAGACATACATATTACCAAAGGCTACTGCTGGTCTCTTCTCTCCTTGTAAACAAGCTGCAGGTTAAATTAGCCTCCAGACTAGATGTCTTTTCATATAAGAATTACTGACAAACTAAATTAACAAAGCCTTATCGAACTTAAATTATTACTTGATTAAGAATATGATTAGGATAATTATGAAAGAATTTCAAGAGCACTAGACCATAAACTGAGGAAGGAACAAGCGGGATTCAGAAGAAACAGGCAATGTGCAGATCGTATGTTCAGTTTCAGGAACATTATACAGCGGTAGCACGCTGGAGTTGCAAATTTGCACCATAGGTTTTCTGTGTTCTGCCAGTTGCAGGCGCATCGTTGCGACTTTCGGATATCGTCGGTTTCCTGCCTTATAATATGTGTACACGTCATAACACCCTCGGATGTTTAGTTTGAATCTCATTTGCGAGAGAGTTCACTTCCGATTCCGATCTATATTTAGTGATGGGTGTATTCGCGTTTATTTTCTGTGAATTTTTTAAATCGAAATCAATCGGCATGGAACAAGCGGCCATTTTCGCTGCAATTTTCATGGATTCTGACTCCAATGTCGAGGAGTTTGTTGCCTTTACTAGCGTTGATGTCGGTTCTCAGAATATGGGTGATGGCGGAGATGGGGGACGACAGTAGAATGTCTAGCGTTCTTGACGACCAGCCTTATGCAGTACAATCTCTTTGTTTGTTGTTTTTTTTTTTTTTCCGTTTTTTTTTCATCTTTCCATTCCTCTCTTCCTATCACATCTAACATATACACCAACAAAACTTATATCATCAGATTCATCATTCATTTATTTATATACATTCCAAAAATTATAGCAATTGACCAAGAAACAATAGACGTTACAAGTCACCCACTATAAAAAAACGGGGCGTTGTGAAAAAGAATGCAGATGCAGGGCAAATTTCCGTCATTTTAATTCAGCATGCTAAAGGTTATACAGCAGTGCTCAGAATGGCAGAGACAGCTTCTTTATATAAACTTTGTTGATACTGAAAAGGCATCTGACAGCATAAACAGGTAGAGCCTATGGAAAATACTGAGGGCTTATGGAATACCTAAGCGCATGATTTCCATCGTCAAAAGTCTGTATACTAATTTCACATGCAGTGTTGGGCAGAGCAACCTAACTTTTGAAGTGAAAAAAGGATTGCCCCTTATCAACCACTCTTTTTAACTGTCTTAGACTGGTGATGCACCAGACAACAGAGGATACCCCTGTAGCATTCTGGAGGATCTAAATACACAGATGGCATTGCACTAATTGCACGCTCACATCAACACATCGAAGAAAAAACAGACTGAAAAAACATACCAACAAGTCTGACAACATTAATCTAAAAAAGACAGAATTCATGATACTCAGTGTAAGAAATCCTGCACCCATAAAAATAAAGGGCCAAGAGCTAGAAAATGCAAACACATTTACGTACTTAGGAAGCATAATAATACAAGATGGTGGAACAAGTAAGGACAGCAGTAACCGAATGAATAAAGCCAGAACAGTCTTTGCCGGTCTAAACAACATCTGGAAATCTTCCCACTACACTACACACACTAGATTAAAAATATACGATAGTTGCGTAATTTCTGTACTCCTGTACAGTGCAGAATGCTGGTAAGTAACAAAAAAGGAAATGTCCAAACTGTCCTCTTTCCACACAACCTGCCTAAGGAATATTCTTTGAATTTTCTAGCCGAACACCATTACCAACAAAGAACTGCTAACTCAGAACCACCAAGAGGACATGTGCACCATCATAACGGGTAGACGCTGGAATAGGGTTGGCCACATCCTCAGATGAGACCCTGACACCATCATCAGAACTTCCATGCTATGGACTACAGAAGGAAAGCGAAAGCAAGGACAGCCAAAAGCTACCTGGCGAATTGTGAAGGCAGAGATGAAAAGATTGAACCAGAGCTGGGGAACCACACAAAGAATGGCTGATAACAGAGGGAAGTGGAGACAGTTTGTTGCTGCCCTACAAGATGCCACCAAGTGTGATGGTCACTGACTGCTTTGTCAGTCAGCAGCCAAGGACCAAAGAAGAAGAGAGGAAGATGTTTATGATCTCGTAACCAGTCATTACTTCATATTCTCACCTTGCAGATTTCAGGCAGCAGAAGTTTCACGTACATTGCTTCATCCAGGCGTGATGTGTCCTTCGGCTGCTGCGGAAAAGAAACAATTTTCTCTGACTGTAACACTGAAAATGTTAAAAAGTCTCACAAAATCTGTAACATATCATTATGAGGTGCTGAAATATTGATATCACAAGACACATCTGTCAAAGACAGAAAATTTAGCTAACAGTATATGCATCTGAAGGTTGTATGATCAAGATGTCGAGTTCAGAGAAAATGAGGTTTATTCAGCATCATTTCCCTTTTTGCTTCCTATGCAACATGCAGCCACCACTGCAGGTGGCCCCTTGTAGGAAGCATTCTTGTAGTCTTGCAATGGTGGTTTCCAAAGCAATTTGTTTAACATGATGCTAGCCTGTAACACAACATCAGATTAGTCATCTCTTATAGCCCATGTCTGAGACAGCAGTAGACTTATTTGTTCTCTGCCTGCTAAGAAGCCCCCCTCAGGAACCACACTGGACTTGTTTAAAGGTCAGCACCATATTGATTTTTCAGCGTTTTCAAATCCATATTAAAAGTACCAAGATCATTTTTGATGAATGTAACATTTACTATATTATAGCAGAGAATCATGAGGACAGCAATAAGACTATGATAAATGGTGGGGTAAACGAAAATAGGTTATGACTGTCTCACTATGACAAAGAACAAAGAAATTACCTACACTATGATCAAATCTTCATCAGGGACAAACAAATAAAACAGTAGAGAAAAGACAGAACTCATCTAAATGCAGTTAAAAAAATGTGTGTAATAAGAACAGAAAATGGGAATCTTCAGAGTCACTCTGGTAAACCAGTAAGAAAGCCTAGTTTATTTTAAATGTTTATATTAACTGCCTAGTTTTCCATTGTGTCCCCACAGCACTTTTCAGAGGCTCCCATTTATGCCCAATATCATTTTTACATTTTTTTTGCTATTCTTTTCTCTTGTTTCCATCTGTTTGTCCTTGTTTAGACTGATCCCTTAATATAAGTGTTTCCCAAAATGTGTTATGGGTACCACCAAGGGTACGCAAACGGTTTCAAGGAGACCATGGCAGAATTTTTCATTTTTACTTTTATCACATAATTTTTTAGCTGCAGAAAACAATTCATTAAAACTTATATATAAGAATGGTGTGCTGTAGAAATAAACACAAAAGTGCTTTGAAATTTTGCGCTACCTCTCATAATCCATCTTTTCTCTGTGTATTTTCAGACTCAAGTGCTTTATCCTCTCATCAAGATATTCTCATTCTGTTTTGCATGTGGTTAGGGGACAGAAAAACCATGGCAAAATCTAATTCATCAAGCTATACTGATGAGTCTGCTGATATCCTTTTCTGTTCCAAGTTGTACTTCATGAAGCATTCTGTTTTAATATGTCTTCTTTATTAGGTTAATGAAATAAAGTTTGTTCATTCGTACCAGATGAGCCAGGAGATGAAAGCCTGGCTTGCTGCTTATTTCTATTTTGTGCTGTCTTTTTCTTCTCTATGGGTACCAGTCAAAGTCAAGTCTGGTTATGCTAGTAGAACCCGATCCGTCTCTACTTTTTCTCTGTCACCTCCAACTTTATTGGCTCTGACTGGTTCTCTTCCATTGGTCTGTGTTTATTAGAACTGGCCATCTGATATGAAGAGTGTGATGAAGAATGATGGAGTAAACTATCTGTGAAATCTGGATAGGACATATTTTAGGTAGCTGTGCGACTATTTGTGCTGGACAACCTATTCTTATTTTCCTGAGAGAAAGCTGCACTTTTCCATACTGGACAGAGATAGCTTTGTTAATCCAATCACTGGCATCATATTTTGTTGTTCTGTCTTTTCCAATGTTATTTCCTAAACAGGTAAAACTGTGTATTTTTTTTATTGTCAAACCACTAATTTTTGGGGGATTTTTTAACACATTAACTACTGCAAGCTGGCTTGTAAATCTAACAACTGTGCCCACCCGAATCAGGGAGCGTCAATCTGTGTTTAATATTAAAACAAATTTTTAATGTACCAAAACAACACTTTCCGATCTGGTTCAAGATTTTAATTTACCACTGGAAGAGTCATTTTCAAAACATGGTTTGCTGTCCTCCTCAGGAAAATTATTATATATTCATATTTTTCAACATTTCAGGTTAGTTACCAAACTATGTACATTTGTTTACTATGACAACTAGCACTGAGGCCATACAAAACACTTGTTCACCTCGTCGAACTGCTTAACAGGATAGAAACTTGTTTCAACAGTTAATGGATAGGTCAGCGACGGCAAGAATAGTGAAAAGAGTGGACAGTGGTTCCAACAGTGATTTTGATAGTTGTGAATATGCAACCATCTGCATACAAAGAATTGTTTTAGGTTGTACCATGCACCTGATCCTTCTTCAGCTGTAACTCACTGATACACTGTAAATAAGCTATAGATGTTGTGTTTTTTTTTCAAAGGTAAATTTATTCAAACTGTTTAGATTTTTTGGAAGTGGTGTAGATGACATTATGTAAAAGGTAAAGGAGTAAAGTCTCCCCAGTTACAGGCCCGTTGAGGCATATTGGGTATATGGTGTTAGGCCCATATTTTCTTGACCATCGGTACACTAGGGGTGATGTGATCAGCATCATGCCTGCCGCCTTAACCTTCCCAGAGTTGCTCTGGTACCCAATTCATGAGGCTGGGTCGACATTATGTAAGTTAGTAATACTAGTCAATTTGTGTGTTCTTGGACTTTTTCTTGTTATTAGACATACTACTTGATAATCACCAAGATAAAGGCATTAAATTCTGAGGAAATCATATGACAAATGGCAAGTTGATGATTTAAAACAACTTTGAAATACTTTTTTGCCTGCAAATTATTTTATCACATACATTTATTTCCTAAATGACACATCTTTCATAAAAATATGTCAATATTTAAGAAGACTAAAGCTTAATTTGTACAAACACCCACAGGATGAAAAAATAGGGAACAAAATTAACTGTGCCACAACATGGTTTTCAATTCGATAGTTAATGCTTAGTATACCGATTTTTCTTTTTCTCTTTGTTTTGGTCACACTGATTGCCTGGCAATGTATTTTGCAGAGATTTCTGCTACAGTATTAGATGAGCCATCCATAACTTTGAAGAAGGCTATCATCACTGCTGTTGGGTTGGAGTCTATTGTTACAACACTGTCCATGAGTGAGGTTTTGAAATATGGTGACTGCTATCTGTAATAACTTTTATTTTAATCTGACGCTGGGCTTCAAGTAGGCAACCTACTGTTTTAGTGTTCTAGTGAGTTTTCAGCAGCTTCCAAGACAGTACATTTGTACCATAATTCCTGAGGTTCTATACTTTCATAAATTTCACTTGTGGCTGTACTTGCAAGGTGTTTAATTAAACTCGGGTTTCACATTAATTATTATCGGTTCACTGTTACAACCACTCTAGCTACTGTTCTACACTTCAGGTTCCTTGACACTCTTTTCGTTCTTGACAGATATAAAAGACAACTCCTCAAGGTTACTCTTTGGCTTTTTCAAATCATTACAAAATTACAGAAACAACAATTGATAAATAGTACTTGTCATAAGAGGTTTTGATGTTACTAAAATAGGCTATCCTGGACAAATAGATGTATCAGATGATACCAGGATAGTGCCAGATAAGAGACTGGTCTTATAAGTAATACCCCCTTCTCTGAAAAGAGCAAGGGTGTATAGACATCAAAGTGGGGTCAAGCTATGTAAGTTCTCAGAGAAGATGATGATGATGTACTCTGAGTCCCTATCCGCTACCTCTTCAGATCCCACAAAGATTAATGAGTTATATTTGTTTTATTTGGCTACGTCTAGGGTAATTTATCTAATATAACAGTTATTAATTTCAAAACAGAACTTTAACTTTAATAAAAGTATTAAGCAAGACTGTATGAAATTATATGTACAATTTAATTTTCCTGAACCTCAATCTTTTGGTCAGGAATTATCAAAATCAAGAAAATGCTTATTTACATAATAAAATAAATATTTTGGAAAATCTGTTCCATTTCTGTAAAGGGGTCACTGGAATGTCTACACACACAGTTCCTGTTCATAATATTGATACTGCTACTAGTCCTACACTGTAAGGTCTGATATTGTCATCATACAACGGTGTTTAAGTTTTCTTGGGGGAATGAGTTTGGATGAACTGACATTGCCTTCTTAAAGGACTTAACTTTAGACTGTTGCTGTTCTTTAAATAGTAGTCAGGATCACCAACTTTGTGACTCCTGGCTGAGAAGATGGGGTCTAGCTCCAAGTTTATATGGAGCGCTTAACTCCCACACGCTCTCCTCACAATTTGATGCAGCTATGAGGTAACTTCGTAATATAACCTGGAATAGAAGGACAACCCATTCCATGTAGAAGTCTGCCTCAATCAATTCACCCCTAAACAATATTAAACTTACCACTGTCAGTTAATTGTGCTACCAAGTTGCATAAGACCTTGAATTCTGTTGTCTACAATCAGTTTCATGTAATCATTCTTTCTCTGTGTTGATTCAATGTTTGGGTCCCTCGTCCATGTTTGGCTTCCATACAATAATCATGGCAAGTACAATACAGCATGTGACCTATTAATTACTTCATTCTAACCTTCCCTATATGTTTAACACATGATCTTTGAATAGTGTGTCACCCCAGAAGAAAATACTAAATTAAACTGCTACTAACACTCACTGTCGTAAATTTGTTGCCAATTTGCAAACACTATACACCAATTTTTTTCAATTCGAACAAGCCTGCTTCCTACTTAGGTCAGCATGACACAACACATCCCGCCGGCAGTTTCACTTTCGAATTAATATGGAACACATAGCCTGTTTACTTACAGGTCACTTATTTAACAAAGTATGCAAATAAAATGATCTTTCTTACCCTAAGGTAAATACGTTCACACACACACAAGCTGACTGGCCGTAAAAGGGTTCTTAGCACTGCTCTCTCAGTTCAAACGGCGACGGCTTGGCCATACTGTCTTTTAGGATACGTCAGCTCGGAGTGGTTTTTATGATTCAATGGCGGAAAACCACAAGAGGTTGTTACTATTTATAGAACTACACCCAACCAATCAGAGGAAAAAGTCAAAAAGTTAATTTTTGAGACTAGTAACTTATGCGGTTCTAAGCGTGTCTGTATAATCTGACCAAATTTGAACATTTTATGTTATAGTTATTAGTGGATCAGAAACGATAACCACTAGCACAGAAGATGAAACAAATGGTGATGAAGATGACATAAAGATGGAAGAACTGAAGGCAGCACTGGAGAAAATCAAGATGGGCAAAGCAGCAGGGCATGATGGTATAACACCAGAAATGGTTAAGTACATGGGAGCATCAGGCGACTTATTACTCTTAGGGGTCCTACAGGCAGCATGGTGCAACAAGACCATACCAAAGGACTGGGAGATTGCCATCATAACACCAATTTTCAAAAAGGGTGACAATTGACATGTGGAAAAAATGGAGGCATATCCCTTCTCAGTGTCCCTGGTAAAATCTACTCTAGAATTCTAGAGCAGAGACTCCGACGCCTAGCTGAGCCACAATTGGATGAGGTCCAGTGCGGATTCTGAGCAAACCGAAGTACTCAAGACCTAATCTTCACACTCAGACAGCTGAGTGAAAAGGCCCTTGAGTATAAGAGTGAGATCCATCTTTGTTCCATAGATCTGGAAAAGGCGTTTGACAGGGTCCCCTGGAGCAAACTTTGGGACTGTTTGGCAAGGAAGAACATTCCAGCACCTCTGATTCATACTATTCAGAGTTTCTACAAGTCTTGCAGGAATTATGTGAGGACAGCAAACCATAAGTCAGAAGAGTTCAGGACCACCACTGGTGTAAGACAAGGTGATATCCTGTTACCTTATCTTTTCATACTCCTCATGGACGATGTTATCAAGTCATGTAAGGACAGAACAAGAAAGTATTCAGTGGGGTACTGGAAGATGAGACAGGTATGTATTTCAGAGCTGGCATTTGCTGATGATGTTGCCCTGATTGCTAAATCAGAGGCACATCTCCAATCCAACCTGCAAGTCTGGAAGGAAGAGCTGGAGAAGAGAAGGATGGTCATAAGTAGCTCTAAAACAAAATCCATGGTGATATCACGAGAAGAAAGAAGACATCAGATTAAGCTGGAAGAACAGGTCCTGGAGCAGGTCGACCACTTTAAATATCTCGGAGCTATTATAGACCGAAATGGAGGCATCAAAGAAGAGTTGGCCACTCGAAAAGCAGCAGCTGGGAGACTTTTTCAGGCCATAAATCGAGGATTCCTCAGCAAGAGAGAGGTTGGTAAGAAAACGAAGATGGCTGTATACCGCTCCACCTATGTCCCAGTCTTGACATATGGATGTGAGTCATGGGCAATGACTACAACCCACAAAAGCCAGATCCAAACCTCAGAAATGAGGTATCTGAGGAAGGTGGTTGAAGTAACAAGAAGAGACATGGTCCGCAACCAGACGATACGTCAAGGCCTAAAATCCCACCCCCTGCAGACCCAAGTAGAACAGTCCCAACCAAGATGGTTTGGCCATGTCTGCAGAATGGGAGAAGATCGGCTACCATGACAAGCATGGGAAACAAAGAGCCAGGGATCCAGACCCCCAGAGTCCACTGGGAGGACAACATTAGACAATCTTTGAAGGACCGAGGACTAGAATGGAACCAGGCCAGGAGGAAGACAGCCGATAAGATAGTCTGGCGCTCTCTCTTCCAAACCTCTACACCTCACGGTAGAAGGTGAATGACTAAGTAAGTTGTCCTACAGATTCACTTCACTACAGTACTCTTATCAACTCTTTGCTATCAGTGTCAAACATGGTTCCTGTCCAGTGCACAGGAAAGGTAAATCACATTATGTGCAATGAAATGTTTGCGAAGAGACATTAATGTTACCAGTAGAAACATAATGAGATATGATGACATCAGGAAAACTGAAGGAACTACATCCTGCATCAAACATATAGAGAGACAGAATGGAGCCCAATGGGTTAGCACTACACACCTACAACAGCAGAAGATCTGGTTTTAGGGCACAAGGAAGATCAAAGGGAAATGGATGGAAAACAGAAATCCAACAACAACACAAGCTCACATCAGTCAATGTGACACACTGCTCAAGAAAGAAAATGTCTACTCTCCCCGATGTTTCATGACAAGAGTGGACCTCGGTTCATAAGTCTTGCAGGATTATTCATTTTGCTAGACTGACACAGGTCAAGTAATAATAACTCAACAGTACACCTCTAACCTACTAACTGGGCCTGTTCCATTTACATGCTACCCGACAAGTCCTCTCCCTCACTTCGACATTACTGAAACCATTCCATCACCACTCGACCATGCTCAGTACTTGCCATCTTTTCTACTTTTTTCTAATCCTCATTTGCTTGTTGGAATTAGTCTGTATACAATTTCAATATTTTGTCCTTTTGCTTCTTTATATCGTAAACAGTTGACAAATCAATACCACAGATATCACACAGTCTCTAATCCAGAGGTCCCCAAAGTGGTGGATATCGACCCCCAGGGGTCGATTTAACTTTTGGGGTCAAAATGTCTGCTGTGACTCAATTTTACATCTGGTAGCATTTTCTTGCGGGTGGTTAAATGTTTGTTTCATATCTTGTCATAAACTTCACTCAGAGATTTTAACAGTGAAGATAAGTGGTCTAAACATTAAAATTACTTGTTTAACTCTTAGTATATGAGCGGCCTTCTAGAGAGGCCGATGATCGATCCCCGTCAATAGCGAAAATTTATAGCTGAATGCATGTTTAAAACCACTGAACAATTTAGTTACGTGCATGATATAGGGGTTTCATTTCTTCACATTTTGATATATAACACTTTATGTTATCTTTATAAATAAATTATTTATTGCAAAATCTGTAATGGTAGTCATGAAATCACTCCTTCTAAATTATGGTCTAAACTAAAATCTAAAAGGGGAATGAACTGTTGAGTGTTATAAAATGATTCAGTACATCTTACAGGTAGCTGTTAGCTTTCGAAGTGCATACGAGTGAGCTGATTGCTGAATATTTACTGTAAAATTTAAATTGTGCCACTACCCCAATAAGGACAATGGTAGTCGGTGATGCTAAGAAGAAGTGCCAATAATATTCACAAGAGTATATGAAATTTGGATTCACGCCGTAGTTTACCAATGAAACAAAGCCTATGTGCCTTGTAAGTGAAAACATTTAGTAATGATGTGTTGAAACCTACGAAGATGAAGTACCATTTTGAAAGGGCTCACACTGATAAGAAAGACAAAGATCTTGATATTTTTTTTTTTAAGGCACTGAAAGAAAAACAATCAGAAATTGGCAAAATGTACAGATTTTTTTTTAAAGCATCAGCTCATGCATAACGAAGGAGGACTAAGAGCATCATACAATATTTCCTTCAATATAGGAAAAAATGAAAACCATATACATTTGGTAAGGAAATTATAACATTAACAATGAAAGAAGTGGTTGAAACTGTTATGAAAAAAGACTCTCAACCTACTTTAAAAGGCATACCTCTAAGTGCAAATACAGTGTAATGATATATTGATGAAAAGGCCAATGATGTGGAGAAAACCATGGTATGAGCTTCAAAAATGAAAATTCTTCATCCAACTTGATGGATCAACCTTTGGCAGCTCAAATATTCTCATAGCTTATGTGAGGTATTATAGCCACAGGCAAAAATGCAATGTTGATGAGTTTTTGTTTGCCAAGTATCTTAAAGCCAATGCTTAGGTGAGACAATTTTTTTTGTTTGGGAGTTTTTGAAGAAACACAATATTCCACTCAGCAATATCAATATAACTGCTATATATGGCACGCCTTACTCAAGAGCTTTCTAAAGGAAAATATTCCTGATGTATGTACTGTTCACTGTGTGTTACACAGACACCATCTTGTAGCCAAAAGACTCAGTGACTAATTGCATGACAATTATATCAGGCTTCCAAGTCAAAATAGGGCTGTTCAAAGCTTCACTGGGACGTAGAGATTTTCAGTATTTTTTTTTTCAAACTTAATGCAGCTGGAAGAAAGAGAAGATCAACACCTTTCACACTGCTTCCTTGAGATTTACATAAATTACCTAAAAAAAGTAAGGGATGACTTTCAAGTACGCTTTGAGAACCAGGAGAAAATGGATGCACCTGACTAGATTTTAAGCCATTTAATGTAGAAATAGATAATGCAGTCACTGAATCCCTATGATGAACTCACTGATATGGCATGGACCACAAAGCTAAATCATTGTTCAAAAATAGAAGCCTCAGTGCTATTGGAGCAATGTAAATACTGCTATAAAACACTTAAATCTTTGTGCAGCTGCTAAGCCATTTCTATTTGCATTCCAAGTTCGTACATGGTTGAAACTAGTTTTAGCCATGAAAATGTAGTTTTGTCAAAGCAAAGGAACAGACTGAACCTGGAAGAGTGTGGTGGCTTACGACTTGGTGTCATTTAAGAATGACATGATTGAAGATGCCTTGACTCAAGTCTTACCATGCTTATTACAATTCTAGATCAGCATTGCCTAAAAACTGATGTGAAGACATGTGTTGACGGCGCCATTATTATTAAAATATGTGTCGAAATTTCAAGTCATCTTTTTTCTGAACAGAATTTGCCAAGCCAAGATGGCTTGACAACGTCGTTAGCTGAACTTATACAAAATCATGCCTTCATGCAGGCATATACATAACTTATAGACATCGATTGTTGCACAGAAAAGACGGAAGTCTCCTCATATGAACATTCTGGCTCGCACCAAGTCAATCACATTGGAAAAGTGCAGGAAAGCAGGCTAAAAAACTCATATCACAAAAGGCAGCCAGACATCTTGGACCAGAAGTTTCATCCTAAGTCTAAGGTGAACCAATGTCCTGAGAGACTGGATGGCTACTGGGAAAGTAGTCTTGAACATTGGCTGTCTGGGGTGTGAGCGAGGCGGCACCAGGGAAATGGACTTCCTAAGAAACATCCCTTGCCTGAGGCAAGGCACTGAGGCTCTACCAGGGTGACCAGTTATTTCCACTATATCTTGCAAATATAATATGGATTATGTAACAAACTAGAGCTACGGGGATCGTGCTCTGTCATTGATGCTTTCTGCAAATGTAACGAAGAAACATGGATGCAGAAGAAGTATAAGGGGAAAAGAGGAGAGAGAAAAACAAGAAAGTGGACACTCACTATGAAATACATACGTAAACGGTACTAGATCTGTAAATGTGCCTACCAACAGGCAGCCATTATTCAAACTTTCACCTATGATTTTGATATACTAATGATCCAGGAGACCAATTTAAAAGTGAATACTGTTGTCAATTACCCAGGTTACAGATGTTACACAAATCCATGTGGGCCTGGCAGACGAGGGCAAGCGATGTATGTGAAAAATGAACACCCTCATGCATGGCTAGATACATGTTTCCATTCTAATGAGGATGCAGAATTGCAGGGGATTGTACTGCATATAAGTGGTCAAGAATGGCAAGTCTTCAATATATATGCCCATGTGGATCGCCTTCCGGAAGAGAGGGTAACTGGGAGTTCCTGACAAAACTGTCCATAGAATGTAACGAGACATGCTTCACTGGCAGTGATTTTAATGCTAGATCTATGGAGTAGGGGAACTCCACGGAAAAAAGACAGGGTTGCCTTGAGCCAGGCTTTAGTCAGCTTAAACCTATCCATTTTAAATGATGGACGTCCAACAAAACTGGCATCTAGACCAGAGGATAATGTCATAGATCTGGCATTTCTAGTGCTGCACCACCTTTGCACGCTGGATGTATTGCAAGCTCAAGAAAGTGATTACTTACCATGTTTTACTCATTGTGAAGGGAAATACCACCAAACACCGGAAACCAAAACAGACTTTCCAGTATCACACAGGCCCACATGACAGTAGTAGCCCTGTGCACATACTGCGTCAAATAGCAAGGCAAAAGACAACTCGAACACCTTTTACACAATCTGGTGGAATGAGACAGTGGAGACAGCATGGCCGGAAAAGGAAAGAGCAAAAAAGTCATGGCGGATAGAGAAAGACAAAGAGTCATCAAGAGGTGGAAGATTTTAAGGAGAAAAAGCAAAGAGCCATCAACAACTTCAAGGGCTTGGTGAGAGAAGCCAAGGACACAGTGTGGGAGGCCTTTGTGATACAGGTGGGCACTGACACAACACTACAGAAATTCTGGTCCTTAGATCGCAGAATGAGTAGGAAAAGCACAATCCAACAATTCCCTAATATTCTTCAGCCTGAAGATCGATGCTAAAAAGGGACATGCATTACTCAGACAAAGCTGCTCACCAAGAAATTAAAGACTATCCTGAAAAGTAACTGAAGAGGCGACATATATTTCAACCTCATATCCAAAGAAGAAGACGTGTGCACTTTAGAAACAAGTAGAAACACTGCCCCAGGTCCTGATGGTGTACAGCATCACCACATAAAACAGCTCGATGACACAGGCATTAAGAATGTGGTGAGTGATTTCAATACCAGCATATTGAATGCTCAGGTGCCGGAAGCCTGGCTACCTAAACCTAACAAAGCCCCCACACATCTCAGCAGCTATAGAATTATCACAATGCAGAATGTCTAACGGTAAACTACTAAAACGATAGTAACTCGGAAAATAATGAAGCACCTCGAAAATGCACAGATCCTACCTGATACTCTTGGAAGCTATAAGCCATGAAAGTAACATGGGATAACGCTGAAGCATTTGCTTATGATGTGTACGAGGGGTTCCAGGGTAAATGAGAAATGGTTGCTGTAGAAATTGACCTAGAGTATGTTTATAACATTGTGAACTTTGTAACATTAATGAACTGTGTAATGGCTTGTGGTGTTAACCCTTGGCCAACAAGATGGATAGCAGCTGCCTTAACTGAGAGATCAGTGGCATTTCGCTTGGGAACATGGACATCATTATGCGCTTTTGCCCACGACTACCCCAGGGTTCACTATCACCACTGTTGTTTAATATCTATACAGCAAAAGTAGCCACCATTCAGCCAACTGGGTTGGGATGAATAATGACTTTTGCTGATGACATACTCATTTACAGAACTGGCTCTGACCGACAGGAAATGGTTAACAGCATACATAGGACACTACAGGAGGTGTTTAAATGTGCAAAAAACCTGGCTCCAGGGTCAATCCCAACAAGGCCTGCGTAATGTGGTGCTCCTTAAACAACTCCACAGTGAAAACAGACCTTCCAGATATTACTCTCAATGGACAGAAAATTGAAAGGCAAGAAAAGCTAAAACACCTTGGAGTTACATTCGATGGCGAGATATCGTATAAACACCATGTTGATCACATCATACAGAAATGCAAGAGAGGTCTGGCAGCCCTGACAATATTGGCCACAGCGCATCTGAAGCAGAGATTACTATTTCTCCTTTATCATCAGCTAGTCATATCGGTCATTGAGTATAGGCTGGGAATACTCACATAGGCATTCAAAATGGGGATGCTTATAGTCTCACACTAGTCCTCAGTAACAATGAGATACATGCTTGGAGTGCTGTCTAGTATACGCAAGTGATACACCCCCCTTTACTCTGATTTCCAATAAATGTAATTAAACGTTAATGTTATTATGTCTTTGAAACCACCGCTGATAACGGCGCTAAGTCTAAATGTTATATAGTCTGTTTGCACCCACTGTTGCGAGTGTAGTGGTTTGGTCTATATCATCGCCACACAGGCTAATTCAATATATGTGTGCTGCTGTCCTGTCACTGTGTCTGGAATGTTGACCTGGGTGTGTGTTGATATGTTCGCACACCACGGTACGTACATAAGAGTACATGCAAGAGTCAAAAAGGGTTGCAAACGTCTAGAACAGTTCGATACTGTTTATTCCGTACAACACAGACACGATGACATAAATGACACACATCCTGGCCTAAACAGTACTTCAACACGCACTAAAGCCTGCATCATCCGGCAGCTTCATTAATCTTCACAATATGGCCTACAAAAGTACTTCAATACATAGCGAAGCCTGCATCACCCAGCAGCTTCATTAATCTTCACAATATGGCCTACAAAAGTACTTCAATACATAGCAAAGCCTGCATCACACGGCAGCTTCAATAATCTTCAAAATATGGCCTACAAAAGTACTTCAATACATAGCAAAGCCTGCATCACACGGCAGCTATAATAATCTTCAAAATATGGCCTACAAAAGTACCTTAATACACAGCGAAGCCTGCATCACCCGGCAGCTTCAATAATCTTCACAATATGGCCTACAAAAGTACTTCAATACATAGCAAAGCCTGCATCACACGGCAGCTTCATTAATCTTCACAATATGGCCTACAAAAGTACTTCAATACATAGCAAAGCCTGCATCACACGGCAGCTTCAATAATCTTCACAATA
>JAMPIV010010045.1:0-27676 GCA_024509875.1 Oreohelix idahoensis | reverse complement strand
TGCGTGTTTAAAAAATAAAATCAAATAAAAAAACGCAAAAAAAAAAAACAAATAGAATAAATAAAAAAAAATATCTAAAAACATAGATAAAAATTTAAAAAATTATAGAATAGAGTACTTAAACATAGAACAATAAAAAAAAAGGAAAAAGATAAAAAAAAAAAAAAAAAACAATAAAAAATTAAGAATAATTATATAACTAAATATAGAAAAAAAATAAAGTAATTAAATAAAAACAGTTAAAAAAATAGAATTAAAAAAACACTACACAAAAATAAATTAATTATAAAAAATGATAATATAAAAATAAAAAAATCAAAAAAACTGATATAAAAAACAATAAATGGAAATATATAACATAATAAGACAAAAAAAAAAAATACAAAAAAAAAAATAAATATATAAATACAATAAAAAGATTAAAAATAAAATAAAAAAATAAGAATTAACAAAATAATAATTTAAAAAAAACGGTAAATAACAAAAATAAAAAAATAAGAGAAAAAAAAATAAGAAAACATTAAACCACGTGCTTTTTAAGTGTCCTCCAGCTTGACACTTGACGGATAAAGGTGTGAGGGCAAAGGTTACCTAGAGCTGTAAGATTGTTTGAATGCTATATGTTATTATCCTGCCTTAGTTCAGGATTTGATGGCCATTGGCTCGAACAGTGGTTGGACGAATAGGTGATAAGATCCCTTGAGATGATCCTGATTGCCTGTGGCCATATCTCGCTGGCGAAGGTGATCACGTCTCTCAGTAACTTTCCGTCCTTTGTTCTGTTTATGAATTTTGATGTTGACTTCTTTCCATGCCGTGATGATAGGTAAGCTGTCCAGTGTGTCTTATTATCTTTGTTGTCATCTGTCTCGTTTTCCGCCACTTTTTCCGGTTGTTAGTAAATTCCAGCTTTTTTTATTTCTTACAAAATGCAAGCAGCCCAAAGAAAGTGAATTGCATCCTTTTGATGTGAGTAATGCAAGTTTTCATTGCGCACCGGCTTCTTGCAGGACAGCCTCATTACTATTTTTAGCTGTCCATAGTATTTATAGCATTCTTTTGTAAAACATGTGGCCTACAGGGATTTTCTTGCGTGTTGACTAATTGTTCATACATTGGTTCCATGTTTCAGGATTCGCTCTACATAACACCGAAGAACTCTTTCTTCCATTGACAATGATTTGTTGCATAAATACTTTTCGTTGTTATAGAACTTTTGTTTTTGTTGTTTGCATGTGTTGTTCTTATTCTCACCTCTCAGATGCATCTTCCATCTGGTGTTATTAACCTCCTCATGCCTTCTCTGTGGCGGTTCTTGGTTGAACGTATTCCATATATTGTGAAGAAACTTGTTTTGTCTCGTTATTTTTTTCATTCTGCCTACATGGCCAGTACGTCACGTGTGCCAGTGTTATTATCAAGACAAAGCATGCGAGCTTATCTATAGATATAAGAATGTGGTGTTAGTGTTTTACATTATCTGAGATTTTGTGCAGTTATTTACCTTCCTGCTTATTATGGAACAGGGTCAAGTCAGTCCTATTGTATAGCTCTGAAAACGTAGAGAACTACAAAAATCAACCACCAAAAAAGCTACAGACATTCATAAAGGTGTGCTTGCGTCGTCGAATAGAAGGTTTGAAATGGTATGGCAAGGTCATCAATGTGGAATTGATGACACGAACCAAACAAGCGCCAGTGGAACGAGAGGGGAAGAAGACCCTGGCGATGGATAGGACACACAACGAGGAAACCTGATGATAGCATTACACGGCAGTCCCTTGTTGTGGAATCCGAAGGGAGATGCAGAGGCAGACCAAACAATACACGGAGAAGAGAATTGGAGACAGAAATGAAAATGACGTGGAAGACGTGGAACGAACTTGAGCTGATGGCACGTGAGAGGAAGGCTTGTGTTTACTGAAGGCCTATGCTCCTTGGGGAACTAAAGGGTATTGATTTATTTTTATAGAGCACCGAGCCACCAATGCAGCTGGTCGGAATGTAGGAATCTCTCACCTGTGATCCTGCAGCGATGGTTTCCGTAGCAGTTTGCTACACATGACGAGGTTGTCAGCCCCCTTGCATAGCTCATATTTTTATAGTTTTCGTCTCTTACGACTTGCGGGAGGGAGCATTATTACTAATAGTTTTGGAGACCCCCGAGGAAACTACTTGGGGCGGTATTGCTCTGTAAATCTATAGAAGCGCCCGATCCGCTGTGCGGTTATGGTGAAAAACTGGATGTGTTCAAGTAGGGAGGGCAGATAGTGGAACATGTGGGCCTACTTCAAAAATGTCGGCTCTATGAGAGGAGCAGGGTAGCGGCGTGGCCCCCTTCTCCAAACCAGTTGAGGGAGAAACTGTACGGTGGCGAGAGAAGCCTGAGACGGGCGGTCAGCTGTATAAGAGACTGTATGTGGTTATTTGAGAGCGAACGAAGAAGCTGTGCGGTTAGAACGCTTGCCACTCGCGGTGAAGTTAGTGGGTTCCAGGATCGAAACCTGATGACGCCGCGGTCCAGTTTACCAGCTGTAAATTGGTAGGCCTACCCGACTGCTTTAGAGTAAGGGAAGAGAGAGGCAATAGAGGAAAAGTAACTTTTATACCATCTCATAAAGCTGGTCCTAATGTGGTGAAGTCTCAAACACTTCACTCCGCCACGATAGTATCTGCTGTGGGAGCTACCTTTAACCTTGGTTTTAAATCTGTTCCCATTTCCCATGAGTATATCCTTGGGTACTGTCCGCAGTTTAAGAGTGCAAACCATTATTTCACGCCATCCATTAATATTGCACCAGTTCCACGCCATAAATAATAACACACACAGGTATGTCTGTCTACCTGGCTGTAGTTGATAAATTTATGGCCACCTGGAGTTGATAGGAGTTGATAGAGCGTTTCTCACAGCAGAAACGACATTCTTGCCGGAAGTGATTTTTTTTGGGGGTATGAAATTCTTTTATGTGTACATGAATTATATTATAGAGATGAAAGAAGACAAACAGTTATAACGAACTTTACTTACCGGACGTCACATATCATTCAGTTTATGTTGTTGGGGGCAAGTTGTACTTGTAGATAAATGAGTGAACGTTTGTCACTGTGACTTGTCTTACTTCCGTATATCATCATAGTTCATCACTTTCATCTGCTGGTGCTTACAGAGCATGACGTCACCCCTGTCGCTGGTCCATTTGCAGGAAGCTGGCACCAGGCAGTCACGTGCTCTTGCAACGGTGGTGACTGTGATTTGTTTTACGCTATGAGGTTGCCAGCCCCCATGCTGAGACAACTTCATGTTAGTCGCCTTGTACGACATGCATGCGGGAGCAGTAGTCGTGTTCTTTGTCTCGTCTGCCCGTAACTTCACCGGACTCTGTGATACTTATACAGCTACCAGATATCACAGCTAACCTCTGTTGGCTACCTAGAACCCCCGCACAGCCATACGCTACCCGTTGGGCGCGCCTGGTGGAGGAAGACCGGCTCCTACCCGCAGGGAGCATATTCTGAAGTGTCACTAAGATAAGAGGAAACGAATTGTGGCAGTGATTTCCTTATCTCCCGCTTTTTCTTTCTTTCTTTCTTTTTATTTTAAATCATGCTATACTGTGTCCATCTGGGCTGCATACTTCGGAAAGAAGTACATCCGTCCTAGATCTGTCCATCTGTACTGCATATTGGGGGGGGGGGGGGGGGGGGGGGGGGGGGGGGGGGGGGGCGGGGGGGGGGGGGCGGGGGGGGGGTTGGGGGAGTGGGGGGGGGGGGGGGGGATGGGAGTGGGGTGGGTGGGGGGGGGGGTGGAGGGGGGGGGGGGGGGGGGGGTGGGGGGGGGGGGGGGGGGGGGGGGGGGGGCGGGGGGTGTAGTCATACGTCCTGGACATGCCCATATGTGCTGCACACTTCGAGGATACTCAAGGGTTCGTAGTTTTGGATATCTTGAACAGTGTAACATCCTCTTCGGATACACGTTTTTTCTTTAATCTCAACTGGGATTTCCAGTTACGTGTAAAAAACTCAAGCAGAGGTGACACATCAAACCCGCACCACTCCAGTACCCCGGCAGTGAACATCTCTTCAAAACGGCTCCGAAAGTGATTTAAGATGCCTCGTAATATACTCAGTAGCATTATCAAAAAAACACCGTGATAAACATTCCCTCCCAGTTGCAGCCTTTAATCTTTCCAAGGCTAATATCACCAGCCTTATCGAGTTGTAATGCAAGTGATATATTATCGCTGCGCCCTCGTAAAGCGGTACTTCGGTTATAAAGTATCCCCCTTTGCGTGCCTCTCAATACGTGCTCTCTTGTCCGCGTTCTTGTCCTCTGATGTTTCGGGTTTTTGTCATATTAGTCCAATGTTTTATGCGTTATTTCATGCTGTACATCTTCTTCTTCTTCAAGTACCATGCCTTGTGGCGTAGGAGATCATGCCTAACCACAACTTCCTGTCTCCAGTACAATTTATCAATTCTGCTGTTGACTTCTTTTCATGCCACAATGTCAAACTGTCCAGCATTTGTTCTCTTTGTCTTCCCTTATCTCTTTTCCCTTCAATTATACCTGTTACGATATATTCCAGCATTGTAGATAATATGTTTCCTTATTAGGTCTGAAGGTTGGGGAGGCGACAGACAGTTATGATGAAGTGGAGGAATGCAATATGTGGTGGATTAACACCGGGGAGGTTATTGATGGTAAACAAATGAAAAACTAAGTGTCAACAGCGTGAGGTCAAGCTATGTGAGACCCTGAGTCTAATAGTTGAAAATGGTGTTGATGAATTCTCAGGGGACCTAACGCTACCTCCCTCAGATCTCACGCTGTGCAACATTTTTATATCTATTGTGTGATGTTTGTTATATGGCTACGTGTCTAGGGTAATGCAAATGTAGTGATAAATGCCTGAAAAAACGAACACACTTTAACTCAACGAAAATTAAATCAACAAGACTGGGGTTAAAGTTATAATATTATTTTACAATTTTAATTTCCTGTACCTCAAATCTTTTGGGACAAAAATGTTTAAAACGAAGTGTGTTTATATACAGCATTAAATAAATATGAAGGACGTCTTGTCCATAAATGGCACTACTACAATGTTTATATAATTTTATTCCCTGCTGAAACAATACTGTCTTATGAAGTGTCACTACTTGGAAGGACTGGGTGTCTCATCATTTCACAAAACAGTTTATAGTAGCGTGTGGAGAATACAACGTGATGAATTGACATAAGCCCGCAATCTTATGGCTTATCTTGTGGTTCCTTTGAAGATATATGACTCGCTGGAACATACACACTCGTTCACTACAGTGTTCTCTGGAAGCAGATAAGACTTAATCATTCAAGCAACCAGCATGTTGCCTCGAAACTCTGCAGCTCCAGGTTATGGCTCACTGGGTAATATATGACTCAACCCTGCAACAAGAGGAACAGGCCTCCCTAAGTACTCTATATGTGTATCTCCACAACTATCAATTAAACATCATTAAACATGCGTTGTGATCAGATAAAAGAGCTAACCAAAATAGCTACAGTCCCTAATTTTAATTGTGACTGCTTCATAATCAGGGGGTATCTTCTTCTTCCCACATGGTTTCAACGGCAGTGTCACTTTAAATCTTCGTTATCTTCAGCTGGGATACACTCTTTTCTTTTTCTCTTTCGAGTGATCTGTTAATTCTTTTCATATGAACTCTTATTTATTTTTAAAGTTATTAGAACCAGAGGTCTGCCGAAGACTGCCAGTGGCTTCCTGGTCTTACAGTCGTAATATGTTATATAACCATTTTCCAACACAATGTACTTTCATTTGCTTCATAAGTCTACTTAGGCATGCCTGTGCTCCTAGTATGTCGCAAGCTTCCACAAAGGCAAATGTCGCACAAACAGAATTTGTGGGCGCCCTATCTGGGTTGGCCTCTACATAATAATAATATATATATATATACATCAATAAAAGTGTTTATCTTACCGCAATCAATGAAATATTTCACAAGTATAAGGTTAACTAGCGATCAATGGCACAAGTTCAGATCGCCGACTTCCAGACCGCAAAGGCAATTGGTCACAAATTTCTCTGCCTCTGCTCTTAACCCTTCTTGGAGGAAATATTTTTTTCATGTGGCACTTATACTTAGCGAAGCGTTCGTTTTATCCCCTCTCTTGCTAGACTAACCTCAACCAATCAAATCAAGTCAAGCCATTTTGACTTTCTTTCAAAAAACGCTTTTAGAAAATGTAACATCCGAAGATTTTCAAAGTTGAGCGGTTACCACTGTGTATGTCTGTCTGTCTTCAATTTTTATTTTCTACGATATCTGTTGTTATTGAAGCGATTTAAAAAATTGAAAGTGATTATTAACCGGACCAAACTGTCTAATGGTCGTTTTAAATATTAGGACGGGTAACGAAAAAAGCTTGTGGTTTTTGGGGGTGGGTATCATACTCTTGGTCTTTGCAAATTCAAATCTTGGACAAGCGATGACCTTGGGCAAAAAAAATTTCAAACACGTTGTAGTTATTTATAGTTACAACCTGTCTCTAAATAATGGGGCGGGTGTCTATGCGGTTTCTGAGGGATAGGTACCCTCTTCCAACTTATGGTAAAAAAAATAAAGGAGTGTCCAATTCTAAGCTGAAAGTTTGACCTTTGTCCTTAACATTTTCAAATATAATAGTGGGGTTAAAAGTTGTAAAACTACGTTACTAGATTTCGAATCGGGGAAATTTGAGGGGGGTGTCACACGGAGTTCGTTTTACTACCAATACTTTCTTTAAAAATAGCATGAATTGTAACCTGTACATTTTCGTGAACTGGCTTAGGTTTTAGCTTATGCTTTTCACGTGAGAAATTTAGCATCATGTTTAATCTCTAATTCTATTACAGTTGTTGGTAAATAGTTTCGCTTGCCGAGATAACTCCTTTCTATCTGAAAGCAGTGTTTACCAGTTTTCGAGGGGCGCTTCTACAATATTGAATCCACCACCATCTGGTCTGATCTACTGTTAGATTTTCTCATCAGTGTTTACATTCTATTATTTACGCTAGTTCTTCCAAGAGTCTTAATTAGTTACTATCATGGGCCCCTTTTACCAATGCAGGTGTTTTCTTACAACAAATGGGTTAAACTTAAGATGTATTTTAAGGTAAGGATACGAATATTATCTACACCGCCGATCTCCCCCGTTGTTCACGTCTCTGTCCTGTGCCTTCCACTCTTCCACACAGCTTCATCGTTCTCATCTTCATCGTCACTTTCTTGTGCCAGACTTCACCTCTTTCTGCCCCAAGACCACTGTCTGTCATCGTTTTCTGGCACTCATCATCATCGTCGATATAGTTCATTTTCGTTCCATAAGGAACTTAGGTCTGGACCTGTTCTTGTACACGAATTTCTATTTTTGGAGCATCATTTCCAGCTCTGGCTACGAGATCCCCGCTACCTTGGCTTCCTCCTTCACCAGTCTTCTCCAGGTTCTTGTCTTCCGCACTGTTTCCCCCCTGTGGATACAGGTCTCTACTGTTTGGTAGTTGCCTCAAGGTGGGTCCTATACACATCTGCTTGTCTGGTTCTATTAAAAAGGTTAGTTTATGTTATTACATCTAGCCTTTTCATATGGAGGCGATTGTCTGAAGTTTGGACATACTATTAAGGATAACATGTCATTGTTTTGACCTATAGTGTAGGACACATTCTACGTTTATGTTGAACAAGCATAATTTTGGTTTGGTTTGGTTTGTTTTTGGGAAAGAGCTGTGGATTTCTGTAATTGTGTGAGAGTTCAAGTAAATCTGGCTTTATTTGACCAGGAATTAAGGGACAGAGCAGAGCGGCTTATCTTTACTGGGCATCATCTCGAAGTTATTTTAAAAAAATAAATAAAAGATATTCTAGGCCTGTTATTTTTCACCTGATGAACTCGGAATGTAGCGTACCACGGATAGCAAGAAGAATCAGTGAATATGGGGATTCCTGTAATGTTTTTTTCTTAAAAAAAAAAAAAAGATTATCCGACATAAAGCTAGAATGAAATCATTTTTATTTCTCTGTGGTACGCAGCTTGTGTAACCCTTTAGAAACACGAACCTCTTGGGGTCCACGAATAGATGTTAGGGGGTCCGTGTACATAACCTAAAATGTAAAGTTTTTTTTTAAAATATTATACTATTCTTTTTCTTTATTACTTTTTCTTCCAGGAAAGGGCCATGGCACACACACACACACACAAATAAAGGGGGTGGGGGTGAAGAAACCCTTCTTTAGAAGGACAGTTCAAAGATTCACACTGACTGCAGTGCCAGGTTCTAGTTGTACACAACGGATCGCGCACATACATATATGTAATAAATGTATATAGACACTGAATTCGTTGGAGGGTAGTCCCATTGCGTTTCCAGATTTATTTGCATTACACCGGAGATCATTTACAACGAACGGATAGCGTTGAACCTTGTCTGCCCCGCCGTTTTCTAAGCAAGCTCAGCTTTTTGAGACAGCCGCGTTGAGTAGCTTAGCTCTGCAGTTAGCACCCCCTGGCATTGAAGACGGCCTCAGATCTTGCGACGGTTTTTTTTTACGGGTAGCGCTATCTGAACAAATGGAAAGAACATGTGAAGCAGTCCTCTTTGAATGTTCGTATTTATAACTCCCCTCTGGAAGGAGATTAAAAGGGAGCGATGAGGTTTTTATCGCGCACGTGGTACGCAGACTCGCCTTTTCATTTTTCCCTAGGATTTGATATTCATATGTAAACAGAATAGTTTGGCATACAAACTTAGCGAAGACAAATTTTATAATACAAGGAAACACATCAGACAACTCATCCTGTCTTTCGGTCCGTCAAGAGAGAAGCAAACGAGATGAGCTTGTGGGAGGATTACCGTTAAATTCTTTCATGTTTTCTTTTTCTAAAAACATGATATCATCATTTCCGTTTTTTTGCTTTTTGTTAATACTCGTGCGATGTAGAAGGAGAGGAATAAAGTAAATGTAGGCACTAGAGAGGTGAAAGGTAAAATCGCAGAAATCGCTGTAGGGGAGTAAGTGTTACAGATTTCACTGTACTAGCTGGGTCCATTTTTTAAATGAGGTGTGGTGACTAGTTCCCTTCCTCTTTGCCTTTCCTAACTCAAGAGCAAAGTTAGATACTCATTTACAACTGGGTAAACGGAAGCGTGTCGCTACTAGGGTCCGATCTCGGAATCCGGCAACTTGTTGCCGCGAGAGGCATAGGCGCTAGACTTTAAAAAAAAGTAGTCCCATAGCAAATACTGCCGTAGGGGAGAGAAGTGTTAGAGACTTGACTATACTAGGTCCAGCATCGAGAGGTGGGGTGACCAGTTCCCTTCATCGCTGCTTTCTCCTTCCATAATTGAGGTGCAAGGTCAGGTACCCATTTACTTCTGGGTAGACAAGCGTGTCGATACTGTGAATCGAACCACGTACCTTTGCCGCGAGAGACCAGCGCTCTAACCACTGTGTCAAAAGCGCTAGACTTAGACACGCTTAATTTAACTGGTAAAAGGCGGGGACTACATCGGCCTACATGATTTTGCGCTTAATATTTAACACGGGGGCCCGGGGCTCGTGTAGTTCCCAGGGGTCTTTGAGGAGGCAAAGATAAAATAGGACTACTGCCACCTCAGGTAGTGCCGCAGGAGGCGGCTAAGATGAGGTTGTGCATGGGACTGGGAGACTCATCTTGTAAAACTAATTGCAACGGAAACTACCGCTGCCAAAGTCTGTGCTTTGACGTAGGCGTCCTTAAGTTTGTTGAAAGCTCATGCTCCTTGTGGAGTTGACGGGGGTGATGATGATGATGATGATACATACCGGGACCAACTGTCTTTTATATTTGGACGCATCTTCTATTTTGGTTCACCCCGCCTGTGTGTATATATGCCTGCTGGTGTATATATGCCTGCGTGTGTGTTTGATATTGCGTTTAATGCATGTTTGTGTGTAAAAGGTATTATTGCAACAGTGGAACATATTATGAGGGAGGGACACCTCCCCCCCCCCCCCAAAAAAAAAAATCCACACGCATGCACAAACACATGTACTACCTTTCACCGTTCGGACAAGAATTATACATTTAAGTCACCCATTCGAGGTCATTCCTTGCTTTAGTTAAGACAATACTAGATAAATTTGATCTTTGATGTTCCGTGCTTTAAAACTACTAGATAAATTTGATCTTTGATGTTTCGTGCTTTAAGACAGTACTAGATCAGTTTGATACAAAGCTGCACTCTTAAACCTTTAACTGCATTAAAATCTTCACTGGGCGTGTGTACTCAAAAGACCCGCATTTCCCTGTACTGGCGTTTCCTCTGTCCTTTGGCAATCATATCCTTTACACACCACTAAAGTCCCTTAGCGTGGATACATAGGACCGGGGGGTCTTTGCTTAATGCCCGCTGTAGTCATAATTGACCATTAATGCTAGTAATCTTTCCCATCTCTGCTCCGCTTGACTCAAGTGATAACGTACACAGAGACACAGGTTTAAGACTCGACGCCACAATCTAAACGTTTCATGATTTTGTTTAAATCTCGCTACACTGAGAGCAAAGGGCGCCTGTCATGGAAAGAGAAGAAAGCAAGTAGAGCGGTCCCTAGAAAAGCTAGGAATGATAAAGAGAAATAAGATCAAACTTCAAAACAGCTAAACTGCGAAAAAGCCACATGGCGGAGAACTGTGGAGGCAGAGATGCAAAGCATGAACCACATGAAGGATGGCTGCCGATCGAGCAAAATGGAAACAAGTTTGTTGCTGCCCTACAAGACGCCACCAGGCGTGATGGTCACTAATTGTTTTGTCGGTCAGCGGCCAAGGTCCAAAGAAAATGATTTTGGTCATATAAAGACCAGTCTGCAAGATTTGATATATATTATTATATAAATTTAATTTTTCATTCATTTTTTTTTTTTTTTTTGGGTGCCATGCAAGAATATTTATTATTTTCTTCTAATACTCATTAATCTTTCTCCGCCCCACAGTATGGCGCAGCAATGTCCAGTACTTCCCCAGCCTCAAATGGCAGTACTTCATCTCCGTGGAGGGTCTGCACAACGAATACCCGGCAAACAGCTTCAGTCACGTGTGCGACAGCGTCAGCAGCGGCACCACAGGGGTAAAGGATTGCCACAACATCCACGATACACGGCACAGGTAAGCCAGCACAAATCTCCTTCGTGGTTCGCTCTCAGATAACCACATCTGTCTCTCTTATAAAGTTGGCAGTCCGTCTCAGGCTTGTCTCACCACCATACACTTTTTTTCTCAACTGGATTGGAGAAGGCTATGCGAGCCTGCTCATCTCATGGAGCCGACATTTTTGGAGTACATTTTCCACTGTTTGTTTGTCCTCCCTATATGGGGCACATAAATATGTCTGTCCGCTTTTTAATTTGTTGAACTCTGAGTATCTGAGTCTGCAGTGGCCAGTTCTTATTGAAAATTATCACTTAGTCTCTTTTTGGTAATGTATAATATGGTTTTGTAGTTTCGGAGTCAAAAGATAAAAGCAATAATCAGAAATAAGCACAAATCTCATTTGAGATATCCACACAAGATAAAAGCAATCATCAAAAATGAGCACAGATCTCATTTCAAATATCCACACAATTTCCAGTTAGAAACTTTCTGAACCACAAGAAAGTGATTGTTTTGAGGTATTTCTTGATGCCACTGTGACATATTTTCTGATAGTTTGTACATGTTTCTTGACTCCAGTGTGGCATATTGTCTGGTAGTTTGTACAGGTTTCTTGACTCCAGTGTGACATATTTTCTGGTAGTTTTGTATAGGTTTCTTGACTCCAGCGTGACCTATTTTCTTTTGGTTGGTTCACATTTGCTGACACCACTGTGACATTTTCTGATTGTGTGTACAGAATTATTGACACTATTTTGACGTATTTTCTGATATACTGTATTGTATCAAGATTTCTGAACACCACTGAATTTTCGACTGGATTGTACACATTTCTTTTGATAGTATGTACAGAACATTTGTGTCCGGTCTCCAGCGATATATATGTGATACTTTTTGTCGTTAAAGTCTAGCTTAAATATTAGCCAGTGTTCTTTCGCTGTCTTAAGTGTTTGTACATGCTTTGATGAGCGTCCGATTGACAGAGTGGTTAGAGGTCTTGCCTATCTTGCTGTAAAGTTACAGGGTTCAAAGCCTGGTAGCGACACGTTCCAGTTTACCCAGCTGTTATTAAGTGCTTGACTGCTCTTGAGATAAGGAAGGCAGAGAGGAATGGAACTGGTCACCCCACGTGACAAAACTGGACCTTTTGTAGTGGCTTGTAACACACAACTTTCCTCCAGCAGTGAGTCAAAGGCTATGCGTCTCTGGGTAAGCTCTCTGTTCTTGGAGAAATTGTAGCTAGCTGTTAAAAACAAACAAAGCAACTCAGTTAGGGGCAGGGTAGTTTCCAGTTTCTTTTTCGAATTCCTTTAAAACTCCGCCCAGATACTGCTTCACCTTTTTTTTTCTTTTCTATTTTGTGTTGCTTAGCTATTTCCGGCTCTCGGGGACACATTTCATCCAACTCGATCTTGAAGTGCCTCGAATGGGGACACTTTTCTCAATAGCGCCTGGCGTGTGGATTATCATGTCTGCTGCAGGAAAAAAACTAAATCATCTTTCGAGGTGGTAAATGTATGCAAATATTTGACGCATCTTTTCTATCGGTGACATAGTGTCAAGCTTTTAAGTCAAGGTTGAGGAAAGTTTTTTTAATGCACCGAAATTCAACACTTTCTTTTGATGCTGTGTTGCGTAACAGCATGGGTTCTTTGGAATGACAGCGCGGTTAAATAAAAATGCCGTTGGAAAGAGAGGGAGCGAGAAGAAGAAATTAGGTAAAGAACTATAAACCCTGAAATGGAAAAAAAAAGTCATCGCCTGTTAAGTTACGGAGGGAGGGATCACGTCTGGGCATGCCGTTTGAAGTTTGAAGCCGGCTGCGAGCTGAGAGACAAAGGCGCTTAAGTTTCAACCAATTAAACGCTTGTCTCTCTTGTAAAACATGTTGACGGGGGTGTCAGCGCGCGTCTAGGGTTGCCCTCATGGACAGCTAATAGCTCCCCCAGCTCCTGTGCTTCTAGATGGAATGGATTTCCGCGTGGAAACCCAGGCTAAGAGGAACTGCAAATTAATGTTTGCATGTTGGATGAGTGGGGTTTGCCTGGAGGACAAGAAGGGATAGTAAAAAATTGGGGGGGGGGGGGGGTGTGAGGCGATACTGAAGAGGATGGAGAGAGATTGTGATGGTAGAAATGCAGGCAGCGAGACGTGAGCTAATTCAGAGAGGAACTAAAGATCTGACGCCAAATTGAAAATGAGGATTTACTGTAAGACACACACACACGGTTAGGGTAGTCCTGTTACCGATACTGCTGTAGGGGAGTTAAGTGTTAGAGATTACCTGTACTGTCTCTCAGCTTTATCATGTGGGGTTACCGGTTCCTTTCCCCGCTGCCTTTGCCCACCCTAATTCAAGACTAGAGTCGGGTACCCATATACAGCTGGGTGGACTGGAACCTGAAGCTGTTAGGTTTCGAACCCAGTAACTTTGCCTCGAGAAGCAAGCGTTATGCCCACCCTGCCACTCGACGCTTATATATATATATATATATATATATATATATATATATATATATATATATATATATATATATATATATATATATATATATAGCTGTGAGGTGAGTAAAAATAGGGGTAGTTTGCCAGTCTGAGTCATGCAATTAAATTACTGATCAAAATCATACAGGAAAGTATAACAAGTAAGGTAGACAGCGAAATCCAAGAAGAGCAGTTTGGCTTTAGACGGAACAGCGGAACAAGAGAGGCAATATTTTGCCTAAGAATATTAGCAGAAAAATATACAGAGGTCCAAAAAAGTATGTACGTGTGCTTCAATGACTATTAGAAAGCTTTTGAAAGAGTCCATTAAGAGAAAATAATTGAAAGCCTCGAAGACATAGGTATAAATGGAAAAGAAATAAAAATACTCTAACATTTATTGGGAGGAAACTGCTACAGTAACAGCTGGAAGGAATTATTCACCATACATAGACATAAAAAGAGGTGTCAGACAAGGTTGTGTGCTGTTCCCCTGCCTATTTAATCTATACACCGAAACAATTTTCAAACAGATACAAGAAATGCCAGGACTGAACATCAGTGGAAGGTCAATAAACAACCTTAGATAATTAATCAGATGATACCGTATTGTTTGCTGAAAGTGAACAGTATTTACAGGAACTAGTGAAGCAAGTGAACAGTATAAATCATGAATATGGATTGGACATTAATATTGAGAAAACAAAAACTGTGATAATTAGCAAAACAGACGATAAACCCACATTAAAGATAAGCGTAAATGGGAAAATCCTAGCGTAAATGGGAAAATCCTGGAACAAGTCCAGAGCTACGCATATCTTGGTCATATAATAACAGAAGATGGCAGATGTGAAACAGAAATCAAGAAGAGAATAGGAATGCCCAAAGCTACATTCAACAACATGAAACATATACTGACATCTAAACAGTTAATCTCACAAATTAAAACAGAATCATAAAATGTTATATATATTCTGCATTACTGTATGGTGTAGAAACATGGACAATCAATAAGCAATTGGAAGAACGAATTGAGACTCTTGAGATGTGGATATATAGAAGAATGGGGCGCATCTCCTGGGTAGAGATGAAAACAAATAAAGAGGTCCTAGAAAATCTAGGTATGAAAAGAGAACTAATGAGAGAGGTCAAAGTTCGGCAGCTAAAATACTTTGGCCACATAAAAAGGCATAACACCTTGCAGAAGACCATAATAGAAGGGAGAGGTGAAGGCAAACGTGCAAGGGGAAGACAGCGCTATAAGTGGAAAGATAACATCAAGAGATGGACAGGAAAGAGTCTATCAGAGTGCACCATAGACAAGAGACAACAGACGTTGGAGATCCATTACAGCCAACCTTCGTTGTGGAGATGGCAGCTGATGATGATGCGAGTCTAACTAGCTTAAAGGACGAAAGGCCGACCTGCGTTACGACCCCAGAATCTTCTTCGGGGACCAGGCGTACAAAAAACAGTAGCGGAAAGAAAGTGTGAAACTAATCTAAATGCATAATAATATAAATTAACTATGAATCGCGACTTTGTAGGAAAGCTTGTGGCAAAGCACTTCATGTGCTCCTACTGGTGTGGTTTCTGTAGCAATTTGTTTGACATAATAATGTTGCCGGCCCCACGCAACACCTTATATTAGTCTAACGACATGCCTCAACAAGCACTAGCCTTACTTTTTTCATTGTTTTCTCACAGACCCGGGGGGGGGGGGGGGGGGGGGGGCGGGGGGAGAGACTACTCGGGGCATACTGTTTGGGACTGATCTTGCAATATCATTTTCCTGTAATATTTACGTCGTTGCTGGTCACATTCATATACTGTACATTGAAATTACGATGCGTTATCCGTAAATGTTAGTCAACAATGCCCGTGTATCCTCCGCACCACATCCTTCAACACGATCCATTCTTCTCTTTCTTCTAACCCTTATCCCATCTTTGGGACGTTTCCCCCACAAGCGTTGGCGCGGGGCTTTTCAGTCCGTGGTATACGTACCGCTTGTGTATATTTAGTAGTGCTTGTTAATGTCTTGTTTATATTTAGTGGAAGGTGTAGAAGTCTTGTTTATATTTAGTGGTACGTGTAGCTCTTGTTTATATTTAGTGGTACTTGTAGAAGTCTTGTTTATATTTAGTGGTACGTGTAGGTCTTGTTTATATTTAGTGGTACTTGTAGAAGTCTTGTTTATATTTAGTGGTACGTGTAGGTCTTGTTTATATTTAATGGTACGTGTTGAAGTCGTGTTTATATTTAGTGGTACGTGCAAAAGTATTGTTTATATTTAATGGTACGTGTAGAAGTCTTGTTTATATTTAGTGGTACGTGTAGCTCTTGTTTATATTTAGTGGTGCATGTAGAAGTCTTGTTTATATTTAGTGGTACGTGTAGGTCTTGTTTATATTTAATGGTACGTGTAGAAGTCGTGTTTATATTTAGTGGTACGTGCAAAAGTCTTGTTTATATTTAGTGGTACGTGTAGGTCTTGTTTATATTTAGTGGTGCGTGTAGGTCTTGTTTATATTTAGTGGTGCGCGTAGAGGTCTTGTTTATATTTAGTGGTGCGTGTAGAGGTCTTGTTTATATTTAGTGGTGCGTGTAGAAGTCTTGTTTATATTTAGTGGTGCGTGTAGAGGTCTTGTTTATATTTAGTGGTCCGCGTAGAGGTCTGATTTATATTAATAGTATGCCTAACGTGTCTTGCTTGTTTTGTGGTGCGTGTCGATATGATCTTTTTGTTTAGTGGAGCGTGTAGTCTTGTTTATATTATTGGTAATTGTCTGCTACGGGACTACCTTTACCTTATTTATGTGTAAGACGTCTGGTTCATGTTTAATGGTATGTTTAAGGCGGTGTCTTGTTTATATTTAGTGGCACTGGAAGAAAACAGGCTGAAAAGCAGTGCGCTGATGTATTCCCGTCGATGCCCTACCGACTGACACGAACAGCCGTGAACAATACGCTGGTGGTAGCGAGTATGGGTATCGGGTTACACCTACACGGGCACACGACCTAGATTTTGGTACTGTCGAGGTCTGGATGTAGTGTATGGGGGAAAAATGAATATGGGTACCGGAGTGATTGATTAAAAGATATAACTTTTAAATGTGTACAATCGAATGCTAAAGTAATGGAAAATTCTAGTTTACGTACATCCAAATATACTAGTTCTTTATAATACTCATTTTTTACTCGATTGAGCATCTTTCGTCACTGCACTGTCTGGCATGTATTTTGTGTGTTACATTGATCCCCCCTCCACCCCTAGTATTTAAACTTTGAAACCATAGACGTAGGTAGATAAATACGAAATGGTGCTTAAAAGCTAGCACTCATTATACAGTACATAAATACGAAGCGCTAGTTGGTACCAAGGGGCATAATTTACAAGGCATATTCAGGGGAAATTATTCAGCCGGCTCATCTTTTCCTGTCTGATGTTAAGAATACCACGGACAGAAAAAAAAAAAAAAGTGCGAAAAAGGAAGCTTATTACTCGCATTAGAAGGAAACATTACAATTTATTTGGGCTTGTTATGAGAAGAAGAAAGCTAGAATGTGTTATGGCAGCAGGAACGATGCTAGAGGTTGGCAAAGAGAGAATACGGGACAGTTTGACATCATGGCACGGAAATAAATCAACAATGGAACTGAATGACAGTTGGTGGACAAATTTGATCATATATGGTACTTGAACAATTATTTCTGGACTGGCAATTCACATTTTGCAGCTCTTGTGGTAAAAAGACAGAGTGAGAATATGATAGAGGCGAACACGGAGAGGCTTTGTAAAAAAAAAAAAAAATGTTTTGAATCTTGGATTTTAATATACGCCAAAATATATTATCCGCCACCACAGAGACGCTTTATTAAAAAAAATGTGTTGGATCTTGGATATTAATATACACCAAAATATAACATCCACCATCACAGAGAGGCTTTATTTAAAAATGTTTTGGATCTTGGATATTAATATACGCCAAAATATAACATCCATCTGTCACGGGTTGCCTCCCCTTAGCTCTGTAGTAGTGGTGGTCCAACAGTGGCCAAAACTCAAGAGTAACTGATGTGGGTCTTCAAAGATGTCTACCGTTGCACAAGATTGCTCTTGGCAGACATCAGACTACAGCTTAGCACTAAAATCGCCCCAGCGACTTTGGTTAAGCATTGATAAGGCGTGCCGAGCGATAAATTACCCGTCTGTGGACAGATTAACAGACACGCACTTATCAGACGGACACACCTGAGCGGAAATGTTGTAATAGTTCGGGCAGATGTAAGAAGTTATTTGTAAACATTGCCGAGAGAGGATCGGATGTTTTATTGTCATATATGGGAGAGGTGACCTTTTGCATCACGCGCATAATTTTTCCTACGTGGAAATATACTACTCGTCAAAAGTCAAGGGCCACTTAGAAAAACCTTGGTTGAAACCCATAAAACAAATCTGATATAAACGTAATTGGTATCAGTCAAACCGGCATTTATTGAATACCAAATTGACATGTCACGTAAAGAAATGGAAACACATTCAAACGCAATGAAGCTGTGAAGTGTGTCACCCACCTTTTCAAAAGTCACACAATAGATATTGGACAAATAGACATTTCGAAATCGGATATGACTGTGGTGAAGTGGGATGTTATAAATATTTATAGGTGACTTAGTGTACTGACTGAGATCAGCTGTGAAGGTATCTATATCTAATAAGAGTAGTGTATTATAGATAACCTTACTTGCTGCCACATATATGTATATCTCAGTCAGAATTATTCTGGAATAGTGTGATGACTACGTTGTATGTCTAGGGTATGTGTATGATGGAGTGTAAGTCATAACAACAACAGACAGATAAACAATTTAATTTATTCCACCACACTTGACCACACTGTGACACTCACATACATATAACACTCTAAAGGATATCTTAAAGGAGTCACTGATAACTTTTCAAATAACAATATGTATTCATTGCTGGCATGAATGAATATGTGTCCTGATTCAACTACAAAGGGAACCAGGAATCACAATCAATTTAAATTACAAGTTATATGTACAGAATTTATCAATATGAATATAGTAGTGACATATATTATTACAAGTATCCTATGTGTCTCAGTTGTGTAGTAGTAATATGAGGTAATACTGGTTTTGTTTTGTTCAAGCTCTGTTGGTATTTGTCATCATGACTTCAATAGTTTGTCTTTAGGGGAACTATTATTGGAGATGTTCTCAGTTCCTGATATTAACACAATTTAATTCCCCTCTTAATGTTATTTTTACAAGGTCATTTTAAGCTGGGGGTACATAATTTTGAGCTCAGCTGGCCACATCAGCTTATCTGGCGTGATGGCGGCAGGAACAGACTCCTCTGCTCGACTCTCCCCTCGGCTCTGGAGACACCTCACTGATAGCTAAATGGACCAAGGAGTATGCTGTCCGACTCTGGATTCAGCAAAGCTCTGACCAGGTGCTGCTCAATACCATCAAGACCACGGTCCCTGAAAACAAGAAGGATGTACCTTCTACTTCATAACTAATTGATACTCTAGTTCTACACAGAGCACAATACATCACAAACATTGAGTTCAGAGCGTTAGGCCAACTGTCAGCTTCATCTGAAATACTTTATACCAGCATTAACCTCCTTAATGGTTACTACGCCTCTGCAATTCCAGCATTATTTCTGTCTAATCAACAATCTAGGTGTCAGTGTACTGTTTGGCCATTCCATGCAGTTTTACTTCCCTCCGACACCTTCTGTTCAGGCTGGAGCATTATAGGCTTTTACATCAGGTTTGCTACTGAACTACACATATATACAGGCATAAATTAACAATTCACATTCAATTTTCATTAAAAGATACTGAATGTTTCAAGCTTACCACAATTCATGGAAACAAACACAGATACGTTGATTAGCAATGAATTCTGGCACAATTACTGGCACAAATTCCCATCTGCTTATGTTCCAGGCTTTTATTTAGCAAAAATATGAGCTGGCTTCAACGCACTGTTGCTTTATCAAGCTTATTTGCACTAGTGGTCTCGAACTAACGCTTCTAAGTGAGTATATCAGCGAGTCTGGCCAATCGAGCCACGTTTCGACAAGGGTTTGAAAAAATTTTAACTTCCTACGTCTCCCCTAACAACCAGGATAGCATTTATAGCCCGACTAATCGTGTTTAGCCTTACATATCATTCCAGCCAATCAGTTCAAATGTAACTTGTGGCCCATTTCCCGTACAATGGTGGTGTAAAAAAAATCTACCACTGAGCGATTCTGATTTTGGGTGTTGTCTGACAGCACTATCATTTTATTTTGGCTATAACTTGTTAATTCCTAGACTATTTGCATAACGTTGTACATATTCTTTGTCAGCAAACCCTAAGGAACCCAAATATCCAAATTTAAAAGAGCTAAGTGGCTGCGTTCAAAATATGCAATTTCTAGGATAGTCGTGTAGTTGTTTTTTTATTTTTTATGTGAGAACCGCCACCTGTCCTGCTGTACTGTCAGACTAATGTCAGGATTTCGGACATAAAACAGTAGAATGTCAGGTTTCCCCAATAAGCGTTTTTCAGATTTTAAAACCTAACTCTGGGAAGGGTAGTGAATTTATCACTGTCGATTGAAATAAAGTTAGTGCATGTAGTCTTACACGCGTGATGGCAGCATTTGTGTATCGCGCGACGCGTGTTTAGTGTTCGGCTTTCTGCCTCTCCCTTCTCGCTATCCTTTAGTCCATCTGTCTTTTGTTTTTGGTAACATAGTGTAGAAAAAGACATGAATGGAATTTAAAATTTAGGTCAACTTGCATATTTCAAGGTTTTTCTTAGAAAGGCAGCACATTTTATTGTGTGTTTGGGAAACGCGTGTATGTTGCAGAAGCCTTTAATATCAACGTGAAACGTTACAATTTGCCGACGAAGTAGAAAAGAAGGGGGATTTCGAGTACTGTCATTGTGACAGCACTGTTCTTTACCATTCTTCTTCCTTTATTTATTATATGTATTTATTAGGCTTTTTATTTACTTGATAATTTATATATGTGGATTAGAATATTCCACGACAATGACCACCGTTTGCAGCAAGGCATTCAAGACAGCTTAGACGCATCGAGTCCACAAGGGTCCGAAGAGTATCCTGAGGAACAGCTTGCCATTCCTGAAGCAGAAATGCAGTCAGCTGTGCAACATCCATTGGCAGGGGGTGATTTGTTGACAATCTTCGACCAAGGACATCCCAGAGGTGCTCAATCGGAGAAAGGTCAGGTGAATGAGCTGGCCACGCCATCCTGATGATCCCATGTTGCTGAATAAACTCATTCACCACACGAGCTCGATGGGGTCGAGCGTTATCATCTTGGAGGATGGCATTACCACCTATGGCCTCCACAGCATGCTGAACAATTGGTCTCAAGATTTCGTTCTGGTATCTTGGGCCGGTCAATTTGCCTTGGATGATGTAGAGTGGGGTCCTGCCGTGTCTGTAGAAGCCTCCCCAGACAATGACAGAACCCCTACCATAACGATCCACCTCTCGAATTGTGTCATCAGTAAATCGCTCTCTTGGTCGTCTCCAAACTCGAATCCTGCCATCATTGAATGACACAGTAAAGCGAGATTCATCAGTGAAGAGAACTTGACTCCATTGTTGCCTTGTCCATCGGATTTGCTCGCGACACCAAGCAACAGGGGCTCTGCGATGAGCAGGAGTAAGAGGGATTCTGACTGCAGGACGTCGAGCAGCCAGTCCAAATTCATGTAAACGTCTGCGAATGGTGCTTTGACTGACATTAACGTTTACAGTTTGCCTCAGCTGACATCTTAGAGTGGAACAAGTTACTGTTCGATGGCGCAGGGCTGACAACAAGAGGTACCGGTCATCATGTTTATTGGTGCATCTAGGGCGACCTGGCCGGTGGCGATTCTCCACACGGCCTGAAATCTCTCCAAAATTCTTTGGATAGTAGAGTGTGACACTGCAAGCCGTCTAGCAACCTCACGGACAGATAAACCACTTTCAACCCACGCTATAGCCCTCATTCTTTGTAAGGTGTCAAGACTTCTTCTCGGTGGCATGGTTTTTGCAAGTGATGAACCTACCCTAAGTCTGCTGATTGTAAAACAAATTAAGAGTGAACTCTGTTCACGAAAAGTCGCCATTGCACGTGGAATGTCAATCAGCACGATTACTTCACCTGTTTGGTTGTACGGAAGTTTAAAAAAAACAGATTAAAAATGTGAATTTATGGTCAGCAAACCAAATTGCACGTGATCCCCATGGTTGTCGGTGAGATGTTTTTATGCTTAACGTGCATAGAGGACTGTCAGAGGAAGATATTGCACCCATTTTTACTAAAAACTTCCTTCATTTAATCATTCTATGCGCCTATAAAAGTGTATTGAAAATAATAGGGTGGCCCTTGACTTTTGACGAGTAGTATATTTTGAATTACCCCACAAAACACGCATGTTTGAAGCGAATAGTGCTTTGCTGAGCATCGTAACAAACAAATGCGGGGGAAGACAGGCAATATAATCTGACATTTTTTGCAAGTCTAGTTCACTGTGAGAATCGCTTGCCAAGACGACCACCAGACTGCCAGAAGTTAGAATCAGAATTCCATTTATCAGACCGGACTTTGTTGGAGTCGTTTTGAAGGACTTAAACAGCCCAGGAAAACTTTGTAATTTTAATAAGGAAAACCGGGATCTGAGGAAACTGAAAACACGAAGTCATAGTGGGAATTTATTGTTAAAGTAACGACCCCCAAGAACACGTGGAAAAAAGGCACCTGCTAGTACCTTAACCTACTTCTCTGAGCAGACAGTCTGTGAGCCAATATTGGCGTAAGTTTTACATTCTATAGTTTTTATTACTAACAAGTGAACTAATATGTATATATTTCCTGTGAATATTAATATGTGAAAATTGCTAGTGGATGTCCAAGTCATTTGAAGCTGGCAACCTCAGCATATAGAATCGTGATTTCTTGAACCACCACTGCAAGGGCTGGTAACTGCTTTATTGCTAGTTTCGTAAAGAGAACTAAAAGCATAGGTAGTCACAACTTCCATATGGAGCAGGGAGGGAAAGATGAAAGAAATGATGTGCATTCTAATTATAATATTTACATTTTCAAACCAGTCTGAATGTCTATGTAAACATATTCATTTAAAAATTAATGAAAGTTTTCAAGCTTTTCAACCAGTATAGATGTAAATGAAAACATATTCAATCTGTAATGTGAACATTTTTCAACCAGTGTAGATCTAAATGTAAACATATTCTATCTATACTATTAACCTTTTCATTTTAATGTAAAGCTATTCAATTTAAATGTAAAGAAAGTTTTCTGTCGAGATTAAGCTTAATTCTCATCGAGGGTAAATTCTGAGGTAGATGGTATGGTGGAATAGGAAGAAGGGGACACATAACTATGTGTCAGGAAACTCAATACTCAGAGGGAATTCGTTTCTATTCTTTTACCATACTAGTTGGTGGTTTCAGTTGAGGGTACTACCTCTGGAACAAGAAGGGGACAAATGGCCTAAAGTCGAAGCTAGACACCAACATCAGACGGGGCTTAAAGACGAGGGACCAACTTTGTAGACACTCCTGGGAACGTGCTGCGCCCTACAACCTTGACCAGTGACGAGCGAGATCATCGACCCGGTCTACAAAGAACCAAACCATCAGAAGGAGCAGAACCGTCACTGACAGCTAAGTAACACATAAAAGCTGCCAAGTCACCTCCTTTACAAATTACCAGTACATCACACAGTGATGATAACTTTCTGATAAATAATTGTTCTTTTTTAAAAAAAAAAACATTGTTAAACACCTAAATGATTTAAATCTGTTATTTGTAAATATACAAATTTAACGTCGATTTAGTCATTTTGAATGTACTGCATGTTTGTCTCAGTCAATTTACTAAATACACTCTAAAACAGATCTATACACATAATAAGAAGAATTCCACTGAGTGAATCAGGGTGGAGGCTTGAACGAGCTAAAACTAATAATTGCTTAATTCTTCATAAAAGGCGGCGGATCACATATAAGTAAACAATTGCCCTGCCCAGCGCAGCATTGTTCTTGACTTCTGAAATATCTTATGAAGATTCCCTTGAGATAGAAGCATCATTATTCTTTTATTTACAACTCTGCCAAGAGTAATCTTGTGCGAAGGTAGACACTTTTGAAGACCCATATTAGATACTCATGTGTTTTGGCCACTGTTGGACCACAACTGCAAAGCAGGGGAGGCAATTCCGTGACATTGTGTACCTTAAACGTAAGAGGAAATTAGAACGAGATTGTTTAGCGGGGAGAAGAGAGGATCGCGATCATTTTACTTCTTGTCTGTCAGTATAATTTTTAGTGTTTCGACAACACGAAAAACTAAGCCTTTTGGGCTTCCCGCCATTTCACACGAAGAAAGAACTTGCTTTCGGCCATTACAAATAAACGCCACGACAGTCATTACATGGTCACATCTTCACTTAATGAAAACAACCGAGAGTTACTTGCCCGAAGGTTACAGAATTTCTATTTGCATTGAATATGCGCTACTACCAGTCTCGTTTCACTTAATATAAATGGACGCATTCATATCAGAAGGTCTCGGTTTTCGGCTTTCCGTCATTTGCGCCTCTCGTGTTTCCAGAATTGTCCCTAGTATTTTACAGTTGGGTACTGGTAACATATTCTTCCTCTGAGCGACCCATTCCCCCGTACTCCCCCCTTATTCTGAAAATCATGAAAAAGGGGTGGAATTGGGTGGGTGATGATTTGATCCCGCTCAAGTGTTAAAAAATATGGAAAGCGCTTAATCTCACCTTCTGTGTGATGTGTCGGATGATGTTCACGTGTAAAATTTTTTTAGGCATGTACAAGTTTTGTCGCTATCAATGTGAGGGATGATTATTCCTCCCCCCCATCGTCGGACTTCTCAATGTTACAGGTAGGTTTATGGATGATGGATCGATTGTCACCTTGTGTTTCTTTCATTTAGCTTTTTAGTTTTTTTTAGAGTGGGTTGTTTTGGAGTGTTATTTTTATTTTTTGTTTTATTACGTGCCTCCAGGTTCTGACCCGGTGGATCACTTAAGAAAGTTTGAGATTAGTCCGCGATTGGCTGAGTGAAGTTGTCTATTTAACAAACAGAAGTTAAACACGGTTTAGGTGTGGTTGTATGTTTGGCAGGTGTGAAGGATAAAGATTCAGATTGTGCCCACTGAGATGATTGTTGGGCGTGAATCCTGGGGACGCCTGGAAGAGTATCTGGGGTTTGACCGCGGTGTCCGTGGGAAAAAGCTGGAGAAATTTGGATTGGTGGAACACTGTTTACTTCGTCAACTTCATTTTGCGAATGTTGTCTCGCTCCTCAGTAAACGAGTTAAATGGCACTGTTATCGTTGCTGGATTTGATTTTTATTTTTTTTTTATCTGGCAGAGTAAATAGCAGACAGGGCAACTAAATTCTTCTCGATCGTGTAATATTGTCATACTTATCTTTACTCGTATTTATTTCTTGTCTTCTGGTTTTTTTTTTTTCTAGTTGTCATTCTTGTTACCGTGTTCTCGTCTGCCATACCTTCTCTCTACTGTTATCTACGTTTTTTTTATCTTTTTTGACAGCATATATTTTAAACAAATGGTCCTCCGGAAGAGGGGAGGACTTGTTGATTCCCCCTTCCGTCTAACCTCATTCCTCTCTTGCCGTCTCTTTCTTTCTCTTCTTCTACATCTACCCACATACACTTTCTCTGCCTTCCTTGTCCATCACTCTCTTCTGCTCTTCCTCTCCTCTCTCTCTCTCTCTCTCTCTCTCTCTCTCTCTCTCTCTCTCTCTCTTTTCCCCCCCAATTCTTTTATAATTGAAATTTCTTTGTTTGTTTCTTTTATTTTTTTCTTCCTTGTGTCTTTATTTCTTTTTTTTTTTACAGGGACAGTTTGACATCGTGGCATGGAAAGAAGTCAACAGCAGAATTGATCAGTTGTACTGGACACAAGAAGTTGTGGAGAGACATGATCTCCTACGCCACTAGGCATGATACTTGAAGAAGAATTTAATTATTCATGTCGTCTTAACGTTTAACCTAGCTGATGGTGGGCTTACCAGACTTGTCAGATTGGCCAATTTTAACCCAGGGCTTCATCATGCTTGCGATAGATAGTAATAGTCCCTATCAAGGTTTTGTTATCGTTGATCAGAATCGACGTCACTGCAGTCCGGGCAAACCCATAGGTGCTCAGTCTCCCTCAGCAAATGTCGAATGGTATGAATGCTAATTGTTCCTGATGCGCTCTGGTTGTATACACGCTGGATGCATCCTCACATATGTCCATTTTCATGGTTTAATATTTATTAACGCTGTACTGGAATTCAAATTTTTTTTTTCGACTAGTAGTTGCCTAGTAGTTGCGCTTTGATATAATCAGCGGACATCTGTCGAGGTTGAAAGAAGCATACCTCGTCACAAGAAGGCAAATATTTCAAAGAGGAAAAAAAATGCCTTCATTTGATTATGATACCGTTCTCTTTCCTTATCATCTAATTGTTCTTTTCTATGTCCATTTTCTTTGTTCTTTTCTTTGTCCTTTTTCTTATGGGAGTTCTTGCTCTGTTCTATTTCTTCTTCATCTTATTGTTGTTATTAACCTTCGTCCAGTTCTGTGATTGTTTGCGCCAGGTGGTAGATGTGGGAGGTTATAAAGAATGGGATAGGGGGAATCTTAGTGAGTACTTGTGTTTGAGAGTCAGCTGGTGGTAAGGTTTTGTTATATTAGTAGAGAACTAGATAAGAAGTAGTGTATTATATCTCTAACTGCCTTACTTGTGCCAAACATATGTGATATGCGCATATACCTCTGTAGATATTATTCTGGAAGATAGTGTAGTTGAATAGTTGTAGTCTTCAGGGTATGTGATGATGAAGTGTAATTCATTTAGTCAATACAGATCATCAGACAGATAAACAAGTATTTAATTTATTCACCAACACTTGACTCGAACGACTGGTGACACTCACATTACATATATAAACATACCTAACAGGATTCGCTTAATGTGGAGTCACTGAGTAACTTTTCAAATGCAACACAATATTTATTCATTGCCTGTTATGAATGAATATGTGTCTGATTCTAGTATATCAAAGTGGATCAGGTGAAATCATCAAATCTAATTTTTACTTACAGATGTGTCTATCTTGGTAACAGAATTTTGTTCTATACGGAATTTTGGTCATGAAATTATATTTATTAAAAAGTATCCTATGTGTGTCAGTTGGGGTAGTTAGTGTGTTATGAGCGTTATTGTTTAGGTTTGTGTGTGTTTTGTTTCAATGCTCTAGTGTTGATGGTAGTTATGTCATTAATGATTCAATAGTTTGTCTTTATTGGAATAGTATTGTGGAGATGTGTTCTCACAGCGTCTGATATCTACAAACAATTTAATTTCCCCTTCTTACAATGTTATTTTTACAAGGTATTTTATGAGATGAGGGGTACCTAATTTTTGAGCCTCAGCTGGCCACATCAGCTTAGTCTTGTGGCGTGATGGCGGACTCGGAGAAAGAATCCTCTGCTCGATTTCTCCCTGTGTCTCTGGAGACACCTGCACTGATAGCTAAATGGACCATGGAGTTATGCTGTCCCGACTCTGGATTCAGGCAAAAGCTCTGACCAGGTTGCTGCTCTGTACCATCAAGGCCACGGTCCCTGAAAAGCAAGAAGGGATGTACCTTCTACTTCTGTAAACTTAAATGTATTACTCTAGTTCTACATTGAGCACAATATCTTCCAGTCATACATTGAGTTACTGAGCCGTTAGGCCAAAAACTGTCAGCTTTCATTTGAAATACTTTTTATCCGAGTGTCGTTGAACCCTCATAGATGATGGTTACTTACGCTTGCACTTCCTAGCATTATTTCTTTTGGCTGTCAATCATATGGTGTCAGTGTACTGTTTGGCCATTCCATGCCGTTTTACT
>JAMPIV010010044.1:1967500-2177004 GCA_024509875.1 Oreohelix idahoensis | reverse complement strand
TTTTCATGCTTAGCTGAGGTAAGAATACGAGAGGCTGATGGTCCGTCTCGACCACAAAAGTCCTACCATACAGATAGATTTGAAACTTCTTTATTGCCCAGATTAACGCTAAACATTCTTTTTCGCTTGTGGAGTATCCTTGTTCCGCCTTATTCAATTTGCGGCTTGCATAAGCGACTGGTTTCAGTTCCCCATCAGGTGAAGATGATCTTTGCAACAAAGCCGCTCCGAGTCCTACATTACTTGCATCGGTTCTTAAGACAAAGTCCTGTGTCAAATCAGGCAGTTTGAGAATAGGCTTGCTAGTGAGTTTTTCCTTTAAGTCTTGGAACGCTAATTCACTTTGCGCAGTCCAATTAATTTTATCTGGAAGTCCCTTGCGAGTCAGATCAGTCAGAGGAGCACAAATAGAGTTAAAATCTTTGATATATTTTTGATAAAATCCGCATAACGACACGAATGATCGCACGTCCTTTTTTGTTTGTGGTCTAGGTGCTCTGTGCAGTTTTTCCAAGTTCTTGGGATCAGGGGTCATGCTACCCTGATATACAGTGTGTCCCAAGAATTCCAACTCTTTACATCCAATACAACATTTTCTTGGCCTAGCAGTCAAGTTCGCCTTCTTAAGCCTATTAAATAACATTTTTCGCGCGTCAATGTGTTCATCAAATGTCTCTGTGGCGACGAGAATATCATCCATGAAATTCGTGATACATGGGTTATTCAGGGGATCCAACAATTTGCGCATCATCCTTGAAAATACACTCGGAGCATTTTTCAGTCCGAATGGTAGCATGTTGAATTCATAATGTCCATCCGAAGTGCTAAAAGCCAAATAAGGTCTCACTTCAGGCTTCACTGGGATCTGGTAATAGCCTTTACTAAGATCCACCTTTGAAAAGTATTTTGCCTTGTTCAGTCTGGCAAATAACTGTTTTGTTCTGGTAATGGATCCACTTGTCCTTCTGTGACAGCATTCAGTTTCCTGTAATCTATGCACAGTCTGTGTTCCCCAGACGGTTTTCTCAACAAAACGACACTAGAGCTAAAAGATGATTCACTGTGTGAAATAATCCCCTCCTTCAACAAATAATCTATTTCTTCCTTCAATGCCTTCTCCTTCGCGAACGGAATAGAATAGGCTCTCATACAGATTGGGTTTGAGTCTACCAGTTTCATGTCATACTGTAGCAAATTTGTATGGCCTGGTTTATCTGTTAATACATCTGTATGTTCCTCCAGAACCTGTTGAACTCTCTCCCTCTGGTTTTTAGTCAGGTGCTTACTGACTTTTACCTGTGCTGCTGTTTCACAAGGATGTAATGGGTATTCATGTGAGGTGAGTGGTTCCTTTTGCATTTGAGTTGCGATAGCTAAGGTCAGTAAGGGGGTGCTTTCCTGGAGTGGTCTGTCCAGATACTTCTTTAACAGGTTTACATGATAAACTTTCTCCTTCCCCTTTTTGTCAATTTTATAGTTTGTTCTAGACACCTTCTCTAGAACCGTATATGGACCTTGCCATCCAATTTGTAATTTATTCTGGCTTCCGGGTAGTAGAAGCAGCACCTTCTCTCCCACTGCCAGTTCTCTGTCCTTTGCCTTCCTATTAAAATATGCTGCATGTTTCTTCCTGGCTTGTTTCAAATTATCATTTGCCAGTTTCCATCCAGCTTTCAAACGAGTGGTCAGTTCGTTCACGTATTGATAAGATGAGGTAACGGTCTCTTCCGCCTTCTCATCTGTCCAGGTCCTTAATAGTGCTACATCTGGATCTTTAATTTATCATACGTATTTTTCATGGAACCCGTCTGGTCCCGTCCATTAGAAGCCCTATAGTGAGGACTTTTCTTCCTAGAATCATCACTCACAAATCGACCACTACCAATTTTTTTCTTGGGTTTGTCTCCCCACTTTAGATTGCTTATGAGAGATCTTCGCTCTCTTTTCTGTTCTTCCAGTTTATATAAGTCTGACCGAGGGATTGTCATCTTATCCTGGGTAAAATTTCTTCTTTGTACTCTTCGCATAGTGGCCATGTTAATCCATTCAAGTGAAGACTGGGTGTGAAAAGGGGGCTCCCATTGCACTTTGTCTCCTGAGTATAATTATTTTTCTTTCCAGGCCTAAAGTTGCCCCGTGGCGTTTCTAGGTCCTGCACATATTTTCCCTTTGTGGGTGTTCCCTCATGAAATACGCCACATGCTTCTACAAAGTTTTCAATATCGACATTTACGTCGGGCCAATAGTATTTGCGAGCAACTTTTTGGCAGATGGTACCGACTTTTTCATGGTCCCCATCTTTTCCAACATGTAAGCTCCTTATTAAATTTGCCCTATATATCTTGGGAAGAACCAACTGTCCGTGACCAGTGGATCTAGTTCCTGTCTTCCTATATAGCAATCTGTTCTTCATAAAATATTCCCCCTTGCTCGGAGGTGTGTGGCATTTGGGCAATTTTTTAAAACATGGCTTGAGTGTCCTATCCTCAGCCTGCGCCTTCCTCATCTCCTCTGGATGAGCATTTATAGGTTCACCTTCTTCCTCCTTCTTCTGTGACCTGGTCTGCACTGTCGCCATGATCACAGGTCTCTCGGGATTCCCCAAGAAGACGTATCTACACCCCAATATCAGAGGGTAGATTGGTTCATCTATCACTGCTGCTCTGATTTCTCCTTCCACATAGCGAGTTTTCACCGTTATCCTTGCGATGGGAAGTGTCATGAGTGGTATGTCCTTAGTTGCCCCTTGTATTTCCACTGTTTCTGTGGTATACTGACTTGGGTCCACTAGGCTAGACTTCACAACTGAATCATAATCCAAACCTGTATCATAAAGGCACCTTATGGTGACCCCATTACAAATAACATCCTCACAAACTGGGGGGTGATAAGGTTCCTGCTGTCCCTTAGGATTAACCTTTAATCTTTGCGTCCCCGACTTCATTGCAGCAATGTTTGAAGGTTTCCTTCTACAAAATTCGGTGTTATGGTTATCTTTCTTGCACCATTTACACCATCTTTTTCCTTGGTTAAACGGTTTTCTTTCATTGGATTTTTGGTCATTGAACTGTGAGTTTCTGTCTCGATAGTCATTTCTTGGCCGTTCAAAGTTTGTCCTACCTTTATTTCCCTGCTCTCTATTATCAAATTTATTAAATTGCTGTGGAGCTTTAAAATTGTCTATGTGCTTCTTTTTAGCACCACTTACCTCTGCCTGGGCTGCCTGATACCTCTCAGCGACATTTAAAACCTCCCCCAACTTCTCTGCACCTTGTTCCATGAGAAATTTTCTCATGTCTGGAGCCATGGACTCTCTCAATTGCTCAATCATGATCATTTCTTTAAGATCTTGGGTCTTCCCCAGAGCAGTCCATTTCTCCAAATAGGTTTCTAGTCTGGCAGAGAATTGGTGGTATGTCTCCCCAGACAACAGTTTGGCATTTCTAAATTTCTTACGATAAAATTCACCATTTTTTTCGTACCTCAATAACAAAGCCTGCTTTAACATGTCATAATTCTCCTGGTCTTCTCTGTTCATTTTTGCGAAGACTTCGTAAGAAGTACCTCTCAGTCCCTGTGATAGCTTTAAACTCCACCTCTCTCTCTCTAACCCATATGTAGTAGCTAATAACTCAAAACGTCCTAGGTACCCCTCTATGTCATCGTCTTTTTCAACAAAATGGTCTAAATGAAACCCCATAGCTGAGTTTGAGGCTCCCAGACTGGGCGTAGCATCTGAGGCAAAAGGGCTGGCACCATTTTCAGGAGCCTGGCCTTGTAGCTCCAGCTCCCTTAGTCGTAATTCGTGCTCCCTCTGCAACCTTCTATCTTCTGCCTCCCTTTCGGCCTTTTTATCTTCTGCCTCCCTTTCGGCCTTTTTATCTTCTGCCTCCCTTTCGGCCTTTTTATCTTCTGCCTCCCTTTGCTGTCGTTTTTCTTCTGCCTCCAATGCTTTAGCCTCTTTGTCAGCCTCAATCTGCAGCCTCTTAATTTCTCTATCAGCCTCAATTTGTAACCTCTTCTCTTCAGCCAACCTTTCAGACTCTAATTTTCTTTCAGCCTCTTTTTCTAATCTTCTTTCTTCCCGTTCAATATACTTATCACATTCAGCCGTTACATATTGAATTAAAATCTGACCATCCATTCCCATCTCCTTTGCCGTCAGCACAGCAGCTGATCTGAATTTGGCCAGCTCCGCCATACTTTTTAAACAAATCTAGCAATGTGCAAGATAAAATTTCCAACCACTAAAGTACTTCTAATTACTCTAGTCTAAAATAATTCTAATTAATTAATTAACTACCACTGGCTGTGAAGATTCACCAACTTTTATTTTCAGGGACACTTTTAATTTTAAGGGACACTTTTAATTTTTATAATGTGTTCCCCTAATCTAATTCTCCCCCCAGGAGATCCTAATATACTTAATGGGCTAATTATCCCGGGACAAAGAGACCCCAATATATGTAGTGGATTTGATGGTATTGTATGATGGTGATATTACTAAGTGTGATGCATGAGGTCAGCTGTGAAGGCTCCTGAGATAAAATGTAGCTGTGAATTGTCAGAAGGCCCTTCTTGCTACCACTACGACCTCACACCTATCTTTTTTTACTAATGAATGTGGCTACGTTAAATGTCTAGGGTAATGATATGTAATGTGTTGTGGTAGTTTACATACACACACACAGATATTTACTAAGTCTAATAATATTAATAAATGTTATAATACACTGAACTAACTCAAGTGTGTAAAATTTGGATAGTAATTTTCTTACATTTATTTGTTCTGAACCAAGGTTTTATTTTGGCCAGAACATATGAAAGGTTTAGCAATTATGAAAGAAATGCATGAATATTACATAATAAATGCAAGGTGTGTACATATATATGTTACTAGACTAGTTAATATTATTACTGTTTATAGTTGTAATCTATTTGGGAGAACATTTAATGGATGTGCTGTTGGGGTGGCCTCATCACTCCCTGTCTATGGTGACTACACATTGTCCAGTTATTTGATGGAATTTTATGGGTGTGTTAGGAAATAAGTTGAGTTGGTGAATTCTCAGCAGACCAGGCGCTCACGTAGCTTGAAGGTGTAGCTCTGGTGCTGAGATCTGGTGGCCCCACCTCTCCGTGCTTGGGGCAATATCAGAAGTCTGGTGGCCCCACCTCTCCGTGCTTGGGGGCAATATCAGAAGTCGGTGGCCCCACCTCTCCGTGCTTGGGGGCTATAATAGGCTGCTCTGACAAAATGTTACTGCACGGGTCCACTCTGGTAAAATTCAACAACTCATTTGACACCGCATTGGTGCCAACTGAAACTCACAGTTCTGCAATCAAAGTATTAGTCATGTGTCAGAATTCCATCCTCTAACCATTTCTGGACACAACACTACACAACAACAACACCACATAGACGGGTCAGATCTTTCTGACCAAACAACACATCTTACCAAGTTGGTTTCACATAGGATAAGTTCTCCCAGACTACAGATTCTGAAATATGTTCATTAGCTTCCTGCCATAGAATAGGATAGGTGATATGTTTCACTGATCTCAACACTTGATCTGTCCTTCCTAATCCTTGCTGGAGTTTATGTATTTTATTTGTCTCTAGACCCTGAACTGGGGCGGGGGGTCTAGAGCGAATCCTTACTTGTTGTAAGGGACAGATTATGCTATTGCAGTATCAAATCACTCGAACCTTAAACAAATATTAAAATGTACAAAGAAATAATTTCAGTCTTACCAGAAATATGAATATAGAACACAGTTAAATAAATGCTAGCAAAACCTAGCTGAGCTGCTGGCCTTATGATGGCGTCCCTCTAAATATTTCAATAGCTTCTGGGAATTACACCACTTAATAATTCACTGTGTCTACAAGGACAACTTATAATGAATGGCACAAAATGCGCGTCTGAGAGCCGATAATATATTCATCTAGGGCCAATCACTGCCTTTTCTTTTTCAAATTCAAATATCCTACCAATAAGTCATTTCAGTCATAACTCAGTCAAGTATGCCTTATTGTCTGTTGGTCCGTCCGTCTCTACTTGCGTTTCACACAAAAAAACACACTTGTTTTTTGAACCAACCCTGCCTTCCCCTACACAATTTTGCCTTTAAAGTTATTTTTAGCCACAATTCACCATCCCACCCCGTCTCTTCATTCCAACTAGATTTTAGCACTTGCGTCTTCAAGGCCACAATTTTTTGAAAATTAGTGACATGTTTTATTTCAATGCAGACGCTTGCTGATATGAACAACAGAGTCTTTTGTCAATATCTTTCTTATTATCTGTCCGTCTGTATAAATGAAAGCATATTATTTCACTGCTCAAGATGGGCCATCCGGCCAGCTAGGTTTTATATTCCTAACATTATTATTAAGAAAAGTTACTTTTCAAATATTTTCTAGAATCTTCTCATCACTGCATTCAAATAAACGGACTAAGTTATCGCAAAAGCGTCCAAGAAATGACTGTGGCGTATAATATCCAAGGTCCCTTTTGTCGATTTCTTTACTTTATGTCAACTTGGGGAACGTGACTTTTTCCTCCTTTCCCCACCACTTGCGCCTTTTAGCCTTGCTAGTTTCAAGCACGCGTTCAGTCAGATTTTTTCTTTTGATCTCCGTTCTCATCCCGTTCCGTTTTGCCTTCAAGTCTAACAATTTAATTTCCATGGCGGGTGATGACCCGCGGCGTGGGCGATCATGTATTCTAGCAGCTTACGCATTAGTTTTTATCCCTACGTTGTATCATTGGAGATATTTTATCGTTGTATCACGGTTAATTTTGTGACAGTTGGTCACACTGATTATTCCAGTCAGTCTTATCTGGCATACCTTTTTAGTCAAAGAGAATAAGACAGATGATAAAGCAGAAAACTGAGGAATGAACTTGTTTTTTCGTGGTTGGAATTGAAAGATCTAAAATCCTATTAACAGTAGAATCATCTTGCTGAAACTTGTGACGCCCTTTTTTATGACCTAAGAACGAAATCTCTGGAAAACCAATTTGAATCGTAGAGGGTCGAGTAGTAAGATTATGTGACCTGAGAGTATATAATAAAGAATGCAGACCCAAAATATTGTCTTCCCATGTATCATGGAAAAGACAAATGTCATCTATGTAGGTAATAAAATCTGGTCTATTGTCAAAAAACATCATGCAAACAAATGTAGCCGGAGCATTCATTAACGTGAAATTATAATAAAAAAGACTACGAAGTGTGGAAAAAGCAGTGAATAGTTTAGACTCCCAAAGTCTATACCAATATGACAGATGTAAAGAAAAGAAATACCAAGAAAGTACCAGCTCAAAGAGGAAGTATTAATAAAGATGAAATTACCAGAACCGACATCTTAAGATTTGATGTAAACATCCGGAAAGGCGCAACCAGAAGTGCAACTATGTTCTGCGGGGTTTAGTTTGGTTTGGTTTTTTAACCCCGCACTTGAAAACTGGTGTTTTTTGTGCGCATGGGATACCTGGTTCAACCCCATGTGCTTTATAATTTGAGTATATAGTGTTCATCACTCCATATAGTAAATTACTTTGTTGTTTTTGGTGTGTGTTGGCTCTTCCAGGCTGCCGTTTGTTGTGGCAATGTTTAATGTCTATGGTGTTTGTAATGTATCTTCTTCTATGATACCATATTGCTCTCTCTCGCCGTTGACATCTTTTTTTTCTGCTGGGCTTTTGTTGGTTTTGGATTGGTGGTTGTTGTTTGTTTGTTTTTAGTTTCTTTTTTTCTTTTTTTAAAATTTTTCTACTGATATTGAATGGACTTTTTTTTTTTTGTTTTTTTTTTTTGCTTGTTTTCCTTGTCATTCTAATTTGTTCTGTTTGTATTATGTTGTGTAGCTATCTGTGTAGGTCAACTTTCAGTACATTTTCCAGTGACAGTGATGTCGAGTTTTGGGTTCCCAAGTATTCCATTAGTGGTTTTCTGTACTGTTCGTATTTTTTGCATGTTAACGCATAATGTGCTATGGCGTTTTTTTTTTTCTAGACATGTTGCGCAGTAGGGTTCCTCCACCATGAAATAACCTGTTCCTAGTTGAAGTCTAATCAGTTTTCTGTTGCATGGTATTTTTGATTCTCTAAATATCTGATATGTCCGGGTTCGATCTTTTAGCAGTTTATAGGCGTGTCTGCCTTTTTGGCTTTCTTTCCAGTTTTCTTTCCAGTCATTTGTTTTTTGTTTCCAGCTTTCCAGCTCTTTTGGCCCAATGACATGTCATTGCGAGGCTGGGGGTCAGTGGACTTTCCTTCCAACCCGGTCAGGAGCTTCGCTCCTTCCCATCCACACGGGATTTATGTGCAGGAGCCGTTCAGGTTATTCAGTCAAATTTCCGGTCATAAACATTCCTTCAAACGCTGATGCCCGGGTTTGAACCATGAAAACCTGGTCGCCAGTACACCGTTGTAGCCATTACACCAGCGTGGCTCCCTCCAGTCATTTGTTATAATATTTCTAATTATACTTTTGATCTCTGTTGTGCCTAATCCTGAGTTTCTGTGGCTTGGGCTGCTTCTTCCTATCTTTGCTTCCCTGTCGGCCACCTTGTTTCCTTCTGTTCCGACATGAGAGGGTATCCATGCTAATAATACTGTGCAGCTCCTATTATTTGAGTGTGTACTAAGTTGCAATACTTCTTCTATGTCTGGTCGGCTACATCCATGTGGGTTTCTTAGTGCTTGAAGAGCAAACAGTAAGTCAGTTAGGGTGGTAAGCTTTTTGGGGGCTTGTCAGTAATTATTTCAAGTGCTTTTGCGCCACCATTTCTGCCGTAAATATTGATGTGTTTTCAGTTAAACTAAAACTTTTCTTCAGCTTCCAGGCTGGCATGTGTATTTTAATTCCAAGTTCTTCATTTTCTACCTTAGATCCATCATTGTATACTTTCAAGCTACCTTAGGTAACTGTTCTAATTATTCTCTGGCTATGATTTTAATATCGTTTTTTTTCAGCTTTTTATTTATTATATCTGAAAGATGAGAGTCACTGTTTGGTTTCCTGAGCTCCCAAGGAGGAATCACTGGTCCGTATTTACTACTACATTTTTTTGCATTTGTTATAGTACTGTCTTCTTCTATTTTCTCTATGCACTTCCATCCTATTGGGTATCTTGTGGGTTCCAGAGGGTATTCAAGGTCATGGGAAAATTCTTCACAAAAATTCCATGGGCTGGGTGGTTTTTGTCAATTAGGACTTTGCCCATGTAATTCAGTCTAAGTTCTTTTCTTCTTAGCTTGAGGGGTATTATTCCAAGTGCTACCTCTGGTGCTTCTAGTTATGCTGATCTTGAGGCTCCAGCTATTGTACATAGTGCCTGGTGCTATATTTTGTCCATTTGTTTCTTATTGCTGTGAGCTGCAGTCATATACTATGCTTGCATAGTCCATTTTGCCCCTTACAAATGACCTGTAGAACATGAGAAGTGACTTGATGCTTGCTCTCCATCCACTGCCTTTTATATCTCATCATTTTAGTGAATCGGCAACTGGAACAGACAGATGCCTTCACATACCTAAGATGCATAGTAACACCAGACGGCGGAGCAAGCAAAGACATTAACAACAGAATGAACAAAGCAAGAACAGCCTTTTTTAGTCTAAACAACATCTGGAAGTCCTCTCAGTACAGCACAAGCACAAAATTAGGATTATATCAGAGCTGTGTGCTTTCTGTGCTTCTCTATGGCGCAGAGAGCTGGAGAGTTACAGAGAAGGAAATGTCGAAATTGTCCTCTTTTCACACAACATGACTAAGACAAATTCACCGAATCTTTTGGCCGAATACCATCACCAACCAAGATCTGCTTACTCGGAGCAAGCAAGAGGACATGCACACCATCATAGCTGGCAGACGCTGGAGCTGGGTTGGCCATGTCCTCAGAAGAGACCCCGATGCCATCACAAGAACAGCTATGCTATGGACCTCTGAAGGAAAAGGAAAGAGAGGTCGACCAAAAACAACCTAGCGGAGGACTGCGGAGGCTGAGATGCAAAGAATGAACCAAAGTTGGGGCACTGTACGAAGGATGGCCGCCGACCGAGCAAAGTGGAATCAATGTGTTGTTGCCCTACAAGACGCCACCAAGCGTAATGGCCACTGACTGCTTTGACTGTCGGCGGCTAAGGATCAAAGAAGAAGAAGAAGATTTTAGTGAGTCCTCTGCAGCTCTCAACCAGCTAGGTTTATATGTTTTTTTTCCAGTTTAGTTGTTGATCTAAAGTGATGCCTAAATATTTGGTTGTTCCTACTGTTTGAATTTTGTGCCCTTGGATTTGTATGTCAAGTGTTTTATTTTTTGTAATTCTACCTCAGCTGAATATCATTCCGGCTGTCTTTGTAGTGTTTAGTTGGAAGCCCCACTTAGCCATCCATTCTGCGATCTTGTTAATTTGGGCTTCCAGATTGGTATATAATCTGGGACGGATTTTCCCCGTCCTCCAAATAGCTGCATCGTCTGCAAATTGTGACAGTTTGTTTCTTCTGTTGCTGAATTCCTCCCCTAAACATTAACTATAATAGAAAATAGGGAAGGAGATAATACTGAGCCTTGAGGGATGCCGTTCTGTTGCTCGTATAGCTCTGATTTGTCATTATGTACCTGTGCTGTACAGTATCTGTCCTCCAAGAAGTTTTCTATGTAGTTGTATATGTTTCCAGTTATGCATATCTTGTTAATCTCATATAACATACCTTCTCTCCAGCATTCATCGTATGCACTTGCTACATCTAAGAATACGGCTACTGTTTTTTGCATTTCTTTTAAATCATGATATTACCTCATGTTCTAGTCTGATAAGTTGGTCCATGTTCTAGTCTGATAAGTTGGTCCATGTTCTAGTCTGATAAGTTGGTCCATGTTCTAGTCTGATAATTTGGTCCATATTCTAGTTTGATAAGTTGGTCCATAGTGCTTCTGTTTTCCGTAAACCCTAGAGCCGCGGTGGCGTAGTGGTTAGTGCACTGGCTTCTAAGCTCGGTGGTCCATGGTTCGATCTCCAGTTGAGGTGGAATTTTTTAGACCGCAAACGGCTCTGTGGTCGACCCAGCCTCATGAATTGGGTACCAGAGCAACTCTGGGAAGGTTAAGGCTGCCGGCGTGATGCTGATCACAGCACCCATAGTGTGCCGATGGTCAAGAAAATATGAGCATAACACCATATTCCCAAAATGCCTTAATGGGCGTGTAAACGGGATCCTTTGATTGGGTTGGGCTGTAAAGATTGTTCTTTTCCATGTGGCATTTTTAATCTATTGTTTACCATAGTTTCCATATTTTTTTCCTATGTGAGATGTCAAAGCTATTGGTCTGAGTGCTCGCATCATGGGCTACTTTATCTGGTTTTAGTATTGGTACGATGACTACTGAAACTTTCAATGCCTTTGGTATTTTACCAGTTTTCCATATAATATTATATAGAAAGGTTATTACTTCTGTGGTATATTTTGGTACCTTTTTTAGTATTTCGTAGCTTAGAATGACGTGTCCTGATGCTGAGTTCGATTTCTCATTTATTGCTTTTTCTACTTTATCTACAGTAATTTCGGAGTTTAGATTTCTCACCTACATCATTTAGTTAGTTTTTTTCTTAGTTCTGTAATGAGTTTTTGTCTTCTCCCTATTTCTTTGTGCCCCAGGTTTTCCCTAGCACTTACATTATAGAAGTACTTTGCAAGGGTATTTGCTTTTTGTTTGTCTGATTCTGCCCGTTCTGGAATTTTGATAGTAGGCATTACCGTTCGTTTTCGGTTCCCTTTAATGGTTTTTAATCTTTTTCATAGCCCTGTAACTGAATGAGTGCTGGGATTGAGGGTTTGGCAGAAGGTGTTCCAGCACGCTTCCTTTTGTCTTATTTCTTCTATATTTTTGTAGGATTTGTTTTCTTCCTTTAGTTTTTTTCTGTACATTTGTTTCACACAAGACAATGGTACAGAAAAGAAGAACCATTCGAAAGCCTGACAGCTTCGCGCGCATCGTAATTGTTATAAAAGTGAACAAATGCGCTTAAATGAGAAGAATTTTCTACTGGAAAAAGGCGCACAAATTTAATATCAGCAGCCTACTGAAAAAATTCTCCCAGTGCGCGCCAGGTTGTGCATGGTGGTAAACTTTGCACCTGAACGCAATATACCACTGACATAGATGCTGTCCAAGAAGGGAGATCTTGCAGACTGCAATAATTGGAGAGGAATCACTCTTCTCTCAGTTCCCAGCAAAATACTAGGCAGGATAATTATACAGAGAATTTCAAAGGCGACCACAAACTGAGGAAGGAACAAGCAGGATTTAGAAAGAACAGGAGATGTGTAGATCATATATTCACTCTCAGGAACATTATAGAGCAGTGCTCAGAATGGCAAAGACAGCTTTACATTAATTTTGTTGATTTTGAAAAGGCTTTTGACAGCATACATAGGGACAGTTTATGGAAAATACTGAGGGCTTATGGAATTCCAAGCTGCATAGTGTCAATCATAAAAAGCCTCTATGCCAACTTTACGTGTAGTGTTGGGCAGAGCAACCTAACCTTTGAGGTGAAGACAGGAGTACGACAGGGATGCCCCTTATCAACCACTCTATTTTTAACAGTCATAGACTGGGTGATGCGCCAGACAACAGAGGGCAGTCCAAGAGGAATAAGATGGACAACATTTTCTACATTGGAAGATCTGGAATATGCAGATGACATTGCACTACTAGCACATTCACATCAACACATCCAGGAAAAAACGGATAGACTTAATAAGTTTAGCCAGCAGGTGGGCTTGAATATCAATTTAAAGAAGTCTGAGGTCATGACGCTCAATGTGAGCAACCCTGAGCCCATATCAGTAAGGAATCAGCAATTGGTACAGACAGATACCTTCACATTCCTAGGAAGCATAGTAATACCAGACGGCGGGGCAGGCAGAGACATCAATGTCAGAATGAATAAGGCAAGAACAGCCTTCTTTAGCCTAAACAACATCTGGAAGTCCTCTCAATACAGCACAAGCACAAAATTAAGATTATATCAGAGCTGTGTGCTTTCTGTGCTTCTCTATGGTGCGGAATGCTGGAGAGTTACAGAGAAGGAAATGTCGAAATTGTCCTCTTTTCACACAACATGCCTAAGAAAAATTTACCGAATCTTTTGGCCAAATACCATCACTAACCAAGATCTGCTTACTCGTAGCAAACAAGAGGACATGCACACCATCATAGCTGGCAGACGCTGGAGCTGGGTTGGTCATGTACTCAGAAGAGACCCCGATGCCATCAAAAGAACAGCTATGGTTTGGACCCCTGAAGGAAAACGAAAGAGAGGCCGACCAAAAACAACCTGGCGGAGGACTGTGGAGGCTGAGATGCAAAGAATGAACCAGAGTTGGGGTACTGTACGAAGGATGGCCACCGACCGAGCAAAGTGGAATCAATTTGTTGTTGCCCTACAAGACGCCACTAGGCGTAATGGCCACTGACTGCTTTGACGGTCGGCGGCTAAGGATCAAAGAAGAAGAAGAAGATAGATGCTGTAAGTATTAAAAAGATAGCAAGGGAAGGCAAACGCATCACAAACAATACAAGAATGATAGAAAGTTAAAAATGACGTAAATACACTACAAGAAAAGACGTGACGTCAGAACTAACCAAGCAAAAATATAATAGATTCAACCGGAGCTTAAATATCTCTCAGCAATGAATGCCGGCCTCTGAAAGAGATATTATATAGTAAATCTACAGAACAGCAACGAACAACATGTTTTAGAAGATGAAAATAATTCATGCTCCAAACCAGCCGCCCGCGAACAGAAAGAACAACAGTTATAAAAAAATAAAGAATCAAGATTTGCCTGAAAAGATTCTGAACTGACAACCAAGACGCTACACAAACGATCTACTTATCTGAATAACCAAGTCCTGCCATTTCCCACTGCAGTACAGATACAACTCCAAAGGTATACATAGTTGACAGTAGTCACATGAAAACGAATGAAGGTGTTGACCTCTCACGGTGCTGGATCACGTACACAGGACGATAAAATGTTCCAGTAAACTTGAAGCGTCAGTAGAGTCCCTGACTGTCTCAGACGAACTAAGCTGACCCTGAATCGTGGGATTCTATAGTACGACCCTTTGTAACGACCCCTTCGTATAGCACCAGAGCCCCCGAATAGTTTGGTAACTCTTCATCAAACGGGAATTTATTTTCACCTGGACTCATTGCTATGAAACCGTTCCACGCAGATGGCCAACACGTTGGCTGATTAATATGTGGACAGTTTATCTACCGGTCATTCTGGTCATCGCATTGATTTAAGGAAAGATTAAATCACGCCCACGGACATCGCCTGAGCAATGATATGAAGTTATTTTCATTAACTTGGGCAGTGGGGGCGTTGCCTACTTCAAACAGAGAGAGCGGAACAGGATCAAACAGACACGGAAGTGGTTTCAGGAACGTTAAGCGGGAGAGATCAAAGCAGTAGTGGTCCCGGAAACGAGACGCAAGCTTTCCTGGCGGAATTTCCGCACCTCTATGTTAAGCGCTAAACCGATCGAAGACGAATCGGACGCAACGAAACCAGGGGACGGCATCTTTCTTTAGTCTGTCGGTCAGATCCCCGAAAGTCTCCTGAGATAAAAAAATCTGTCAACTTTCTCATGCCCCCCTCATCTTTAATTTCATTTTAAATATATACAGACCACGTAGAAAGCCATGCTATCATTCAGTTGCCAGAGATTTTAGATTCACTAGCTATCGTAGAAATTTTGCTAGATTTCCATCTGAATTGGTGGCTACCATTGGAGTGTTTCTTTTTCTGTGCACGGTATAATATATTTGTTAAAGTGATCAGTGGTCTAGTGCTTTCATTTTCTTTCACTGGATTTTGTGTTTATTTAATCTATTTAATTAAACTAATCCCAAAAGTTCCAGTGGTAAATTTAATGATATATCTATTATAACATTTCCAAAAAATAATAGATGCTTAAATGTTAAAGTAACTTTTAAAGTCGCGAAGGAATTTATAATTAATAAATTTAGTTAAGTCATATATATATATATATATATATATATATATATATATATATATATATAGAAGGGTATTTTAACCATTAGACTCGTGACGTGTTTTCTTAAATACATAATTAAATACGCGAGTGTATATATCATAGACTTAACGTTAAATTTATCGCGCGTTAAGAATATTATTTGATTTTTGAAGTATGATTATGTTGTCATGGGTTTTCTATCTTTTTCTCCAGAATGATCACCTTTGCGATCCCAGCGGGTACACCCACCCAAAAATGGGTTATCTTTTTAAAAAAATTAACAGAAAAATAACTAAGGAACTTGTTGACATACAATTTGGCCACTTATTACAAGAGATATTATATTTTATGATGAACAAAGTTTACTTTATAAATTTTAATGTTTTATGTGAAAATAATTAATTAACATGAAGTGATGAAAAAAAATGAAAAGAAAACCCCCAGTGCACCTGGGAATGAATTTCACTCACATAAAAAGTGCAAAGAATGCCAAACCAGCAGATGATGTGCATAACATCCCTACCTATGGCCTGAACCACCCAAAAATGTCTACCTCAATGAGCTTTATAGATATGGCTCGTGCAACATGACCCTTTTAAATAGCACAAATTTAGAACTTTGTATAGAAATATCTCTGTTTCTATACCATGTAAGAAAAAAGTGGAGGTTCATGCCATAAAGGATAACATGGGCTATAAGTGTGCAAAATGTGAAAGCTATAGAATAAAAATTTTAGAAAATATCACCGGAACTGTGAATCGCAGGCCCTGTTTTCGTTAAAGTTTAGTTTTTAAAATGTTAAAACACTTATCTGATCTCTTTGAACATTGATAACTCATAAACTATTACAGATAAACACACAATTCAAAAAGAATATCGAAGTAAAAAGGCTTATAAATATTTAAAACACAATTATTATATGCAAATCAAAAATAACCTTTTTTGTCTATTTCTGGGTGTATATGCCTCCTTAATAAATCATACAGAGAGTTTCAGACTCGGTTCTTAAAACTTCCAGATATATTGATGAAACATTTCAAAATTTAATCTTGTGGCGGTCCGGTGCGGCCTAGCTATCATAATTACATGAAAGAAAGCCTACCCAAGAACATTTAAATATTATCATCAAAGTTAATGTTAATCTGTGAGATAAACTGGAAGATGAACAGTGCCAGTAGCGATAATTTTATTTACTGCTCTAAATGTGAGAGATTACCGATGTACCTGACTGTGACTGAGTCTAGTTTTTCCTCACTGGATTAAAAAAAAACTTTACCGGTCAGTTGCTATCATCACGCATTGAAGGAATTATACCATCACCTCATTTTCACCCCGTGTCGAACTGTGTCAGTGCCATCCCATAGACTCCTTTTATATAATAAAACACAAGAACTCTTAGGCCTTCAAGTCCGGCGATAAGTGGGAATTTTTTCTATCAACTAACCTCACTACATCTGGGGCGGGACATCGAAGGACTAGACAGTTTCACATGTCAATAGTTTAATTATTGTGTACCTAATTCTATGGATTGTCTGATGCTGCAATCGGTAAGTGTGTGTGTATATGAGTGTGGATCCTCACAGCGTGTATGAATGACAGGAGATTTATTTTTGCAAAACCATTTGTTAACTTGCCTACCGGGTAACACAATTTTCTGTATACCCTGCATTGTTCCTTTAAGTGGGATAATTTGTTAACTGTTTCATCCCCCCCCCCCTTTTTTTTTCTTTGCTTAGTAAAGGGAAGACACAATTGGGATAACAGTATTTTTGTCTACCACCATACCTAATATTGTAACACCTCTTTCAGAGTAATTAACTTCACTGTTAGGTTACATTACCTACGTTCCTGATAACTATCTATCTTGGGACTGGGTTTACCTTTGTCTAATAAGCGGGAAGGGTTTAGTCGATACCAATCTTCTTTAACCCCCTCCTCACCTTGTTAATTGTATTTTTCGGTACTTATGATACTTTTTATGTAACACCTGTTGGATGTTGTGATTGAGTTTAATGCTAATAAACAGCATAAACATATATAGTACTGTGTTGGACTACCAAGGCCCAAATCCCTCATATTTGTTTAATATAGTTTGTATCCACGTCGTCTGTGTGCTTGAAGCACCAAATCGGTGTGAGCGCAGATGTGTGTCTGGAAAACTGGCAAATAATTGTTTGACCAGGAGAGTGGAAGAGAAGATTGAGAGAAACGATTTGTCGTAAATAAGTCTGTCTTTACTCTCCTCCAGCACTCTGGAGCATCATATTTAATCTCTACATTTCTATCACTGAGCTTTTCACCATCATTCTACACTCTAAACCGGACTACTATTTCTAAGACTCTTTCTCTCAAAATAAATTTACGACAATATTTGGCTGGCTCGCCGGGATAAAGATATTTTGAGTCTGATCTAAGTCTGGGTCTAACTGGATAGAGTGTGAGTGATCTGCCTTTGTGATTTAGGGAAAATAAAATAATTAATTACACCCCTAGACAACGCCTTTTAGTATTTGGGTCATCCACACAGCATACTTACAGGTTGTTTTCTTTCCACAGCAGTAGAAAGTACGGATAATCATAAATTCGGGTAGCTAAATTATCCTCTGGCGGAGTAAATTACATTTTTTTCTTTATAAGATTTGCTGGGATCGCGTGACTGGTTTTACAGTCACTAAAGGTTTTTGAAGCGTTTGAGTTGAGCTAAGCTAAAGACGGATTGTTCTGATTTTTTAAAATTAAGTTAACTACGTCTCATCTCATAATTGACTTCAGGGACGGAGTTTGTTGTTAGAGAATTAAAATTTTCGGGGAAATTTTTTTTCATTTTTTTCCCTTTTAAATGGTTTTAATATAAATCTTTCTCTACTGTTAGTAATAGTAGATTTTTTTCTAGTGTAACTTACCAATTAATTGGCATAGTTGCTTGCGTTAAAAGTCTTAGTGACAATAATAGCGGCGATAAGTTAACACAGGAGGTAACACAAGTAAATTTTTTTATACTTTGTGTTTTTTTTCTCGTAGCGGCTTTGAGTCTTTCCCCTTCTTGTTCTTTCGTACTATTCTCTAGTCATATTGCATCTTATTCTTTGACAATGGCAGAGAGGATAAAGATGAGATCCATCCTGAGGCTGGAAGCGAAAGAGGCAGGACTAGATACAGAAGCTGCGAATCTGTTTATCAACCAGAAACTGGAAATATATGACGCGGAGCAACAAAGAGCAGAAGCAGAGAGGAAGGAAGAGAAACAAAGGGCAGAAGCTGAGAGGAAGGAAGAAAAAGAGAGAGAAGAAAGGGCAGAAGCTAGGAAGAAAGAAGCGGACGATCGTCAATTGGAGCAGAAGAAAATTGAGGCAGAGATGGAAGCTCGCAGGGAGAGAGAGAGAGAGAGAGAGAGAGAGAGAGAGGGAAAGACAGCATGAACTGGCGCTTAAGGCTTTAGAGAGTCGGGGCGCCTCTACTTCGAATAACGGAGAGCCGTCTTCGCCCCAGTCTCAGTCAATGGATCTCTCCAGCACTCAGTCTGCCCAATTAACAGCGATGTCCTTTGCTTTAGAGGTTTTTCCTAGCCCCAATGAAAAAATTGACACCTTCCTTAAAAAATTCGAACGGCTTGCTGTAAAGTTTCTTTTCTTCTTTCCACTCTGTAAAGTGTCAGTCTGTATGCTCTGTAAGGAAGAGTGGTGTGTTGTTGAGATCAGGCATGCCCCAGTCTACCCAGCTGTAAATGGGTAACTCACCCTAGTCCTGAGTTAGGGAAGGCAAAGGCTCCAGGGGAAGCAGGCCCTAAACTTGGTCACTCCAACCGACGCAGGATGGTGTATGTATGAAGTAGAAGTGTAGAGTGTGATTACCGCGAATGGTGTACTGTTCGTGTGCTGACCAATATAACCACTCATACACATGTGTCTACAAGGCACCAATGCAGACTGCTGGAATCTTTGTTTACTCAATTTATTCAGACGTACACACTGGGACATACGAGTACATCATGGTATGTTGACATATCAATTTGTAGGTATACATAGCAGATCTGAAGTCATGACACATTCAGAAATAATGGGCAGTACATCAAAAGTTCAATGTCATGATATATTATGGCCGCATCCCCCTATCTGACTAAACGCGTCAGTGAAGGCAGATCGGTAAATAACTAAAGTTACTTGACGTCCATAGTTTGTAGCATATATTATGAAACCACGAAAGAGGGGGTTTCTAGCAAGATTGAGATCTCCCTGTCACTGTCCGATAATAGGATAAATAATCTGTTCTCTTGGCAGTGATCAAAACATATGATGACCGAAATCTAACATGGCCGCCTCCCTGAGTTGTCGTTCACTCATTCATAGGAAGGAGAATATAAGCCAGAGTTAATTTATAATGGGTATATAAATGATTTCATAAATGTTTCCATACAGCTCTACGGTGATCAGGTTAATTCACGTAGCCATAACCGCTGTAGGAAAGTCTGTCATCTTTGTCGATACAAAACACGACCCTAGCGATACGAAGCACAATGTTCCATCTAGGTCGAATCGACATGAGATCATCAAAATAGGGTCTGGCAATACATGGAGTCCGAATTATACATTGTACCGTACCTTAGGAGAGTCTCTAACATAAACTATAGTAGAGATACCATCTCCTTTAGAAGAAAACCACTTCATGAATTATATTTCCTTAAGAATCTACCAGCCCTTTGAAAAGTGCGTACCCGCCATTATCACGGTACATCGGAACTCATCACGACTTGTCAAGACAACTCATACTTCCGCTAGACCGGAATAATAAGAATCTAGTCCCGCCTACCCATCCAAAATATACAATATAGGACTGATTCTACTTGTACTAATAATATGTAATACATATGAATTCAGGCCATAAACATAATAAGCAAATTAATATATTTTCTGGCCCTAAAAAATAAGTACAAACGTAAGAGCAATCCATGCGCCGGATCAATATCAAGAACGATTACTCCTATAATCAAAAGTGTGAATCAAACATGGATTCTCTCGCTTTTACCATAGACAGCATTTTCATACACAAATGAATGAATGTCTATATTTTTCCCATATTAAATAGCCATATCGATTTTTGTAATATGTGCGTCAAAATATGCACGCAACAGATTACCACACCCCTCGGGAAAAAAAAATGGTACATTTTTTTTTTTAAATACATCTAGGAGCAACATACAATAGGCTCACAACGCACCAATAACAATGCGCAGATGATAAGCATAAGTTTTATGACCTTAGAGAAGGTACTTCTCTAAGTATTAATATTTCCAGAGAGGTGTCACCAACGCATACTACAATATTAGCAATGACACAATTTCCACATTAGTTTATACATAAATTTCATCTAAGATATCTTAACATCATGATCATCAAAGACGAAAAACATTGAAAGATCAGCGGTGAATAAATATCAATGAACCGCTAAGTAGTGTTACAATCAATATATGATATATTACATATGTGTACACATTTCAACATAGAAACAACTGTATCAAAGTTGTATAACAGTTATGAATCATGTGGGCATCTAGACAAAATATCTGCCATCACATTTTCTGACCCACGGATAGCTCGCACCGAAAAATGAAATGGCTGTAGAGCAATCGCGTATCGCGTTGATCTCGCGCTCTTCAGATTTTTACTCTGAATAGCCGTAAGAGCTTTCTGGTCAGTTTCCACAATGAAATGCGCGCCCAGAAGAAATCTTTGCAGTTTAAGGATTGACCAAACCATAGCCAATAATTCACGGTCTAGGACCGAGTAATTCTTCTCTGCGGCATTTAATTTCCGAGAAATATACATCACAGGATGCAGAGTTCCAGAGTACTCTTGCATTAGTGCAGCTCCAATCCCGGTGGATGAAGCGTCACTACGAAGAATAAATGTCTTATCCTTAGAAGGCAATACTAGGATAGGTGAAGTAGAAAACATAGTTTTAACCTTATCCAAAGAGGATTGACATTCTTGAGTCCAATGGACTACATTAGGAGACCCTTTCTTTAGCAAGGAAGAAAGAGGTGACATAATGGAGGACAGATTCGGGATGAATCGTCCATAAAATTGTATTAGACCTAAGAGACTTCGTACTTGCTTTTTAGTCTTAGGAATAGAAATGTTAAGTATCTTACTTGTATTATGGTCTTCTGTTTTTAGGAACCCATGACCAACACGGTGTCCTAAGAAAGATATTTCGCTAAAACCAATACATGCTTTCGATGGTTTCGCTGTCAGGTTATGCTCGCGTAAGATAGACAATAGTTCATTTATACCATTATAGTGATCGTTCCAAGTATCACTGAAAAGACAGATGTCATCAAGATACGCAATGACATCTGAGCGATGAGATAGGATTCGACGCATCATGCGTACAAATGTTGCAGGGGCGTTCATAAGACCGAAAGGCATGAAATTCCATTGGAATAGACCCCTAGGCGTCGAAAAAGCAGTAAACGGTTTGGCGTGTTCGGATAGTGGAACTTGCCAATATCCCTTAGACAAATCGAGTTTAGTAAAGAAGTGAGAATTCGATAGTCTCGTAAGTAGCTCTTCTAGTAAAGGCATAGGTTCAGCATCGAATTTAGTCACTTGATTCAATTTGCGATAATCCACGCAAAGACGTATGTTATTGTCTTTTTTCCGTACTATAACCATCGGCGAAGAATATGCTGATGTGGATGGTTCAATAATTTTTAACTCTATCATCTCATCTAACTCTTTCTCTACCTGTGCTTGAAAATGTATCGGGATAGGATACGGTCTGACTCTTATAGGACTATGGTCAGTAAGAATAATGTCATGTTGAATGACATCAGTTTGACCAGGAATGTCAGTAAGGACATCCTGAAATTGTTCTAACATAGTAGAAACTTGTTTCTGCTCTCCTGGAGATAATTCTGGAGAAATTGCAACATCTTTCCATGATTCATTAGAGTGAAGAGGAATCATTGGAAAAGGTAAATTTACATCCGAGAAACTCGTTTCCTCATCCTGTATTACTGACAGAGATGAGTACTGTCCATGTTGGACTGGAAAATCGTCCGTTGCCTGGAAAACAGGTTGTAAATAATCAGGACGTTCATGGAATTCCGTGAGCATGTTGATGTGGAAGGTTTTACGCTTCCCGTCAATATCGACGATATAGTCAACATCGGAAACTTTTGATATTATATCGTACGGACCTTTCCAAGAAATGAGAAGTCTATTTTCCCTACAAGGTAGCAAGACAAATGCTTTGTCACCTGGACAAAGTTGTCGCAAACATCTCTTTTTATTGGCAAATTCCCTTGCCTTCTGTTTCGCAAATTCAGAAGAAGCAGTTGCCAATTTGCATGCTTCAATAATCTTGTGTCTAAGTGCGATGACATATTCATAAGAGGATTTTGTGTCATCGACAATATTATCAGCAGTTATAAGATCATGAAGTAAGGACATAGGACCTCGCGGTTTCGCGCCAAAGACAAGTTCAAAGGGAGAAAATCCTGTATGTTCGTTGGCGACCTCTCTATATGCAAAGAGAGCCGCGGGTAAAACCCTATCCCAATCCTGAGGATGATCTTCTGTTATCTTACCTAGTAGGTTTTTCAGAGTTCTATTCAAACGTTCCACCATCCCATTGGACATAGGATGATAAATACTACTCAGCGATCTCTCTATCTTCAGAGTCGACATTACTTGAGACATGGTATCCGATATGAGTTGGGTACCATGGTCGGATAATATTTCTGCTGGAAACCCCAGACGAGAAAATATTAACCAAAGAGCATCTGCGACATCAGCAGTAGTTATGCTCTTTAGAGGAACAGCCTCCGGCCAACGTGTGCACATATCAACACACGTCAAAATAAATTGGTGTCCTCTAGCAGACTTTATCTTAAATGGACCAATGATGTCTATCGCCATTTTTTGAAATGGCCGAATGGGAATGTCTGCAGCCTGAATAGGTGCATCATGGCGTGGACCTCTGGATTTAATCTCTTGACATACTTTACAAGATCGACAATAGATTCGTATGTCCTTATTCACAGCAGGCCAAAAGAAAGATTGAAGAACTCTAGCTTTAGTACGGGAAAAACCCATATGTCCAGCACACTGCGAATCATGAGCGTGCTGTAAGATTTTAACTCTCATATTTTTAGGCACAAGGATTTGAGAATGAATGGACTTAGCGGAGTCTTGTACCATACGTACAAGTACGCCATTCTTCATCGTAATCCAAGATTTACGATTTGTATCCTTATTCGGATCACCTTTTGTTGCCAGAGTAAAGAATTTCTTTAGAGTAGGATCATCTTCCTGCTGTTTGATAAAGGAATCGTGGGAAATCTCCAAGGGATCATCTTGGATCTGCGCATCATTATCTTCAGAATGTGAAGATTGTGGCATATTAAGAGCTTGAGCCCTAGTGATTACTGCATTAGCAGATTGCATATTAACATTTTCCCAATTAGAAATTTGCTGTGGAGTGCATTCTTTCACTCCATGAATGCGACCGATGATAAGATCAGCGATCGGATTCGGCAAGAGACATGCTTGCACCTCTCCTGTAAAGAAAGGCGTAGCAATATTGATAATGGCAGTGGAGTACTTCTCCAATGTGCCACCAAATGTTACACATTTGACTATATTGCCTGTAGCTCGAGAAGGATTTACGAGTGATTGCCTCACTCCAATGGTAGTGCACCCCGAATCGAAAAGAATTGATACCGGAGTACCATCTATTAGGCCCCTATTAAAGACAAGAGCACCCCTTCCATTATGCGCAATTGACGCATGGAGAGCGGGAAGCGGGTGACCGCAGCTTAAAGTAGACACTGTGGTTGGATCGAATAATGTTTTGCATTGCGAACACTCAGATGCTCTAGCAAAATCGAAAGCGGAATTTGCTACACTGTTGGAGTCTTTTTTATCATTATTCTGATTATCGGTGTCGTGGAACTCCTGTTGTGCAGAGTTAGCCTGGTAATAAGATTTACCGTGTCTTTTGTGTTGTGATCTACCTCGGTTATAATTGTCTCTATAATTATTATTGCCTCTGTTATAACCCCTATTTGGGTTTGAATCATAATATTCATGATCATAATCATCATGCTCATTATATTGAGTATCCCTGTAATATTGTTTCTTTTGTCTCCATGAAGCACTTGGGTAGTTCCTATAGCTACTCCCTTTCCGAGAATTTCTAACATTATGGGTACCCCTCGCGTGTCGAGGACTATCAGCCCGATTCCAGTTCTTCGAAGAAGAACCCTGATTTGAGTGGTTATCTTGGTTTTGATACTTATTCCAATTAACCTTTTTATCAAATTTATTTTTAGCTCCTTGGAATTTGTGTGAGTAATTCTGATTATATTCTGTTGCCGAAGCAACTGGCATACTCTCTTTAATGTTAGAGTTACTAAGAATCATGTCAGGGTGTGCCGTGGCATACTGGTCACAATATTCTTCCATTTGCTTTATTGTACCAGGTTTACGCTCATGTAAGAACTCTAGGAATGATTTATTTACAGAAGACATGACCTTGTCTCTTAGCAATAAATCCGTAAGACCATCAAATGTTTTCTCTGTTTTGGATAATTCAATCCATCGTGAAAGTGTAATTCGTGCTTTTGAGATGAAATCTGAGAATTCTACACCTACCTCAGGTCTCATTGTTTTAAACAAAAGACGGTAACCTTCCTCAGACAGCTGATATCTCTTTATCAAAGCTGCCCTAACAGCATCATAATTATCTTTGTCGGCCTCTTCAACAAAATATAACTTACTCAGGGACTCCCCTTTTAGATTTTCAGACAACTGATTCACATACTGTGATTTGTCAACATTATGAGATCGACAAGCCCGTTCAAATCTAGAAAGCCAAAATGTTATGTCATCACTGGTAGGGTTAAACGCTGGTACCTTGACCTTGTACACAAAGGGTTTACCATTACCACCAGATGCCTGATTAACATTACTCATACATGTCAATTTTAATTTCTCTAATTCAAACTCATGTTCTCTTATTGCTTTTCTCTCTTCAGCTTCTCTATCTAATCTTTTCTGTTCTGCAGCAGCAGCAGCTTCTAATTTTTTCTGTTCTGCAGCAGCAGCAACTTCTAATTTTTTCTGTTCTGCAGCAGCAGCAGCTTCTAATTTTTTCTGTTCTGCAGCAGCAGCAACTTCTAATTTTTTCTGTTCTGCAGCAGCAGCAACTTCTAATTTTTTCTGCTCTGCATCAGCTTCTAATTTCTTCTGTTCTGCCTCAAATCTCCTTTCCTCCACTTGCATCTGCAATTTCTTAAGTTCAGCAGCAGTATCAGCTTCTTTTTCTAATCTTTTTTCTTCAGCTAGAGCTTTCCTTTCTTCTGCAGCAGCTTTTTTTTTTCTTCTATTTGAAGTTTTCTCTCCTCAGCCGCAGCTTTTTTTTCCTCAGCAGCAGCTTTTCTTTCTTCAGCAGCAGCAGCAATTTTTTTCTCTTCTGCAGCTAATGCTTTGTCATATTGAGCAACAGCCCATTGTTCTAAGTCTTTTCCAGTCTTATCAAGAGATTTTCCTTGTGCAATGAAATAATCTAATGTAGACATATTGTCTTCTTAAATCAGAAACCTGAAAAAGTAAATAAATTACCCTCTTTCACGTTAATGAGAGACAAGTCTATACCATAGACTTAGTCTTAGTCCAAACTTGTATGGTTTATAATAACCAATGATAACTTGAGTACCTATGGACAACAATAACTGTATCTCAAATACTGTGGGAGACAAGCCTTACAAAGGTCTTGTATACCTCAATGTAATCAAAGATCACTTGGGTACCTGTGGAAAAAATATTTCCCTTTACCAATCACTTTGGGAGACAAGCCTTACAAAGGTCTTGTACATTTTGTTTTATAACAATAACAATCATAAAGTACTGATCTGTACTATACTATCAGTGTATACCACTATACGTCATATGTCAACTAAAGACATTACAAAGGACAAACAAGAAAAGACAATATGAACACATTTGCAGAGATCAAATTAAATTAAATAGGAGAAATGAAAAAAATGATCACAGAAACCGTGATGATAACTGCAATAATAAAATGACAAGACAAATAACGCCACAGTGTATAAACATAAGGGTGTAAAAAACTGAAATGAAAGGAAAGATGAGACCTACAATTATACAAACAAATCAAACAAAAATAAAGAACAGAAAAAATGTTACAAATACAAATATGAAACAGTCGTCACAACTAACCAAATATTTGCAAACTATGTTGCATGCAAATTTCAATTAAGAAATTGCTCCCTATCGAACGCCAGAAAAGACCAATATCATTCGGTATTTCCTGTTCTAGTCACCTCCCATCCAGGCCCGCAACATATAAACACCTACACATATAAACAAATAACATGTAAGCATAAATAGCATATAGCATACAATATAATTTATGTCATGAATGGAATGTGTTGCAGGTATAGTGTTGTAAAGCAGGCACAGTTTATTTTAATTCTAATAACTTGCCACTTTATTGAGTAATAGATTTAATTCTAAACTATTACACTGTCAATTTTTTCTCTTTTGAGCATATGAAGATCCAACGATGAACTATGCACTTTATGTTCAACAACACTGTGATTCTTCTGTACGTTGAGAAATGTCAACAATACTGCTCCAGATATTTTCTACACTTGATACCACTGTCCTGTGTAATACTGTCTGTACAGCGAAAAACTGTCAACAAGCGCTGACCTAGATACAGCATCCTATCGGTAATACAGGTCAAGCTGACATCGACTGTATAGCTGTCCTACTGGTGTTGATGTGTTCAAACAAATGTTCTTTCAGCTGTAAACTGTGATTCTCAACACAAAACTGCGTAAGCTGGACCCAGGAATCTGGCTCGCCACTGTAAAGTTTCTTTTCTTCTTTCCACTCTGTAAAGTGTCAGTCTGTATGCTCTGTAAGGAAGAGTGGTGTGTTGTTGAGATCAGGCATGCCCCAGTCTACCCAGCTGTAAATGGGTAACTCACCCTAGTCCTGAGTTAGGGAAGGCAAAGGCTCCAGGGGAAGCAGGCCCTAAACTTGGTCACTCCAACCGACGCAGGATGGTGTATGTATGAAGTAGAAGTGTAGAGTGTGATTACCGCGAATGGTGTACTGTTCGTGTGCTGACCAATATAACCACTCATACACTTGTGTCTACAAGGCACCAATGCAGACTGCTGGAATCTTTGTTTACTCAATTTATTCAGACGTACACACTGGGACATACGAGTACATCATGGTATGTTGACATATCAATTTGTAGGTATACATAGCAGATCTGAAGTCATGACACATTCAGAAATAATGGGCAGTACATCAAAAGTTCAATGTCATGATATATTATGGCCGCATCCCCCTATCTGACTAAACGCGTCAGTGAAGGCAGATCGGTAAATAACTAAAGTTACTTGACGTCCATAGTTTGTAGCATATATTATGAAACCACGAAAGAGGGGGTTTCTAGCAAGATTGAGATCTCCCTGTCACTGTCCGATAATAGGATAAATAATCTGTTCTCTTGGCAGTGATCAAAACATATGATGACCGAAATCTAACATGGCCGCCTCCCTGAGTTGTCGTTCACTCATTCATAGGAAGGAGAATATAAGCCAGAGTTAATTTATAATGGGTATATAAATGATTTCATAAATGTTTCCATACAGCTCTACGATGATCAGGTTAATTCACGTAGCCATAACCGCTGTAGGAAAGTCTGTCATCTTTGTCGATACAAAACACGACCCTAGCGATACGAAGCACAATGTTCCATCTAGGTCGAATCGACATGAGATCATCAAAATAGGGTCTGGCAATACATGGAGTCCGAATTATACATTGTACCGTACCTTAGGAGAGTCTCTAACATAAACTATAGTAGAGATACCATCTCCTTTAGAAGAAAACCACTTCCTGAATTATATTTCCTTAACAATCTACCAGCCCTTTGAAAAGTGCGTACCAGCCATTATCACGGTACATCGGAACTCATCACGACTTGTCAAGACAACTCATACTTCCGCTAGACCGGAATAATAAGAATCTAGTCCCGCCTACCCATCCAAAATATACAATATAGGACTGATTCTACTTGTACTAATAATATGTAATACATATGAATTCAGGCCATAAACATAATAAGCAAATTAATATATTTTCTGGCCCTAAAAAATAAGTACAAACGTAAGAGCAATCCATGCGCCGGATCAATATCAAGAACGATTACTCCTATAATCAAAAGTGTGAATCAAACATGGATTCTCTCGCTTTTACCATAGACAGCATTTTCATACACAAATGAATGAATGTCTATATTTTTCCCATATTAAATAGCCATATCGATTTTTGTAATATGTGCGTCAAAATATGCACGCAACACTTGCAAATCTGTATGGGTTAGAGAGTTCCCGCTGGAGACTTAAACTCTCAACTGCACTCAAAGGTAATGCGTATGACGTGTACACGAAGCTGGGAACCAACCAACATGATTATGACATGCTAAAGAAGGCCTTACTAGAACGGTTTGAGATGACCGCCCGAAAATTTCTGCAAATGTTCAGAAACAGCCGGAAAGAGAGCACGGAAACTTTCTCACAGTTCTCTTCACGTCTCACGAGCTATTTGACAAAATGCATCGAATTATCGGACCTACCTCTTACATATGAGGGACGCCTTGAACTTGTTCTTGTGGAGCAGATAAAGTCAACATTGTCAAACGAAACCCGTAGATTTTTGGCGGAACAGGGCGCAGTCAGACTTGAGGACATCCTCAATAAGGCCGAACGCTATACCAATGCAATGGCCGAACTTCCCAGCACTAAATTAAACCCACAGATGAGCCATCTCGAAAACAAAATCTAGAGCAGTCATCCTAATCTTCCAATTCCTCTCAGCATTATAACCAACGAGAAAGTAATAACCAGAGACCTCCCCAGGAAAAATCGAAATTCTACAAAACCCGATATCCCCAAAATAACAATTCTGATCAACCCACCCGGCCTACGTGGCAGCGCGGCCACCAAGGTCAAGGGAAAGGGAAGACACCTACAGGAACGTCTGATCAGGGCACGCAGACCGGGCCTAACCGCGTCGGATTTTTGCATACAGCCTCGAAAGGTAGAGTCAATGTCAGTGATTCTCAACCTGAGGGTGACCGACCCTCAACTCGAGGAACTGTAATTTTGAATGGTACCTCAACTACTTGTCTCTTTGACACTGGACTAAGCTTCAGTTGTATCGTCGCTAGGCACCTAGTCAAACCAGGTCAGGAGACAGAGGAAACCGTCAAACTTAGTGGAGTTTTCACGAGTGATGCACCCAGGACGCTTCCTATCGCACTGGTAGAAATACACTCTGATTTTGTCAGAGGTGTTATTAAAGCGGCCATAATGGATCATCCGATCTACCCAGTTATCCTGGGATGTAGATATGTGTTTATTGGGAGATCAAAGGAGCCGATTGTGGCAGCGGTAACCACAAGAGGGCAAGCCAAGAAAGAGAGGGAGCCTGCGCCAAATTTGTTGCCGAATGAACTGAAGGAGGCGCAACAAAAGGACCCTACTCTGGAGCCCTGCTTTAAAAGACTGCCCATGGCTAAAGACCCCAGACACAACGGAGACATCGTTTCTAAGGATGGCGTATTGTATCGTAGAATGGGCAACCCGGACACAGGGAATAACCAGCTCCTAGTACCGACGCAGTACAGAAGTCAGATCTTAGAAATGGGGCACTCTCTTCCCTTTAGCGGACATATGGGACAAAACGCCACTATTCAGCGAATAAAAAACCACTATTGGTGGCCAGGAATGAACTCTGACATTACCAGGTATGTGAAATCCTGCGCCCAGTGCCAACGGGTAGCACCAAAGCACTTGACACCCCCAGTAACTATGGGGAAAATGCCAATAGTGGGTACTCTATTTGAACGGGTTGCTGTCTACATCATTGGACCCCTGGAAAGGACCAAAAGAAGGAACAGGTTCATCCTGACCTTAGTCGACACTTGCACAATGTGGGCCGAAGCTGTACCGCTACCATGCATAAATTCCAAGCATGCCGCAGAAGCCCTCGTGCAAATATTTACACGGTTGGGATTCCCTCAACAAGTTTTGACGGACAATGGATCCCAATTCCGTAGCCTGTTAATGGGGGAGATCTTTAAGATCTTGAGGGCCAAACATATCCACACAAGTCCCTACCATCCGGCCGGAAATGGGCTCGTGAAACGTTTTAACAGCACCCTCACCACCATGTTACGTAAGCTGGGTCAGGAGAAACCAGAAAACTGGGACCTATATATATCGGCTGCCTTATTCGCCTACTGAGAGGTTCCTCAAGCATCTACGGGATTCGCGCCAGCTACACTTTTATTTGGCAGACCTATTAAGGGGCCACTAGAAGCCTTTCTTCGGTCCCTGACAGACCAAAAGGCTGACGAGACATTCGTCTCTGCAAGCAAGTATATATCTGAGCTCAAGGAAAGGCTAAAGCTAGGATGGGATCTAGCTACAACCAACCTTAAGAAAGCCCGCGCTAAACATGCTAAAAGATACAACAAAGCTGCAAAAGAGAGAGAACTACAACCAGGGGGGAAAAGTTTTGTTGCTACTTCTAACCGGAAGCAATAAACTTCGCATCGGATGGCAAGGGCCGTTTACAGCCCTTAAAAAGATCTCACGTACCAATTACAAGATCTCCATCAAAGGAAAGGAGAAGGTCTTCCACGTAAATCTACTTAAGAAATATCTGGAGAGACCGGTGCCATCATCCGAGCATCTCCTGGCTGTCGCCATAGCAACGAAAGACGAGGAAGATGATGATGGTTGCATGGAGTATCCATTGCAACCCACAGAATCCTTTAAAGATGTCAAGTTCGGCGACAATCTCTCACTAGAACAACAAACAGAAACCAGGGCGCTACTAAAACAGTACAGTTCAGTCTTAACGGATGTACCTGGTCGAACAAATCTCATCGAATTTGATATGAAATTAACAAACGAGACCCCTGTTCGAACCAGAGTTTACCCCATCCCTTACGCTAAAGCTGATGCACTTCGCGGAGAAATAGACAAGCTGCGTCATGCAGGAATTCTCAGCGAGTCTAAATCTCCTTACAGTTCCAGTGTAGTGCTGTTGCAGAAGCCCAATAAGGAAGTTCCACTGTATATAGATTACCGGCTGCTAAACGCTGCTACGGAATTCCAGCCCGAACCTCTCCAAACTGTTTCTGAGTTGTTCACCAAGCTTAGCAAGGCAAAGATTTTCTCCAAGATTGACCTCAGTAAAGGTTACTATCAAATACCAGTCAAGGAGGAAATTAAACCCTTGTCAGCTTTCAGCACTAGTGAAGGACATTACACATTTAATGTGATGCCATTCGGTTTGCATAACGCACCAGGAGTGTTCACCAGGATGATGAGGAAACTTCTAGAACCTTTGCAAAGTCCCCATGTCCATAATTTTATGGATGACATATTAATTGCATCGGAAACCTACGAAGAACATATTGCTACGGTTGCTATGCTCCTCAGGAGACTACAGGAAACTGGTCTCACAGCCAGACCTAGCAAATGTCTCATCGGGTCTGAACAGTTAGACTTCCTGGGGCATACTATTTCTCACGGCTGTAGTTGGCCTATTAAGAAGAACGTGGAGAAAATAGTGGCAGCAAAAAGTCCCCGAACGAAGAAAGACGTACGTTCCTTCATATCACTATGTGCATACTATCAGAAATACATCCAGAACTCCAACTGACTGACGGCACCTCTGACTGACCTCACAAAGAAAGGTTGTCCTGATAAGGTCATTTGGGATCAAAAGTGCGAACACGCATACAGCACTTTGAAAGGACAGTTGTCTGCATACCCCATTTTGAGGTTGCCTGACCTCAAGAAACCTTTTGTATTCCTGGTCGACGCGTCAGGTCAGGTCATCGGGTCAACACTGCTTCAAGCCGATGACAGTGATCCAAACAAGCTATTTCCAGTTGCCTATGGCAGTCGGAAATTAAATAAAGCTGAACGGAACTACAGCGTAATCGAAAGAGAATGCCTCGCTCTGATTGACGGTATAAGACGCCATCATGAGTTTCTCTATGGTACATCTTTCACGGTGCAAACAGACCACGCTCCGTTAGCATTTCTTGGTGCCAATAAAGAATTTAACGCAAGGATCATGCGGTGGGCCTTTCTTTTAAGCGTTTATTCTTTCAAAGTGGAATACATTCCGGGAAGACAGAATGTCGGGGCGGATTTCCTGAGTAGAAACTGGACTACGGACGAAGAGGAAGAAGTTGAAGATACCAATCATCCAAAAGCTACCGATCAGGGCAGCTTCATTGTCAGAAATTAAACATGAAAATATGTTTTCATGTCTCAAAAGAGGGGACGATTGTCACAGACGAACTCAGCTGACCCTGAATCGTGGGATTCTATAGTACGACCCTTTGTAACGACCCCTTCGTATAGCACCAGAGCCCCCGAATAGTTTGGTAACTCTTCATCAAACGGGAATTTATTTTCACCTGGACTCATTGCTATGAAACCGTTCCACGCAGATGGCCAACACGTTGGCTGATTAATATGTGGACAGTTTATCTACCGGTCATTCTGGTCATCGCATTGATTTAAGGAAAGATTAAATCACGCCCACGGACATCACCTGAGCAATGATATGAAGTTATTTTCATTAACTTGGGCAGTGGGGGCGTTGCCTACTTCAAACAGAGAGAGCGGAACAGGATCAAACAGACACGGAAGTGGTTTCAGGAACGTTGAGCGGGAGAGATCAAAGCAGTATGGTCCCGGAAACGAGACGCAAGCTTTCCTGGCGGAATTTCCGCACCTCTATGTTAAGCGCTGAACCGATCGAAGACAAATCGGACGCAACAAAACCAGGGGACGGCATCTCTCTTTAGTCTGTCGGTCAGATCCCCGAAAGTCTCCTAAGATAAAAAAAAGTGTCAACTTTCTCATGCCCCCCTCATCTTTAATTCCATTTTAAATATATACAGACCACGTAGAAAGCCATGCTATCATTCAGTTGCCAGAGAATTTAGATTCACTAGCTATCGTATAAATTTTGCTAGATTTCCATCTGAATTGGTGGCTACCATTGGAGTGTTTCTTTTTCTGTGCACGGTATAATATATTTGTTAAAGTGATCAGTGGTCTAGTGCTTTCATTTTATTTCACTGGATTTTTTGTTTATTTAATCTATTTAATTAAACTCATCCCAAAAGTTCCAGTGGTAAATTTAATGATATATCTATTGTAACATTTCCAAAAAATAATAGATACTTAAATGTTAAAGTAACTTTTAAAGTCGCGAAGGAATTTATAATTAATAAATTTAGTTAAGTCCTATATATATATAGATGGGTATTTTAACCATTAGACTCGTGACGTGTTTTCTTAAATACATAATTAAATACGCGAGTGTATATATCATAGCCTTAACGTTAAATTTATCGCGCGTTAAGAATATTATTTGATTTTTGAAGTATGATTATGTTGTCATGGATTTTCTATCTTTTTCTCCAGAATGATCACCTTTGCGATCCCAGCATTATTAATAAATCATACAGAGAGTTTCAGACTCGGTTCTTAAAACTTCCAGAAATATTGATGAAACATTTTAAAATTTAATCTTGTGGCGGTCCGGTGCGGCCTAGCTATCATAATTACATGAAAGAAAGCCTACCCAAGAACATTTAAATATTATCACCAAAGTTAATGTCAATCTGTGAGATAAACTGTACCTGTAGCGATAATTTTATTTACTGCTCTAAATGTGAGAGATTACCGATTTACCTGACTGTGACTGAGTCTAGTTTTTCCTCACTGGATTAAAAAAAAACTTTACCGGTCAGTTGCTATCATCAAGCATTGAAGGAATTATACCATCACCTCATTTTCACCCCGTGTCGAACTGTGTCAGTGCCATCCCATAGACTCCTTTTATATAATAAAACACAAGAACTCTTAGGCCTTCAAGTCCGGCGATAAGTGGGAATTTTTTCTATCAACTAACCTCACTACATCTGGGGCGGGACATCGAAGGACTAGACAGTTTCACATGTCAATAGTTTAATTATTGTGTACCTAATTCTATGGATTGTCTGATGCTGCAATCGGTAAGTGTGTGTGCATATGAGTGTAGATCCTCACAGCGTGAATGAATGACAGGAGATTTATTTTTGCAAAACCATTTGTTAACTTGCCTACCGGGTAACACAATTTTCTGTATACCCTGCATTGCTCCTTTAAGTGGGATAATTTGTTAACTCTGTTTCATCCCCCCCCCTTTTTTTTCTTTGCTTAGTAAAGGGAAGACACAATTGGGATAACAGTATTTTTGTCTACCACCATACCTAATATTGTAACACCTCTTTCAGAGTAATTAACTTCACTGTTAGGTTACATTACCTACGTTCCTGATAACTATCTATCTTGGGACTGGGTTTACCTTTGTCTAATAAGCGGGAAGGGTTTAGTCGATACCAATCTTCTTTAACCCCCTCCTCACCTTGTTAATTGTATTTTTCGGTACTTATGATACTTTTTATGTAACACCTGTTGGATGTTGTGGTTGAGTTTAATGCTAATAAACAGCATAAACATATATAGTACTGTGTTGGACTACCAAGGCCCAAATCCCTCATATTTGTTTAATATAGTTTGTATCCACGTCGTCTGTGTGCTTGAAGCACCAAATCGGTGTGAGCGCAGATGTGTGTCTGGAAAACTGGCAAATAATTGTTTGACCAGGAGAGTGGAAGAGAAGATTGAGAGAAACGATTTGTCGTAAATAAGTCTGTCTTTACTCTCCTCCAGCACTCTGGAGCATCATATTTAATCTCTACATTTCTATCACTGAGCTTTTCACCATCATTCTACACTCTAAACCGGACTACTATTTCTAAGACTCTTTCTCTCAAAATACATTTACGACACTGACAATATATCGACATAATTCTAGACGAGCTAAGTCACTCGTTCGAAAAAGAAGCGGAAAAGTACACTATTGTCCACGGTGGAATTGACAGTTTGCCAAACAATATTGTTGCAGTTCAGGCTTTGAATAAATACGAACGTGCGAATCATCTCTTACAATGGAGGCAAAAAATGTAATTACAGCTTCATTCTTTTACAAGTTCACGTTTCAAGTACGAATTTGACACTATATTATTCCAGTACATTCTCTCTTCTATTTTCTTGAAATAATGTTCAGTTAGATAATAAACTTGGGCCAAAATTAATTGTCAGTCTATATTCCCTCCAATGATGTTATGAATCTAATCAGAAAGATCCAATCCTTTCAAACAGGTCGGTTGTGGCACTGTCCAAATATTTCCTTCACGGAAAATTTTGCAAAAGGTCCCGTCTCCCATATATGGTAATATTATGTCATGTATACACTCTCACCAACACATTTGTAGACTACTATTGTCTAAAATGTAATAAATCCATGATTACTTTTTAAAAAGTGACTGGAAGCGATTATATCTCTCTTGTTTGCCCACATAAGTCACACAAACGGTAATATTGGTGTAGCAAGAATGACCCGGAAGCGCTTATGTCATAAGTTCCGCCTTGTGCACGGGTTATCATGTTTTCGCCAGACAAACAAATCTGGTTCTATTCAACACTCATTGTCACTTGAAAAAAGATGGTTAGACCGATACTGTGATAAAATACTGTCGCTGACCGTTTAATAACCTGGCGTAACTTAACACGTCTTCGTGAAGCGTGAATGCGACACAAGAAGATAAGAATTATTCCCGTGGCAAATACTGCCACAGTGGAGTGGCGTGTTAGAGAATTCACCATGCTTTGTCCAGCATAGAGCAAATAAGTGAAAATACAAATGAAAAGACATGATCTATGCCAAATAAAAGCGATGAGTGAGAAAAATGAATAAAAAGAAAGGATACTGCTGGGGGGCTGAAGGTTTGAGAGATCACAAAAAGAGCATGTTCAGACATTTTATCTTCGCAAAGCTTGTGCTTCCTTTCAAGTCAGTTGTTGAAGAATACAAGGTAGGAAAGGCAAGGCTCGCAATGATGCAGCGCGAGTCAGCACTGAAAACTGGAAGGAAGTGGAAAGTGGATTAAGCTATTCGTGCTGTCCAAGAGTCGCTCAAGCTGAGGGAGGTAATCGGATACACACAGACAAATAGACAGGGATTTGGCCATGGTGGCATCCACTGATGGTCCAAGGCATCAAACAGGCAACGCAGAGCCACGGTAATTCAGGAGATACGAGAAGCTGAGAATAATAAGAGAATGCAAAAAAGCAGTGCAGCAGGTCCAACAAGGCCAATGGACTACATGGGAAGGAGCCCTGCAAAGGCCCTTGACATGGAATGATATATGGCATTTGGCACCTCTTAAGCTCAGCTTCATTATCAGATGAATGTATCCTGCCATCGTCCGCAAAATTTGTGAGATGGGGAAAGTCTGTTGATGATCAGTGCCCCCTGTGCCATGAGAGGCAGACACTTGAACACGTGCTGTCTGCTGTCAGCTTTCAAGGTGTCATTAAGGCAGGGGCGATACACATGGCGCCACAAAAGAGTATGAAGGTGAACAGCAAAGTCAGACCGAGCACGCAAATACACACTTTCTGAGAGCAGCAAAGTATGCACACCCCAAACCAAGTATATCAATTAGCAGTTTACTATCTCTTCTTGACTGCGCGAATGACTGGGAGATGGCAGTAGACCTCCTGGGCAAGGGACATATCCAGAGAGTTTCAGAAGATCTTGAAGACGGCCAGATATAGTGCTGCATTCCTTATCATCGCACCAGATTAAAATGATTGAGCTAACCGTGCTATTTGAATCCAGATTGGACAAGCAACACTCTTTCAAAGTGGCCAAATATAATGATCTGGCCACAGACTTGAGCCATGATGGGTTCACTGCAAGGGTCATGGCTGTTGAAGTGGGTGCAAGAGGTTTCCTGGATGCCTCAGTGTATGATCTACTGAAACTGTTAAGGTTGAGGGAACAGTCAAGAACAAGGGCACTTAAGAGGCTCAGCGTAACTGCGGAAAAGGCATTGTGCTGGCCGTGGAACAACCGCAATGGGCTGTGGAACCCGGGACAGTAGTTTGTTTTCAACATAGGGGTTAATTTCAAAATCGCCTCCAGCTGGCAGAAAACAGGATTGAATTGGAAAGCTGCAACCAAGGTGGAGTGGGTCAAATTCTCTGCACAAGACAACATGAAGCTGGCACTGGGGAGTCATGACCCAAGTTGGCCCGCCCCCCTTAGACTGTAAAGGAGATTGAGGGGGCCGAAACACTTAATCGACGAGGGGACTACTTCTGATGATCAGATTGCTTTCTGTTGTATCGCTCTGTATAGAGTTTTTTATCATAAATAACGTTTGTGGTGACAAGTGCTGATGATGGTGAATTGTATCACAAGTTAGACATTGGTAACTTTTTAAAAGGAGTTAAATTTGATCATCTCATCAATGAATAAGCTCTAAAAAATCCATGGATATCTTCTGATGAATGAGTTTTCCCAGTTTCGGGCAAAAGGAATTTATCTGTCCAGTCTAAGTGGCTCTGATTGAATCCATTCCATGGTTAGTCTATTCAAAACGAGCTGGTGGTGCACTGTGCAAGATATGTGTATTATTTGTTTGTGAAGTTGGAGGTAGAGGAGAGATCAAGCATTAGGCGCATTGGTATCAGCAGGTTACTTAAAGTGGAAGAATGCCGAAGACGATTTTCGGAAACATGAAAAAACAAAATATCATTTCGAGGCAAGTATACATGCATATCCTTTTATAAATATTGTCAACAGAAAGAAACTTGATGTATTGTCTACGATAGATTCAAAACGAAAATTTCAACTAAAGGAAAACAGAGCAAAATTAACTCATATAGTGGAAACCATAATTTTATGTGGCCGACAAGACATTGTTCTAAGAGCATAAATGATTCAGGTCCCACTTCTCTCTTTGAACTAGAACACAATGATGGCAACTTTATGGCTCTGTAGCGACACTGTGCTAAAGAAGGCGATAGAAACCTTTTAAGTAATATTAATTTGTCTTCTGGCTCCAGAAGTATGTACACTTATCCAACTATTCAGAATGAAATTATTGGAATCTGCGGAGGTATAATACAAGAGTCCATCGTGTCTCGGATAAATGATGCGGAATATTTTTCATTTTTGGCTGACAAGATATAACCAGGGAAAAAAAAGACATTTAGCTGTTTGCATTCGTTATATTAATAGTAAAGACATCACTGCAATAGGAGGGGATTGTTTTATGTTTTGTTTCTTCATCTGATGTTTCTGCTTCGGCTCCTATTCTTCTGTCTACATTGACTCAACTTGGAGTCAATTTTAATAATATGGTTGGCAAAGGTTACGATGGTGCTGCTGCAATGAGGAGGTAAGTACAGAGGAGTTCGTACACTGATATATGAAAAATATTCTGAGGCGCAATTTGTCCACTGTAGTGTCCACGTTTAAACGTGGTTATTGGAACATCTATTACAAATAAGGGAGGGAAACCTGAGGCCTGTAAACAGTAAATTAATATGAAACAAATAAAAAATAAAGATAGTGTGATTCGCTTGCATGGCTAGGCGGGGTTGTCGCACGGAAGGTCCAGTGTTCAAATCCTGGGTAAGCCACTCATGTCTGTTGTTTTTCTGTTGTCTGGTGTTCTACTTCTTTATTTCCTGCGAGTGCCTGATAACACTGACAAACAACATTTTTCTTTCTTATATAAGAATAAGTGTTCTTAGGTCAGTTTCTTGCGCTGATTTCAAATCTGAAATCCATTTATCTCTATCACGTCGGGTTCTTAAGATATTTGTGAATAAATATATTTTTGGGAAACCGTTATTTGCTCCGTTTCATTTTTACTATATAACTTATTAAAAATTAATAAAAAGCAACATAATTCTACTTTTTATACTGCTAAAAGATGCATGACATATGTTACGCGATTTTTCTAATAGTTACTGTATTTTGAAATAATTCTGAGAAAAATATGGCTTCTAGAAGTTGTAGAAATTCGGCTGATCTGTTCTGTTACGTGTGCGGATATTTTACCGATCGTGTTGACCAGAAAAACTTTACACCATTACTAAAGAAAGCATATGAACTTTATTTCGATTTGAAAGTTGATGATGCAAATAAATCTTGAAAGCCAAATGCAGTTTGTTCGATACATTGGCAGGTTGGTTACGAAAATTGCCGAAGCATAAGTCGATGCCTTTTGGAGTGCCAGTAATATGGCGTGAACATACAAATCACACTACTGATTGTTACTTCTGCTTGACAAATATCCATGGTTTCACTTTTAAAACTAGAAAGTCTGTGGTTTATACAAATATTGAATTGGTTTCGAAACCAGTGCCTCATGATCCAATCACGTGTCCGATCCAAGTACCACCAGAACAATATCCGTTGGACGTGAATGAACCATCAGAAAATGATAGTTTACCTGCTTTAGAAACTAATTCTGACTCAGATTACATACCGGTGAATGATGGTGTTTACTTAATTAACCATTCAGAACTTTCAGATCTAATACGTGATCTCGCTCTTACCAAAGGACAAGCGGAATTACTCGGTTCGCGACTCAAAGAATGGAATCTTTTAGCGCCCAATACTCCGATATCTAAATTTCGTCATAGACACAGAGAACTTGTTCAATACTTTGAGATGGATGATGACATTTGCTATTGCAAAGATGTAAACGGTCATTAGCACATAGTCAACGAATGGCGATTTTTCATCGATTCTTCCAAGACTAGTCTAAAAGCCGTGTTATTGCATAACAGAAATTTATTTTCATCAATTCCAGTCGCCTACTCTGTTCATATGAAAGAAACTTATGACAATATGGCTATACGTTTGGAAAAAATAAAGTACAATGACTACCAATGGCGGATTTGTGGAGACCTAAAAGTCATTGCAATTCTCACGGGCATGCAGACTGGGTATACTAAATTTTGTTGCTTCTGATGTGAATGGGACAGCCGCAACTGACAGGAACATTATGCAAGAAAGGTGTGGCCTATCCGGGATCGTATGCAGCTCGGGCATAAAAATGTAATACACGAACCATTAGTTAACAAAGACAGCATCATTTTACCACTGTTACATATAAAGTTGGGGCTCATGAAGAATTTTGTAAAAGCGTTAGATAAAACGAGCAAAGCTTTCACTTATCTTCGAGAAAAGTTTCCGCAAGTTAGCGATGCAAAGATAAAGGAAGGTATCTTTGTAGGACCTCAGATTAGGAAAGTTATTGCAGACAAACCATTCGAGAACTTGTTACATGGTAGTGAACTTCGCGCATGGATGGCATTCAAATCGATCGTCGATAACTTTCTGGGAAATCACAAATCTGTCGACTATGTTGCATATTGTTAAGCAGTGCATAGATGCATACAGAATTATGGGCTGTAACATGTCCCTCAAAATCCATTTGCTCGATTCGCATCTTGACTTTTTCCCTGACAACCTTGGCGAAGTGAACATGGAGAACGATTCCATCAAGATATCGCCGTAATGGAGTCACGTTATCAAGGACGGTGGAGTGTGACCATGCTTGCCGATTATTGTTGGATGCTTCATCGCGATGTACCACATGCCATTCACCGACGAAAGTCGACTGCAAAGAAATTCAAGCCTACATAACTGTTATACTTCTTGTATGAATGATGTTGTAATACTGTTTGCGTTGTTAAAAAACTTCAATTGCGTATTTCTAGAGATCCCGACCTGATAGAGAAAAACGGTTTGCAGATTTAAAAACAGCGCATTAAAATTGACCAGAAAAACATAAAAATGTTAGAGAAAGAAAAAAAAAGTTTTTTTTTGTTAGTCAGTGTAACATACCTTTATATTTGTTTCATATTAATTTACTGTTTACAGGCCTCAGGTTTCCCTCCCTTATTTGTAATAAATGTTTGTACAATACCAAACCTACCCACTATCCTGTTCTCACTGTTCTAGTCTACTATCATTTACTGGACACAGTATTAAGGTCCTAAGGGTCTTGTTGGATTCGGCCTATACTGCTTGATAGAAATACAACAGAAGTGATTGCGTCATTAATAGGCTGAACTGCCCATGGAGGACTTCTGGTGTCGTGTATTGTGGTTCGCACTATTGACCTGCCATTGAAACATCATTTTTTGATGATGCGTAGATGGCAGAGCGGATAGTGTGATTCGCTTGCATGGCTAGGCGGGGTTGTCGCACGGAAGGTCCAGTGTTCAAATCCTGGGTAAGCCACTCATGTCTGTTGTTTTTCTGTTGTCTGGTGTTCTACTTCTTTATTTCCTGCGAGTGCCTGATAACATACCTTTATATTTGTTTCATATTAATTTACTGTTTACAGGCCTCAGGTTTCCCTCCCTTATTTGTAATAAATGTTTGTACAATACCAAACCTACCCACTATCCTGTTCTCACTGTTCTAGTCTACTATCATTTACTGGACACAGTATTAAGGTCCTAAGGGTCTTGTTGGATTCGGCCTATACTGCTTGATAGAAATACAACAGAAGTGATTGCGTCATTAATAGGCTGAACTGCCCATGGAGGACTTCTGGTGTCGTGTATTGTGGTTCGCATTTTTTGATGATGCGTAGATGGCAGAGCGGATAGTGTGATTCGCTTGCATGGCTAGGCGGGGTTGTCGCACGGAAGGTCCAGTGTTCAAATCCTGGGTAAGCCACTCATGTCTGTTGTTTTTCTGTTGTCTGGTGTTCTACTTCTTTATTTCCTGCGAGTGCCTGATAACATACTTTATATTTGTTTCATATTAATTTATTGGAACATCATGTAACTTGTCAGTTATTAGAAATTGTATCGGCATTATTAAATCTGTGGTGAATTACTTTCGTCTCTCGTCTCAGAGGCATAATATTTTAGAAATATTAGCAGGTGAAAATGAGAGTCTATCACATAAAACTGTTCTTGGTTTATACAAAACAAAATGGTCAAGTAATTATTTTCTGCAATAGTGGCATCTCTCAATGAACTCACATAATCGGGAACTAAAGAAACCTCAGACCAAACATACCAACTTATGCTTACAACGACTAATGCTGAATTTGTTAATACTCTATTAACATTAAATAAGATATTTTATTCAAATTTCTTCATAAGATAAATTCGGATGTAGTAAAATTTTGTGAGTATGTGAATTTAATCGTCGATATATATATATATATATATATATATATATATATATATATCTATCTATATATATATATATATATATATATATATATATATATATATATATATATATATATATATATATATATGTTAAAGAAGATTATAATGTATTTTGCATGTTGACCACACTTAGTTTTATTAGCAGTTCAATATACGCGGTAATGATTCTATCTGTGGCAAACGTGATGTGTTTTGCACCATTTATTATTGTAAGTGAACGCGATATATGGTTTACATCACTAGGGGATTATGACGTAATACGTTCTACACTAATTTATGCAAACCGTTAGTTCGAAGCTTTCTGTTAAAATTATTCGTCCAAGTCAGACGTGTTTTATGATCTCCCGTCTTTGGTAGAGGAATCAAGTACTTTGTCAAGTGGCATACATATTGTTAGAGGCCGCCAGTTTGTTTATGAAGACTTCGGACTTATGGAGAAGTTCCGTGATTTGTAGAAAGTAAGTCTACTTTATGTTTAAGCATCGTCATCTCTGGTCCACATTACTTGGATGTTAACCGTACGAGGTCATCTCTAGTACAGCGGCTAGATTTGTACAGATGAATTGAACTGACTGAGACGTTCTATGCCTTACCTATGATGATTGATGCATGTTGCTTATGAATGGAAATCGTATCGTCAAAATTAATTATGTCGTTTTATATGGACCCATCCACGAACGTTCTTATCAAGTTTATATTCGATTGAATGCACAGTCTTGATACCCATGTCATTCACATTCGTTATCAGCACGATTTTACATCAACTATATACAAACATATCTTAACCTCAAAACCCCAACGTAACGGTGAGAAAATGGTGTCCCAGTGATGGGGATTCGTATTGTCAAGAATATTAACATTTGAAAGTTGATTGAACATTGACTAAGAAAATTTTTACAAGATATTATACGATCTTTCCCGTTGGCCCCAATTTACGTCATACCAGATATTCTGCGCATGTCGCCTGAGCGTCATGCCAACGAACAACTTTTCTCAAGAAGATGTCAGCTGCTCAAGTTTTGCATGAAACCTATGTTTAGATGTCAGCTTTCAAATTTGCCGTGGCTTTCCATTACTTTTTCGGGACTGCCGTCTACTACCTGAAGATTTTACAAGTTTCAAGTCTCAAGTTACTAGTCTGTCTCCAGCAAAAGCCTTCCGTGGTGTACACTGGCATCGGAGAGGACGTTTTTCAGCTGTATAAGGTAAGAAATTTTGCGCATTAATTTTTCCAGGTTACGGTTGGCAGATCCTATAGTATATCCGTGAATTCCATGTTCTTCTATGTGTATACTTATGACTGTTGTTCTCTTTTCGTGGGCTGTTGGAAGTGAACTTTGAATCTACAATACATCCGAGGACGGTCATATATTCAAGGTTGTTCTGTAGGGCCATTTTGAAAATTTCAAACTGTGGTAATTCGGGCTTGAGCAAAACTCACCGAAGTACTAACCACCGTTTGTTTTATCCGGTAATTTATGTTTAGCTGTGACGTTCTGTCTATCTATATTGTATATGCATTGATTTCTAGTTTCATTTTCCTTAGTTTGGTCATCGTTTGGTCGTAATTTGTAGGTCTAACCTTGCTCTCGTTCAGTTTTTCAAATCATCTGGTTCTATTTCCGTCGGGTCCTGTTTATGTCTATTTTTAGCGGTAAACTGGCCTAGTTGTGGTTTCATCTTTTGTTTCACTATTAGATTTTTTTTCTTTTACTGCTAACGTTTATTCGTACGTCATTTGATCTTGAGGTGTAATATTGTTGTTTATATTACTTTCTTTACTTTCTCTATTTCTTTTTTTTTCATTCTAAGCTATTAATAATAAATTTGCATTGTAATTTAACTATAATAATAATAATCATAATATATAGGCACAATTTTAGTGCTTACAAAGAATTGTAAAGCAATCTGCCATTTTTGTTTCGACTAAGTGAGTCACAGTATTAATTAAAATGGCTACCTTGGAATCTTATATTAGGATTGGAAAGGAGTTTGGTTATAAAGGTGAAGCATTGAAGGAGTTTGCCATAACTGAATTAGCTAAGGCAAAACAAGAACTACAGGAACAAGAAGCCAAAGAGTAACAAAAGGCTGAACAAAGACGTCTCAAGACAGAGAATTAGAAGAAAAAAGACGACTCCAGGAGATGGAGAATAGAAATGTTAAAATGCAATTTGATAGAGAGATGGAGGAGAAGAAAGCTCTCACATTGGCATATAAAAAGGAAATGATGCTTCTTCGGTTGGAGGAATTAAAATTAAGGGGTCAAAATGAAAATAATAGTAATAATGGTAATTCAAATACTACTACTACTTCTTCGGGTAACAATAAGGGTAATGATAGATTTAAATTACCAATATTTAACCCAGGTTTTGATGACATTTCATGCTTCCTTTCACGCTATGAAAGTGTATGTGAAGCACATAAGTTGTACACAGCACTATGGTGTATTCAACTTAGAGAATTTTTAAATGGAGAGCCCTTGACTGCTATAAGCACAGTGGATGAAGCTCTAATAAACAACTATGATGCTGTTAGGGCAGTGTTATTAAAACGTTTCCAAGCTGATGAAGAGGGGTATCGGATGAAATTTAAGACTTTGATTCCTGAAACTGAGAAAGATTTCTCAGAATTTGTCGCTGCAATACGACTTACGGTTAATAGATGGATTCAACTCTCGGAAATTCAGAAATCATATGATAAACATATAGATCTATTGCTAAGGGATAAGGTGTTATCCTCCGTAAGCAGGCCATTTTGGTCTTTCTTGCAAGAACGCAAGCCATCAACTCTATCTTCTATGGAAGAAATTGCAAAACAATACTGTACCGCACATCCGGGTGCATGTATTAGCAACAGCCAAATAAAAGATTCTCTCCCAGTTGCTTCAGCAACAACGTGGAACAATAATGTTAGAGTCGGATCTCAGAGCCTAGATATGAATTTCATGCCTAGGAGAAATAATGAAAACAGTTATACTAGAAATGGAAACTTTAACAAAAATGATAACTTTCATAGAGATAGGCATCAATTTCGACACCAGTCACCGCAATACAGAAATAATAACACTTTTCAACAAGGTTCCAATTGGAGAAAACAAAATAATTTTTTTTTCCTCAACATAATAATTGGAGCAATAATAATCAACATTACCAAAATAGGAATAACAGTCAAAACTTTAGAAATCAAGGTAATTCTGTTGATCGCCAGAGGCAACGATCTTGTTCACGAGGCCCAATGCGGTCTGAACATAATGCAGGGGCGGCACTTACTGGTGGTGCACCTATAGTTAATCAGGAAGTGAGTAGCCAGGGTCAATCAGCTGCATGTTGCTCAATTAATTTTGATGTCGCTTCTCTTTGCCAGGAATGTTCAACTTTATTTCAGAAAGACAGTACTACAGTTCTGACGTGCGGACATCCCCTTCCTGCGGTTAGTCTATCAGCCCATCACGGCACCGGTACTCTAGTATTTCACAGAGGATTAGTGAATGGTAACCCAGTGTCTGTACTCGGGGATTCAGGTTCCACAACTTTTGGAATTGGACAGTCGCTGGTTAACCCTTCTTGTTCTACAGGAAAATTTGTAAAATGTATCACTTTTGGGGGGACAATTGAATTTTACCCCACAGCAATTGTTGATATTCATACCCCATTTTTTTCAGGAAAGGTCAATGTATGCTTATTGTAAAATCCAGTAGCTGATTTAACAGTTGGTCGTATTCTTGGGAGCAAAGACTGCTCACCAGAAGAAATTGAAGATTGGGAAACAATAATTTGTTGACTGCCAATGCAGTTACTACACGTGCCCAAGCTCAGGCATTGGAAAATGATAACAGTTCGGAGCTTGACACTACAACTCATGATGACACTGAAGTACATTCAGTTATAGATAGAGTGCCCTTTGCTAAACTTCAAAGAGAGGATAACTCATTAAAAATTGTTTTTTCTCTGGTCACAAATAATGATGCTGTTGACTTAAATAAAAGTCGTAAACATTGGTTTACGCTGAAAAATGAAATATTTGTGAGAAACTTTGTAGATAACTCTAATATCAAACATCAAGTTATGGTGCCTCTTAAACTTCGCCCATACATATTACGACATGCTTATGACTCATATTGTGCTGGTCATATGGGTTACACTCGAACACGTTCTAGAGTGTTGTCTTCTTTCTTTTGGCCAAGTGTCTCCAGGGACGTATCATTATATGTGCGTTCATGCATTACCTGCCAGGAAGTTAAATCTCGGGGAGCTTTCCATGTGGCTCCTATTCAAGCATGTGGTATATATTCGACCTTTTGATAAGATGACCGTTGGCATTATCGGTCCTCTGTCTGTTCCTTCTGCCAGAGGTCACAAATATGTCCTCACGTGCATTGATTTTCGATTTCGTTGGCCAGAGGCCATTCCTCTTAAACATACCACTACTTCTGAAGTAGGTGATGCACTTTTGTTGATCTTCTCAAGATTAGGTTTTCCTCGTAAACTTCTGTCTGATCATGGTTCACAATTCGTCTCTGATACCATGACATCAGTCATGAAGACACTTAACATAGATAGATCCTTAAGTAGTATATATCACCCAATGAGCAATGATTCTGTGGAGAGGCTCAACAGAACACTTAAGCAATTCTACATAAAGTCACTGACAAATATCCTCAGGATTGGGAAAGGCTCTTGCCGGTTGTACTTTTTGCTTATCGAGAAGTGCTGCACGAGCAGACAGGATTTTGCCCTTTGAGCTTGTGTTTGGAGCTCCACCACGGGGTCCTATGGGTTTGGTCTAGGATCTCCTTACTGACTCTGAGATGACTCAAAACACTCAGTCATCTTACGAGTACGTGATTAATCTTCGTCGAAAGATTGTCGACGCATGTCAGTTGGCTACAGCTTCGTCAGAGGCTTCCAAACATAGATCACGTCTCTTTCAAAATAAGAATAGGTGTTTACGTCAATTTTTTCAGGGTGATGAGGCTTTTGTAATGCTTCCTCGGAAGGATAAAAGATTGCTTATTGCATGGAATGGCCCATTCAAAGTCATATCTCGTATATCAGATGGTGATTATGTAATCGATATTATAGGTAACAGAAAAATTTTCCGTATCAATATGCTCAAGGAATTTCATACAAGACCTGAACATTTACATTCTATTTTCCATGACATTGATGACAATGTTGGTAGTTTTTGTCACTATTCTAGCTTATCTGTGATTCATGAGGAAGAATCTTCCTTCCCTGATATTCACATGTCTTTGCCTATACCTGCTTTGGATTCTACAGAATCTTGGCGGGATGTTGCCATTTCTTCTTTAACATCTGAACAACATCGCCAGGTATCCAATCTACTACAATTTTTTCTGTTGTTCTTACTGACCTACCTGGTCAAACATCCATTATTTCACATGATATCATCCTTACTGATGATATTCCAATTCGTCTACGTCCTGTTCGTGTTCCACTTCATTATCAGAGCAAGACTGAGCTCGAGCTAGATCAAATGTTACGTTTGGGCATTATTGAAAACAGTATTTCTCCATATTCTTCACCATTAGTTATTGTCCGAAAAAAGGATAATAATATTAGATTATGCGTAGATTATCGCAAACTAAATGCCAAAACTATTTTGGATGCTGAACCACATCCACTGCCTGACGATCTACTTTTTCGTCTAACAACTGCTTATCTATTCACTAAAATATATCTTACAAAAGGTTATTGGCAAATTCCATTAACCGAGCAAGCCAAACCTCTTACTGCGTTTTCGACTCCACGTGTGCAATACCAATGGAAAGCCATGCCTTTCGGGCCCATGAACGCACCAGCCACATTCATTCGAATGATGCGTACAATTTTGTCTCATAGATCTGATATCATAACGTACATCGATGATATCTGTTTGTTTAGTTCATCTTGGGAAGAACACTTCGTAGGACTTCGTTCACTATTAGATACTCTTCGGTTACATAACCTTACTGCAAGGCCTACTAAAGTCCAGATTGCATTTAAGGAACTTACTTTTCTTGGTCATACTGTTTGTTCTGGTCGTCTTCAGACTACACCACAAAACGTTTCCAAGATTCGTAACTTATCTATCCCTTCTACAAAGAAACAAGTTCGCAGTCTTTTGGGACTAGTTCATTATTACAGTCGATTCATTCCTAACTTGTCTAATATCACGGCTGCTCTATCATCCTTATTACGCAAGGGTATGCCAATCAAGGTAGTCTGGTCAAATGATTGACAAATTGCGTTTAATCAAATTTTACATATTTTTTCGTCACCTCCTATTTTGAGATTACCTGATATTACAAAAGTATATATACTTCGAACAGACGCCAGTAACTTCGGTTTGGGAGCCTGTCTTCTGCAAGACTACGATGGAATCCGTCACCCTACCTTATACATATCTCGCAAACTATCAGAGACAGAAAAGAAGTATTCAGTAATTGAAAAAGAATTGCTTGCTGTTGTTTGGGCGATACAGAAATTGGAGAGATACTTACTCGGCGCGCCCTTCATAATACAAACTGACCAGAAATCGGTTGCAGCTTTGAAGCGAGCTAATCATAGAAACACTAAGCTCGCGCGCTTCTCAATCTTGCTCCAGCCATTCGATTTTGACATCCAGTCCATACCCGGATCTGATAATGTAGTAGCAGATTCACTATCAAGAAATCCATCATCATTACCTGAAGACTGATTGATACTCAAATAAAGAATCGTTCAAGTAATTCTTGACACTTATAAACAGACATACATATCCTTGATGCAGAAAAGTCACTCAGGGTTGAAGGCTGAAATAGTACATGTTTCTTACATTGATTGACATCAGACTATTTTATGTATGAATATCTTGCTGAACAATTCGCTGTGATCTACCTGCACGCACTGATCAAGCCTGCACTGAACTGAAATACAGCAAGAATATGCACCTTCAATATATTCAAAATACTTGTCTAAACAATACGGAGCTAGACTGAAACTTTATATATTGGAATCTACTGCGTTGTTATTGACTGTGAAGAGAATAACTTGTATTATCCATTGCTCCTGACTTCGTGATATAAACAGATTGTGGAGTGTTTTTTTCTCTTGGATTTGGGAGAATATTAAACTATATCATCCTCTATGGACATATAATGTGATGATGATAATGTTAATTAATTCATATTTCACATTTTAATTCTTTTAGTTAGTTAATTAAATTTACTATTGTCGTTGATATAGATAATTATTACTTGTTCCATAACATGTTGTTAAATTTCTTTGAAAATTTGCCCAGATATCTGAAAATCCTTTCGGGTAGATAACTCATGTTTTATTTGTGTCCTTCTGTGCAATTCATACTTACTTCCCTTGTTCTGTCTACTCTTACTTAAGGGGTTTCCCTACAGTGAAAACTAACTTTTGTTCTAATAAAATTTTCAAACTTTTTATGTGCTCAATAGACACAGTGTATGTCCATGAACCAAATTCTACAGTTTATTTTGTTAAAAAACATGTGGTTACCATGGTAACCAAAAAAAAATATCCGCCATATTGGATTTTCACCACTTTTCGAGAGCTAAAAACTTATGTTTCCCATTGACCAAACTTTACCAAATTGCACACACATGTTGTGACTGACAATTAAAACAATTTATCAGGGGCTTTTTTTGATAAGTTAAAAATTCTATTTTTAATGATTTTAAAAAAAAATACACTATATTTGTATGAAAAACAATGAAAAAAAAATATTTAAAAAATATATCAAAGCAAATTACCAAAATATCAAAAATAGCCCCTGTCATTTTAAAGGTATATATGTGTCCTACATGCATGCCAAATTTCAGACTGATCTATTAGATAGTTTGTAAAAAATAACATTTTTTGTTAATAAAATGTTAGTTTTGAGAAAAATGCATTTTAGTCACCGAATGACTTGTCTTGTCCAATATACTCCATTCTGGGGGGCTGAATGTGTTTAAAATTGTCCAGCACTATATGCTGCACCTCCTTCAGCTTCCTGCAGCTGCTCCTCTTGCCTTTATCTTGCCTAATTTTTCTTCTTTCCTTCTACATGGTAACCAAAAAAAAAAAACAACCGCCATATTGGGTTTTACACCAATTTTCAAGAGCAAAAATCTTATGTTTACCATTGACCAAACTTTATCAAATTGCATACACATGTTGTGACTGACAATTAAAACAATTTGTCTAGGGCTTTTTTTGATAAGATAAAAATTCTATTTTTAATGACTTTTTTTAAAAAATACACTATATTTGTATGAAAAACAATGAAAAAAATATATTTAAAAAAATATATCAAAGCAAATTACCAAAATATCAAACAAAGCCCCTGTCAATTTAAAGGTATATATGTGTCCTATATGCATGCCAAATTTCAGACTGATCTATTGGATAGTTTGTAAAAAAAAAAACATTTTTTGTTAATAAAATGTTAGTTTTGAGAAAAATGCATTTTAGTCATCGAGTGACTTGTCTTGTCCAATATACTCCATTCTGGGGGGCTGAATGTGTTTAAAATTGTCCAGCACTATATGCTGCCCATCCTTCAGCTTCCTGCAGCTTCTCCTCTCGCCTTTGTCTTGCCTAATTTTTCTTCTTTCCTTCTACCCTGGTAACCAAAAAAAAAAAAAACAACCGCTATATTGGGTTTTTCACCAATTTTCAAGAACAAAAATCTTGTTTCCCATTGACCAAACTTTATCAAATTGCATCCACATGTTGTGACTGAAAATTAAAACAATTTTACTCATGATTATTTTAATAAGTTTAAAATTCTATTTTTAATGATTTAAAAAAAAAAACTATATTTGTATGAAAAAATATTTTTTTAAATATTTTTTTTTAATTTATAAAAGAAAATTACCAAAATATCAAAAATGCAGATGTGTTACTTTAAAGATATAGATGTGTACTACTCATGATTATTTTTATAAGTTTTAAATTATATTTTAATGATTTAAAAAAAAAAAACTATATTTGTGTGAAAAAATATTTTTTTAAATATTTTTAAAAAATTTATAAAAGAAAATTACCAAAATATCAAAAATGCAGATGTGTTTTTTTTAAAGATATAGATGTGTACTACATGCATGCCAAATTTGAGACTCCTCTGTTTGATAGTTTTAGTGAGAAATCGTGCATTTTCGGCACAAATTTGAAAATCATAGCATGGGGGTGGTGCCGACAATATGCTTTTTGATACATCAAATGCATTTTTTATGTTATAAAACCTTGCTCAATCGATTCCTCGATGATTATTTAATAAAATAAGCTCAAAAGTAAAAAATCTATATTTTGTACGTAAAATCCAGTTTTCATAGTAGTGGACCTCCTTAATAAAATTTTTCTTTCTACTTTTTCTTACTAATAATTTCTGAGGTATCTGTTTTTTACACATAACTTATTTTAATGACATACTAACTTAACATTAGATTATTTTGTTTAATTCCCATCTCTACTTCGTTGACCATATATATTACATACTTAACACTAAGTTAATTATTTAATATTACATATTAATTAATTATATTCTAACTAATGTTTAGAAAATATTTTGTTGCATCTTTCTTAGTTATTGAGTTAGACTCTGCTCTATTCTTTATTGACTGCTGATAACGTTCTCTACCCAGTAACCTTAGTTATATTTACAAATGCTTTAAAATTTTTGACTTACGATTACTTTCGACAACGACCATTGACATTGTTAATTGTAAACATATCTGGCCGTCTGTTCATCTTTTCGCGATTTTTCCTTAAACTAATTGCAATTTTTCATGTAAATGTGTGTAATATTGTTGAAAAAAAATTTAATTCTTAATTTTTTTTTAACTCCACCGTCCGAGGAAATTGTTAAAGAAGATTATAATGTATTTTGCATGTTGACCACACTTAGTTTTATTAGCAGTTCAATATGCGCGGTAATGATTCTATCTGTGTCTATCGTGATGTATTTTGCCCCATTTATTGTTGTAAGTGAACGCGATATATAGTTTACGTCACTAGATAATTATGACGTAATACGTCCTGCCCTAATTTATGCAGACCGTTAGTTCGAAGTCTTCTATTAGAATTATTCGTCCAAGTCAGACGTGTTTTATGATCTCCCGTCTTTGGTAGAGGAATCAAGTATTTTTGTCAAGTGGCATACATATTGTTAGAGGCCGCCAGTTTGTTTATGAAGACTCCGGACTTATGGAGAAGTTCCGTGATTTGTAGAAAGTAAGTCTACTATATTTTTAAGCACCGTCATCTCTGGTCCACATTACTTGGATGTTAACCGTACGAGGTCATCTCTAGTACAGCGGCTAGATTTGTACAGATGTACTGAACTGACTGAGACGTTCTATGCCTTACCTATGATTATTGATGCATGTTGCTAATGAATGGAAATCGTATCGTCAAAACTAGATATGTCGTTTTATGTGGACCAATCCACGAACGTTCTTATCAAGTTTATATTCGATTGAATGCACAGTCTTGACACCCATGTCATTCACCTTCGTTATCAGCACGATTTTACATCAACTATATACCAACATATCTTAACCTCAAAACCTCAACGTAACTATATATATATATATATATATATATATATATATATATATATATATATATATATATATATATATATATGCGTGTGTGTAACAGCGCCATCTTGTCATCGCCATTGTCTCCGTTGTTCAGTGCCTTTCTACCACAACATCTTCAAGAGAAAGATATATTACAAGGCTACAATAAAGCCTAGAAATATTTATGTTGTATATTTGTGTTTTTGCTCGTTCTAGAGCATCCATCGCGTGTGTTATTTGCTTGGCCCAATTACTACGCGCGCACACTAAGTTGAGCGATTAGCCCTAGCGGACTATATAAATAGAGAGTGAGCCGGCGAAAGACCCTTTTTACAAGAGCAGCCCAGAGAGAACAAACGAAACGAGGCGCCCTGTGTGGGTAGAAGATGGACAATGAAACCAGAGCACATTAGCAATTGAGCACTGGCTGTTTCGTTTTGTTTGCTTACCTGTTTAGTTTTTGTTCATTAGTTTGCTTACTGGGTCCCGGTCATTGACAGGATTGTATGGATAAATACAGCCACTGCCTTAGAATCAGAGTTTTATTGTTGTTCGGGTCGGTTGCGAGTGTGCAAGAAAGTGATCACATATCACAACAGCATCAACATCTCTCGCCCACCCTATCACACACACACACACACACACACACACATATATATATATATATATATAAATATATATATATATATATATATATATATATATATATATATATATATATATATATATATATATATATATTTATTTATATATACCAGCTAATCCTCCTGATAATAGGCTGCCCTGCTAAATTGCTCTGAATGAGAACGTTATTCCATGAGGACATGAAGGAACAGTCCAGTATGCTCAGTATGCTGGAAGCACATCACAGCCCTTTGACATACGCAGTGGTGTTAAACAAGGCTGCGCACTGGCTCCAATCCTCTTCGAGATCTTCTTTACCTTACTCTTGAAACATGTATGTAGAGATGCAACTGAAGAAATATGCCTTCTCACTAGGTCAGATGGCCGTCTGTTTAATCTCGCAAGGATGAAAGCAAATGCAAAAAATAGAATTGTCACTATTAGATACTTGTTATTTATTGATGACGCACTAGTCGTCACTCAAAGCCAACCGGAGCTTCAGAGCTTGATGAATCGCTTCATAAAAGCATGCAAGGACTTTGGCTTCACAAGAAGTCTAAAGAAAACACGTGTGCTGAGTCAGTATGTGGGTGCTGTACCAGTTATCACTATCGATAACTATGAATTGGCAGTGGTTGTTACGACATATTTATGTTGACCCACTTCAATTTGTTACCAGTTTAAAGTTACGCGCTAACATATTGATGTGCTACCGACATAAGATGCTTTGCGTTTAGATATATTTCATTGAACGCGATTTTGTATAGTTGCCTATGAATGGTCATGACGTAGTATGTTGTTATGCTAACGCATAACAACGATCTTTCTATACCCTTCATATTTTGAAATCCGTCCAAGCCAGACGTGATGTTCAGCACTCCCAATATATATAGTAATTGTGCAGATTTTTTTTTTTTTTTTTTTTTTTTAATCGTACGCCCGCTAACACTCGAGGCGAAATCTCAGGTTATTATTTATGTCTAACCTGACATTGATTTTACGTGAGTATCCCTTTTTTCTTGTACAGAGACAGGTGTCCCTCGCCATTCAGGCAAATACTCTCCGATTTCGGAGGTACCCATTAGAGCTGGGTCGGCTCAGGAGCCGCCAATCCCTGGTCGACGACACTCCTTCAAATGTGCTCGCCAGGTCTCGAGTTAATCCAGTCCAAATCCCGGTCGACGAAAAATCCTCAAATGCCATCACCCGGGTTTGATCCTGGATCACCCGGTCGCCAGAGCAGTGTGGTAACCACTACGCTAGCGCGGCTCCCGATTGTGCAGATGTTCTCCTTGAGTACGGGCCATGCGGTCGGCCACATTATTGAAAGATGCAGTAACGGAGCATCTTTATTCAAGTATAATTCTTTCTTGAAATTGGAACATAAGGGAGTATATTTATAATGATTGTTAATCATTACCATATCGCCAGAATTCTGATTGTCATTATCGGATGACCGCCAGTCAGCATCGCGCATACAAAGGTCAGACATTTTGACGACTTATGAAATATTAGAGGAGACTGCACGGACCTATTGAATTAAATGATGCCATGAATGGGTGAGATTTCTTTGTAATAAATATGTATTCTTTATGGACTCTGATCACGAACATTGTTGTTCAACTCAATCAAATTGAATTGGAACTTGAAGTTATTCCCCAACATTCGCAAACAACAACAACCAGCACGATAACGCCAGGTTCAATGAACAGAAGTAAATACATGCCGAAGAATAAATAATAAGAATCCGCTCAACATTGTTTTTGAACCTTTGTGGTCCACGTGAATTAGACCGCTCTCGGTGACGATCCCCGGAATTATTTTGTTGTCTACCATTGTAACTATTATTCCTTGATCTGTAATTTTGATTATTATTACTCCAGTTATTGTGACTATTCATATTTGGAGTGAAGCTATATGATTTCTTCCAGTTTGAACTTTGTTGAAAGTTGTTGTTATTCCTGTATTGAGGTGTCTGCTGTCTGAATTGTTGTCTACCTCTATGGAAATTATTATTCTAGATGAAATTATTTTCTATAATAACTATTGTCACTATATCTCTTGTGTAAGAAATTACTATCAAGACTTTGTGCTCTTGTCCTATGCGTACCATTCCATGTTGCAGCTGAAGCAACTGGTAAGGCCTCTTTTAATTGTGTATTTGCAATACAAGAACCCGGATGTGCGGTGCAATTTCGGACTGCAATTTGTTCTAAAGCAGGTATTGCAGATGGTTTGCGTTCTTGCAAAAACGACAAAAAAGGTTTGCTAACTGAGGATAATACTTTATAGCTTAGCATTAAATCTAAAAGTTGATCATAAGATTTATCAATACCCGCGAGTTCAACCCATCTATTAAAAGTAATTCGCATGGCCGCAACAAATTCTGAAAAATCTGTGTTTGAATACGGAATCATGGATTTGAATTTTACCTTATAACCTTCTTCGCTAAGCTGGAAACGTTTCAACAGCAAAGCCTTTGCAGCTTCATAATTATCACTAACTGCCTGATCCATAGTTTCTATAGCAGTCATTGGTTCACCGGCCAAAAATTCACCAAGTTTTAAAACCCATAAGGATTTATCAAGTTTGTTTGCCCTTCATACCTGTTCAAATCCTGTAAGTTAGCATGACATATCGTCGGAATTTTGATGAAAGACAGGTAGTTTGAACATATAATTGCCTCTAGCCTGGTTAGATAGGGGAGTAGTAAGTGAATCACCATTATGGCTATTTGTAGCATGTTGAGCTTTTAATCTCAATTCCTCTAAACGCAGAAGCAATAATTCTTTTTCTTGTTGTATTTTTCTTTCTCCTTCAATACTTTTAATTTCATCCTTAGCTTCTTGTTCTGCCAATTCACGCTTCAATTCAGCTTTCCGCCTATCTTGCTCAGCTAATTTATGTTTCAATTCAGCCTTTCTCTCAGCTTCCTCTTGTTTTGCTTTAGCGAGTTAGGCCATAGCAAAATCTCTAAGTGCGTCACCTTTCAAGGAAAATTCTTTTCCAATCTTTATAAAACTTTCTAAAGTCGCCATAATAACTAACTAAGGTACTCACTTAGTCAACTATATATAAACCTAATGGCTGATATGGTACTGTGACTCACTTAGTCAATCAGATACCTATAATACGCTTTAACAATTATCTGTAAGCTCAAAAATTAATTTACTTACTAATATTTTATAATATCATGCCTTACTCAGGCTAAACAACTAGTGGTTAATGACCTACTAGTGCAAAATAATGAAATTATTTATGTCGTCTAATATTTTCATTTATATAATTATAAGTATTATATTATTATCGTTATTTTATTATATTATTAATATTAATGAAGAATGAAAATAGAAACAGTAAACAAAAGAATTACAAGTACAAGATCACATCACAGTTTCGATTTACAACCATTAAAAATGATATTAAGAACTAAACAAATGTCCGGAAGTAACAAGGTGCACAAAACTAAAACTAGGTCAGACCACGGCAATCTAAAAATTGGACTAGACATGGACTCTACATTGACAGTACATTTTACATGTGGAACTGAAAAATAGTTAGATCAGAGTGACAATATAGATGACAAACAAATGACAAAACTAAGTAAAAATAAAAACTAGGACAGTAATAATACGACGTGCATATACAAATCTTTACAACTAAGCAGCTAATGTTGAATAAATTCGATTACGAACAGAGTATGCCAAGGAAATTTCTCCAATGGATCTTTCGTAACATCGAAAATAGTCAAACGGTCCTAAAAGAACGACGTAGATCTCTGCGGTCAGCCAAAAGCGAAATTACAGAAATCTTAGGTTCCCGAACCAACCTCCCGCTAATATAGACAAATGACAATACATATTCATTTTATAACAAGAAAACATATGTGTAATTAATTAGAAAGGCATACCAGTCAAACAACATGGACTCAAATTTGCATTCAACACCAAAACTGGTACTTATCTGGCGTGAATGTATAGATCTTCAACCAGTGCTGGCATGCACCATAGTAATAAGCTGATGGCTTAAAGTATCGTTCATGGTTTGATAGAACTGGTTCCTTAATTCTAGCCCGTTGGAGCATGCTGTCATTTAGATTTGATATTGCTTGAATGAAAACTTCAACGGCCAGGAAAATTGAACTTGAAAAGATCATTACGTCATCTTTACTTTTGGTGTACATGCGCAGTGCCTTGTATTCTTATTTACAGTTTGTCAAGTACAGGGAAAATCCGAAGATTACTGAATATCGGAAATTTCATTCTGGAACAATGTTTGTTGTATCTCATCGAAAAAAAATCGATCCCCGAACTGAGGGCACCAATTGTTAAATCATTTTTTGACCTTTGATTTAATTCTTTTTGTTGAGCGGATTCTTATTATTTATTCTGCGGAATGTATTTACTTCTGTTCATTGAACCTGGCGTTATCGTGCTGGTTGTTGTTGTTTGCGAATGTTGGGGAATAACTTCAAGTTCCAATTCAATTTGATTGAGTTGAACAACAATGTTCGTGATCAGAGTCCACGAAAAATACATATTTATTACAAAGAAATTTCACACATTCATAGCATCATTTAATTCAATAGGTCCGTGCAGTCTCCTCTAATATTTCATAAGTCGTCAAAATGTCTGACCTTTGTATGCGCGATGCTGACTGGCGGTCATCCGATAATGACAATCAGAATTCTGGCGATATGGTAATGATTAACAATCATTATAAATATACTCCCTTATGTTCCTATTTCAAGGAAGAATTATACTTGAGTAAAGATGCTCCGTTACTGCATCTTTCAATAATGTGGCCGACCCCATGGCCCGTACTCAAGGAGAACATCTGCACACTTACTATATATATATTGGGAGTGCTGAATATCACAGCTGACTTGGACGGATTTCAAAATATGAAGGGTATAGAAAGATCGTTGTTATGCGTTAGCATAACAACATACTACGTCATGACTATCCATAGGCAACTATACAAAATCGCGTTCAATGAAATATATCTAAGTGCAAATCATCTTGTGTCGGCGGCACATCAATATGTTAGCGCGTAACTTTAAACTGGTAACAAATTGAAGTGGGTCAACATAATTAAATATGTCGTAACAGTGGTACACCACTTCACATACCTGGGGTCTAACATCAATGACAAACTTTCTCTGGACACAGAAATTAACAACCGCATTGGCAAAGCTGGAGCTACCTTTGCCCGCCTGACATCGTGTGTTTGGGGAAACTCCAAACTCACAATAAAGACCAAAGGTGCGATATATAACGCCTGCGTCACCAACACACTTCTATATGGTAACGAGACATGGACAACCTTTGCTAAGCAAGAAAGAAGGCACTTGGAAAGGACTTGGCATGTGTCTGTTGAAGGTCAATGTTCTTTGAAGAGCGGACGGTTATGAATAAATGAATATATAAAAATAGATTTTCGACTTTAGTTCAATAAGCATATGCTTCTTCTTCATAAACCCCCCCCCCCCCTCCTCCGATCGCAAAGTAGCACATGCCTCCAAGAAATACATGCCTAGTCCTCCTGTTACGAGCCATCATCTCAAGTTCTTTCCATGTTCTCCTCATCATTTTCCCGTCTGTTTATTGCTCTCTTCTCCATGTGCTTCTTGGTCTACCTCTGCCTCTCTTGCCCTGAGGGTTCCAGAACAAGGACTGCCTTGTAATGCTATCAGCAGGTTTCCTCAGTGTGTGTCCTCTCGATCGCCATCGTCTTCTTCTCATCTTTTGTTCCACAGGCACTTGTCTGGTTCTTGTCATCAGTTCCACATTGGTAACCTTGTCATACCATTTTAATCCTTCTATTCCACGCAAGCACCCATTTATGAAAGCCTGTAGCTTTTTGGTTGTTGTCTTTATTGTTCTCCGTGTTTCAGAGCCATATAATAGTTTTGCCTTCACATTTGAGTTGAAGATTCTTATGTTTGAGTTTGATCCGATTTCTCTTGATCTCCATATATTTCCCAATGCAATGAAAGCTCCTCATGCTTTTTGTATTCTTATTTTGATATCACTGTCTGTCCCTCCTACTTTGTATATATTGCAGCCAATATATGTGTACGATTCTACATTTTGTACCGGTGTTTCTTCAAGTTCAACCCTGTTATCATTGCCTGCATTTATTCTCATTATTTTTGTCTTTTCCTTGAGTATTTTCAGACCCAATTGCTGTGACCTCTCATCGAGTGTTTTCAATTTGTCCTGCATCTGATTACGGTTATGTGACAGAAGAGCCAAGTCATCAGCAAAATCCAGATAATCCAACTACTTAGTCAGAGTTCACTGGATCCGTTTCTGGTGTGTGTCGTCGATGTTCTGATTACCCAGTCTATTGCTAGTAAGAAAAGAAACTGAGACAAGAAGCATCCCTGTCGCACTCCCGTTCTTATCCCAAACGGTTCTGTAAGCTGTCCTTTATGAAGAACTCCGCATGTCATGTGTTCAAATGTTTTCTTTATTAAATTAATGATCTTCAGGGGAACTCCATAATGCCTCATCAATTTCCAAAGTGATTCTCTGTCAAATGCCTTTTCTTAGTCCATAAATCCAATGTATAGTGGTGAACTCCATTCCAGACTTTGTTCAATTATTATTCTCAAAGTGGCTATCTGGTCTGTACAGGATCTGTTTGTCGAAAACCTGCTTGTTCGTCTCTCGGTGTCTTGTCTATGAACTCTTTTAATCTCTTGAGGATAATCCTGTTTAATACTTTTCCTGGCACTGATAGTAATATTATTCCTCTATAATCTGTGCTTTATTGTAAATTTCCCTTCTTAGGCAACTTAACCAGATATCCCTCATTCCATTCTGCTGGTATCTCTTCCCTCTCCCAGACTTTACCAAGTAATTTATATAACATCTCTGTAGCGGTGTAGATATCTGCTTTGATGGCCTCTGCCAGAATGCCATCTGGTACAACCGCTTTTCCATCTCGTAGAAGCTTTATGGCTTTCTTTATTTCTTTTTTCGTTGGTCATTCACAGTTAATTTGTAGCTCTTCTTCTCGCTGGATGTCTAAGGGAGGGAAAAGGGGGATGACGGGGGGGATTGTGGAGCTGGTCTATTGAGAAGGTCCTCAAAAAATTCCTCTCACCTATTCATTTGCTCTTGTATATTGCTGAACAGTTTTACATTCTTGTCTTTTATGAGGCAACTTGCATGCTTGTATTTCCCTGTTCGCTTCTTTGTGCTGTTATACAGTTCTCCCATATTTCCTTTGGCTGTAGGATCTTCTGCTTCTCTTGCCAACTCCTCAATATGCTTCCTCCTGTCTCTTTTGTTACTTCTTCTTACTTCTTTGTTTGCTTCTGTGTACACTTCTTGCGCCTTGGCGTTGCAATTTCTGGTTTTGCTTGTGTTTAAAACTGCTTTCTTGTTTTTTTTTTGTTTTTTTTTTATCTTATTAATGGTTTCTGTTGTTATCCATGCATTTTTTGTCGTTACTGTGACGATGGGTGAAAAATTTTGGGCACTTGGGTGGAGCTTAGGCATCCCTTAAATTTTTTATTTTTGACCCTCCCATTTCATTTCTTTTTAGTTGCCATTAGTTGTAAAGTGGAGTAACTTGCCTGTCACTTTAAAATCGGACAAGTTCATTTCCCTTTTTTAAAAATATATCAGGAGAAATTTTTGACTCGTCCAGGACTCTCTGTCGCGGAAGCCGGCATCTTTCTTAATGTTCTTTGACCGCGAGTTAAAATCTGGCACTCGGTTTCTGTGAGTAGAGCGACAAACTTTTCCTGGCCTTTGACACCAAGGAAAGCCATCGCCTGTCGTGTGTCCACAGGTAGACCCGATTACGCCAGCAATGGCGGTCTCTCTTTTAGCTTGGTTTTCGTCAACAAACACAGAAAACTAGTACTTCGTGGTTCTGTAACGGTTGCGTCCCGCTATGTGCATCCCAGGCGAAATCGCAGGTGGCCGAACACCTGTGGCCTGAGAGTTACTATATAATCTGAACTCTTTAGTTGTCTGGCACTTAATGCTCCAGAAATTATAGTGGAGTGGACGTGTCATCTTTATTTAGCAGATTCGACCAGCTACTGTGGTGTTAGTGGATTTCATTGCATCTCTGCAAGAACACTAATTTATTTAGAAATTTTGTGTAGGTAAAATCTATCACAAATTACTCCTCTGTGGGCGAACGCGAATAGCAGTAATTTTTTCTACCTTATTTCATAGCGGGAAAGTGAATACAGTTTAAGTTCGCTACTTTGGACTAAAACTATATACATAGATGGGACCTTTTACAATTATATTCAAAGAACAGTGAGTGGGGGAGGGGGGGGGGGTAATCAATTTTCTAACACAACTATAACCCCATTTATTTTACTACGAAATCCTTAAGAGATATTGGTTTTCCCCTAGAGATGTATATAATTGTACTAATTTGATGACTTATACAAATAATTTGTAAAACGGAATACTTTTGAGTGTCCGGATAAGTTATGGCTTGGGGCCATGCTTGTAAATATTGACTTTATTGTTGTGTATAACGCGAGGTGGAGTAGGAGCAATCTTACTCAAGGGAATGTCCATCCCTAGTACACAAAGACTGAGACGGTGAGTGCGGCGGAGGAATCTGAGAAGATCAACGGCTTGCAAAGCGAAACAGCAAAGTGTGTTGCGCACTAGAGGCGTGTCGGACATAGAAAAAGATAATGGCTAGCCACCGTGGAAGAGATTGGGGCCTTACCACGTACTTCCTACAGAACGTCATGGAATCACAACAACAAGATAAGAACCGATATGTAGAGAACTCTCTGTCCCCTGGGGAAGAATCTACTGTACAAATTAACAGGGAAGAGGCAACTCCTCTAATGAGTAAGGAAGTACATAATGAAGAGTGATCCTTAAATTCTGTTGAAAGGGAACATTCTGAGAAAGACCACCTAAAAACTAGTAGGAGAAGCCTAAAAATAGGAACATGGAATGTTAGAACTCTAAACGGAGAAGGAAAGCTTGACAATCTTCTATTAGAGGCAACAGACATGAAACTCGATATACTGGGAGCTGCAGAGGCAAGACTATTGGATACAGGCTACATAACGAGAGACCAGTACACGCTTATACACTCAGGAGGAGAAAATCATGAAAGAGGGGTAGGAATGTTGATAAAGAAGAAGTTAGAAAAATACGTATGTGGATACTGGACACAATGATGTTACTAAAGATGAGAGCAAAGCCATTCGACATATCAATCTTACAAACTTATGCACCAACTAATGATCACAGCAAGGAAGAAATAGAAGAATACTATGAAGAGCTACAACACACACTTAAACCAGTCAAATCTACGGATATGTTGATAGTAATGGGTGATATGAATGCAAAAGTAGGAAAAGGAAAATACAAGAAAATAGTAGGACAGTATGGATTAGGGACAAGAAATGATAGAGGAGACAGACTTATGCAGTTATGTGAAGAAAACCAGCTGGTCATATGTAACACCTTTTTTGAACACCACCCAAGGAAATTATACGCATGGAAAAGCCCAGGAGATGTAACACGAAATCAAATCGACTATATCATGATAAAACATAGATTTAAGAACTGTGTCACAAGTGCAAAGACACATCCTGGCGCCGACATACATTCAGATCACAATCCAGTCGTCATCAAAGTAAATATAAAGCTGAAAAGAGCAGGAAACAGAAGACAGGAGGAACCCCAGATAGAGATATCAGCGCTGAAACATCCAGATATAAAACAGAAATATTTAATCGATGTCTAAAACTAATATCAACAGTTATTGACAGAAAGCATGGAGAGTATAGAAGAGAAAACCGCGAAAAAAAAGCAACCGCAAAATGGGAATGCTTAAAAACAAGCATACAATCAGCAAATGCAAATTTACCTAAAAAGAAGTCTAAGAAAAATCAAATTTGGATGGCAGATGACATCTTGAATAAAATGGCAGAAAGAAAGAAAGCAAAAAACACTCCAGAATATAACACAATCGACAATGACATACGTACTATGTGTAGAGAAGCAAAAGAACGGTGGATAGAAACAAAATGCAAGGAAATAGAAGACTTGGAAGCAAAGCACATGACAAGAGATATGCATGAAGAAATAAAGAAATTATCAAATCGGTCGCGGTATGCACAAGGAGGAAGCTGTATCAAGAACAAAAATGGTGTAATCTTACTTGATGAGAAAGACATATCAAACAGATGGGCAGAATACGTAAAAGAACTATTCGAGGACAACAGAGGTAAAAAACCATCACCAGATTCTAATGAAGGCCCAAACATTCTCAGATCAGAAGTAGAGAATGCCATTCATATGATACAAAAAGGAAAATCAGCAGGCATGGATAACATAAAAATTGAAATGATAGAAGCTCTGGAGAGCTTTGGTATAGATACAATCACAGAAATATGCAACGATATATACAATACAGGATATATACCACACGACATGAAGACACCAGTTTTCATAACATTTCCCAAAAAATCAAATGCAACAGAATGTTCAGACTTCAGAACAATCAGCCTGATGAGTCATGCAATTAAGATACTGCTCAAAATCATACAGGAAAGAATAAAAAGTAAAGTAGACAGCGAAATCCAAGAAGAACAGTTTGGCTTTAGACGGAACAGTGGAACAAGAGAGGCAATATTTTGCCTAAGAATATTAGTAGAAAAATATACAGAGATCCAATAAAGTATGGATATGTGCTTCATTGACTATAAGAAGGCTTTTGACAGAGACCATCATGAGAAAATAATTAAATGCCTCAAAGACATAGGTATTGATGGAAAAGATATAAGAATACTCAGTAACCTTTATTGGGAGCAAACTGCCACAGTAAGATCTGGAAGGAATTATTCACCATACATAGACATAAAAAGAGGTGTCAGACAAGGTTGTGTGCTGTCCCCCTGCCTATTTAATTTATACACCGAAAAAATTTTCAAACAGATACAAGAAATACCAGGACTGAACATCAGTGGAAGGTCAATAAACAACCTTCGATATGCAGATGATACCGTGTTGTTAGATGAAAGGGAACCAGGAGTTACAAGAACTAGTGAAGCAAGTGAACAGTATAAGTCATGAATATGGACTCGACATTAATATTGAGAAGACAAAAACTATGATAATTAGCAAAACAGACGATAAGCCCACATTAAAGATTAGCGTAAATGGGAAAATCCTGGAACAAGTCAAGAGCTACGTATATCTTGGTCATATAATAACAGAGGATGGCAGATGTGAAACAGAAATCAAGAAGAGAACAGGAATGGCCAAAGCTACATTCAACAACATGAAACATATACTGACATCCAAACAGTTATCTCACAAATTAAAACTGAGAATCATAAAATATTATATATATTCTGCATTTCTGTATGGTGCAGAAACATTGACGATGAATAAGCATTTGGAAGAAAGAATTGAGGCTCTTGAAATGTGAATATATAGAAGAATGGGGCGTATCTCATGGAAAGAGATGAAAACAAATAAGGAGGTCCTAGAAAATCTAGGTATGAAAAGAGAACTAATGAGGGAGGTCAAAGTTCGGCAGCTAAAATACTTTGGCCACATAAAAAGGCATTACACTTTGCAGAAGACCATAACAGAAGGGAGATGATAAGGTCTCTTTTTTTTGGAAGACAGACGTCATCATCATCAGTTGATAAACTCTTAATACAAGACCCTTGCCCTGAGCAAGAGACATGCTGAAAAATCTGAAGCTCACTCGAACATCACCAGAGTTAAATACTGTGTTGTTGTGTTGCTCGTGGTTTGAGTATGGAATGTCAACTTGACCTACGCAGTGGTGTGTAGACATAGATTGAGTGTATAATATGCGAATGATAAGAAGAGTTCGTGGTGTTGACAAATGTTCTTTTCTCACACTCATGTATGGCTGGAAGTCATCGACACCAACGACTGTGTACCTTTACTACAGTTTAATTGGACGTACACACTCGACAGCACAGATAGTGACAAATCACAGGTTGGCATAATACATCATGGTACAGTGGATAAATGGTCTTGCAATGTTACATGGGCACTCATGTAGAATACTAGTATAAGGGACTGTCAGTAGCCAAGCACTCAGTATTGCCCATATATATATCATCTGAGTTTACTGACAAAGCACGTCAGATTATAAACAATATCCAAGATGGCTTCTAGACCTAACCTCGTCTAGCGAAGATTCCTTAACATAATGTCCAGCACAGATTTTTCCATATAATCAAATTGAACCGCTAGCAATGGGTTCTCATGTGTAGCAGTGATCTCTGGACTAATCAAGCGATAATACGGGCATCCCTTTCTCTTCTTGAAAGTCACTAAATGTTTGGTTACAAGATGGCTTCTCTCGTGAGCTGTCACTCACGTTTGGATACAGATAATGAATCTGTCTTAAAGTTAGTCATTCATTAAATGTTTCATTGCTCTGTAGATTCTATCATGATACAATTGACTGCATTCTACAGGATATAGTGCTGCTAGGAATCAGAGTCGTTTTCCATCTAGTTAAATGCATCCTCTCAGATGTACAAATCGTACCTATCGAAAAACGGTGGCTTCGTACGAGAGTTCAAAAGAGTATCTTTTATTACCTGCGTATCAGAAATATGATTCTGCCATTCCTTGGCAATAAGAATAAACACTGGGGTAAAGCATACACGATAGGTCTAGACGACTATCACTTTCCCCACAAATACTGAGATCACTTTTTCCGGCGACAAGCCGACATAGAAAAACACAGCCCCCATCATCAGGGCGAAGCCAAAACACATCTCTCTAGTGACACATCCGCCGAACAGCCTTTGACCTCTCTAGAGACAAAAGAACATATAGTTCGACTTAGATATGTAAAGATATACAGATATAAGACAGACTCGTCCTACTCAGACAAACAATACACATAAATTCAGGCCATAGATATTCTGAAGCAAGAACAATCTATTACTACCCAAACAAAGAATAAATCGCAGTAAAACTGGATTCATCCGCGGAGTTCGATCGAAAGAGACGACACAACTTTCAAGGGAAGTAACTCAATAATGACTTTTCCTTAAGCACTAAAAAGTATCTATTTTGTTTACAAAATATTTGCGAACATAACAAGTATACCAATGTATAATATTGTAAGATATCAAAGACTGCACGTAACAGTCTTACCACACCTCCCGGGAAAAAAAAAATGGAACTTTTTTTTTTTTTTGAAATACATCTAGGAGCAACGTACAATAGGCTCACAACGCATGAATAATGCGCAGATGAAAATATCAGGAATACCTATAACGCCTAATATGAGGCTAAGTCGACTTATGGAGCGACTGGTGAGAATGTGTCTCATAAACTGAGAGAAATTATTTCTCTACAAGTATATTTTTCCAGGAAGGTGTCATCAAAGTATAATACAATTCTGGCAATTACACAATGCCTAAAAAATTCATATCATCATTTCGTATTAGATATCTTAAATTTATGATTTATGAAGAAAAAATCATCAAAGCACAGCGGTGAATAAACATCAATGAACCGCTATGTAGTGATACAATCATTATATTATTAAATTACAAATGTGTATCTATCATGATATAGAAAAGGAACTACTATAGAACTAGACATATCAAGAAGTCTAAGCCCTAATAGTTATGTGGAATCATGTGGGCATCTTGACAGAATGTCTGCCATCACATTATCTGATCCACGAATAGCTCGCACAGAGAAATGAAAAGGTTGAAGAGCAATTGCATATCGAGTAGACCTCGAGCTCTTCAAATTCTTACTCTGTATAGCAGTAAGAGCTTTTTGGTCGGTTTCTACTATGAAATGTGCGCCTAGAAGGAATCTCTGTAGTTTGAGGATCGACCAAACCATAGCTAATAGCTCACGGTCTAAAACCGAATAATTCCTTTCTGCCGCATTAAGTTTTCTGGAAATATACATTACAGGATGCAGAGTTCCAGAGTACTCTTGCATTAGTGCCGCTCCAATCCCAGTGGATGAAGCGTCACTACGAAGAACGAATGTCTTATCTTTAGTGGGTAGCACTAAAATAGGTGGTGTTGAAAACAATGTTTTAATCTTATCCAGAGAGCATTGGCATTCCTGAGACCAGTGGACCACATTAGGCGAACCTTTCTTTAGAAGTGTTGAGAGAGGTGCCATGATAGAGGATAGATTCTGAATGAATCTGCCATAAAATTGAATAAGACCTAACAGACTTCTCACCTGTTTTTTAGTCTTAGGGATTGAGATGTTAAGTATCTTACTAGTATTATGGTCCTCTGTCTTTAGGAAACCATGACCAACTCGGTGGCCTAGGAAAGAAATTTCGCTAAAACCAATATAGGCTTTAGAGGGTTTCGCTGTCAGGTTGTGCTCACGCAAAGTAGACAGCAATTCATCTAACCCTGAATAGTGATCTTCCCAAGTATCGCTGAAAAGACAGATGTCGTCTAGATATGCAATGACATCTGACCGATAAGATAGGATTCGGCGCATCATGCGTACGAATGTAGCTGGTGCGTTCATAAGACCGAAAGGCATAAAATTCCATTGGAACAAACCTCTAGGTGTTGAAAAAGCCGTGAGAGGTTTGGCGCGTTCAGATAAAGGAACTTGCCAATATCCTTTAGACAAATCAAGTTTAGTGAAAAAATGAGATTTGGAGAGTCGAGTAAGTAGCTCTTCCAGTAAAGGCATAGGTTCGGCATCGAACTTCGTTACTTGATTCAATTTTCGATAGTCAACGCAAAGACGTATGTTATTGTCTTTTTTACGCACAATAACCATCGGCGAAGAATATGCAGAGGTGGATGGTTCGATTATTTTCAAATCTATCATCTCATCCAACTCTTTCTCGACCTGTGCTTGAAAATGTATAGGTATAGGATAAGGTCTAACCCTAATAGGAGTATGGTCAGTTAGAACAATGTCATGTTGAATGACATTCGTTTGTCCAGGGATGTCAGTGAGTACATCCTGAAATGTTTGCAACATAGTTGAAACTTGTCGCTGTTCTCCTAGAGACAAATCAGGAGAGACAGTAACGTTCTTCCATGATTCACTGGAATGAAGTGGGATCATTGGAAGAGGAAGATTTACATCTGAAAAACTTGTTTCCTCATCCTGTATCACGGACAGTGATGAGTAATGACCATGTTGTACTGGAGAATTGTCCGTTGCTTGGAAAATGGGTTGCAAATAATCCGGACGTTCATGGAATTCAGTAAGCATATTGATGTGGAAGGTTTTATGCTTCCCATCAATATCGACAATATAGTCGACATCGGAAATTTTCGATATTATATCGTACGGACCTTTCCAAGAAATAAGTAATCTGTTTTCCCTACAAGGTAGTAATACAAATGCTTTGTCACCAGGACAAAGTTGTCGTAAGCATCTCTTCTTATTGGCAAATTGCCTTGCCTTCTGTTTCGCAAATTCAGAAGAAGAAGTTGCTAATTTGCATGCTTCGATAATCTTTTGTCTCAACGCGATGACATATTCGTAGGATGACTTTGTGTCATCGTCAATATTGTCAGATGTTATGAGATCGTGAAGCAACGACATAGGGCCACGCGGACGCGCGCCAAAGACGAGTTCAAAGGGAGAAAATCCCGTATGTTCATTGGGTACCTCTCTGTAAGCGAAGAGGGCCGCAGGTAAAACTCTGTCCCAGTCTTGAGGATGATCCTCAGTTATCTTCCCCAGTAAGTTTTTAAGTGTTCTATTAAGGCGTTCGACCATACCATTAGACATTGGATGGTAGATACTACTTAAAGATCTATCTATCTGCAGAGTAGACATTACTTGAGACATGGTATCTGATATTAGTTGGGTGCCATGGTCTGACAATATCTCTCCGGGGAACCCCAGACGAGAAAATATAAGCCAAAGAGCATCTGCAATATCAGCAGTAGTAATGCTCTTCAGAGGAATAGCCTCTGGCCAACGTGTGCACATATCAACACACGTCAAGATAAACTGATGTCCTCTGGCAGACTTGATCTTAAATGGACCAATAATGTCTATGGCCATTTTTTGAAACGGCCGAATAGGAATGTCCGCCGCCTGAATGGGTGCAGCATGCCGTGGACCTTTGGATTTAACTTCCTGACATACTTTACAAGATCGACAATAAATCCGTATGTCCTTGTTTACCAATGGCCAAAAGAAAGCCGCAAGGACTCTTGACTTAGTACGGGAAAAACCCATGTGTCCAGCACACTGAGAGTCGTGAGCGTGCTGCAAAATTTTAACTCTCAAATTCTTGGGAACCAGGATTTGAGAATGACTTGACGTAATGGAGTCTTGAACCATACGTACAAGTACGCCATTCTTCTTTGTAATCCACGATTTACGACTTGTGTCTTTATTCGGATCACCTTTAGTTGCAAGAATGAAGAATTTCTTCAGAGTGGGATCATCTTCTTGCTGTTTTATAAACGAGTCACGAGAAATTACCAAGGGATTATCTTGGTTATGCACTTCATTATCTTCAGTAGATGAAGTTTGAGGCATATTAAGAGCCTGAGCTCTAGTGACTACAGCGTTAGCAATCTGCATGTTTTGCCTTTCCCACGTGGAAATTTGTTGCGGAGTGCATTCTTTGACTCCATGAATGCGACCGATGATGAGGTCAGCGATCGGATTCGGAAGAAGACATGCGTGTACATCTCGTGTAAAGAAAGGAGTAGCAATCCTAATGATAGCAGTAGAGTATTTCTCTAATGTGCCGCCAAATGTTACACATTTGACTACTTGTCCAGTGGCACGGGAAGGATCTACGAGTGACTGCCTAACACCAATTGTGGTGCATCCAGAATCAAATAGCACAGAGACTGGATTGTTATTCACTAAACCCTTATGTAAGACAAGAGAACCTCTTCCATCATGCGCGACTGATGCCGGAAGAGCAGGAAGAGGATGGCCACAGCTTAAAGTAGACACTGTGGTTGGCTCAAATAACGTTTTGCATTGGGGGCACTGAGATGCTCTCCCAAAATCAAAAGCGGCACATGCCATATTACTAGCATCATTATTATCTTTACTCTGTTTATAGGCTTCATGGGACTCTTGTTGTGCAGAGTTTGCCTGAAAATGTGGTTTATGTCTTTTGTTTTGAGATCTACCTCGGTTATTATCACCTCTGTAGTTATTGTTACCTCTATTGTAACCCCTATTTGGGTTTGAGTCATAGTTCCCTTGGTTACCATTATCATATTCATTATAATGAGTATCTCTGTAATTATGATCTTGTTGACTCCAAGACGGATAACCCTGATAGTTTCTATAATTACTTCCTCTACGGAAATTCCTATAATTATGACCACCCCTGTGTCGAGAGCTATCAGCTCGTCTCCAGTTCTTTGAAGAAGAACCCTGAAATGATTGGTTACCTTGGTTTTGATAACTATTATGGTTACCTTTTTTATCAAATCTGTTTTGAGGTCCCTGAAATCTGTGTGAATAATTGGGATTGTATGGTGTTGCTGAAGCAACTGGCATACTCTCCTTAATCTTAGTGTTGCCAAAAGTCACGTCGGGGTGTGCAGTGACATATTGGGAACAATATTCTTCCATTTCTTTTAGAGATTTGGGTTTACGCTCATGTATAAATTCAAGGAAAGGTTTGTTCACACATGACATAATCTTATCTCTGAGCAACAAATCCATAAGTCCTTCATACGTTTTTTCTGTTTTGGAAAGCTCAATCCAACGATCAACTGTGAGACGTGCCTTTGCAGTGAATTCTGAGAATTCTACACCCGTCTCAGGCACCATCGTCTTAAATAAAAGGCGATAGCCTTCCTCACTTAGCTGATATTTTTTTATCAAAGCCGCCCTAATGACATCATAATTATCCTTATCTGCTTCTCCTACAAGGCATAATCTAGTCAAAGATTCACCTTTCAAGTTTTCTGCTAATTGATTAGCGTATTGTGATTTATCCACATTATGTGTACGACAAGAACGTTCAAATCTATCCAGCCAGAATGTAATATCGTCACTGGACTGATTGAACGGTGGAACCTTAACCTTGTAAGTAGAAGGTTTACCATTACCACTAGATGCCTGATTAACATTACTCATACTTGTCAATCTCAATTTCTCTAACTCAAATTCATGTTCTCTTATTGCTTTTTTTTCTTCAGCTTCTCTGTCTAATCTTTTTTGTTCAGCCTCCCTGTCTAATCTTTTTTGTTCAGCTTCCCTGTCTAATCTTTTTTGTTCAGCTTCACTGTCTAATCTTTTTTGTTCAGCATCAGCTTCTCTTTCTAATTTTTTTTGTTCAGCTTCAAATCTCCTTTGCTCCACCTGCATCTGCAATTTCTTTTGTTCAGCAGCAGCCTCAGCTTCTCTTTCTAATCTTTTCTCTTCAGCCAGAGCTTTTCTCTCTTCTGCAGCAGCTTTTCTCTCTTCTGCAGCAGCTTTTCTCTCTTCTGCAGCAGCTTTTCTCTCTTCTGCAGCAGCTTTTCTCTCTTCTGCAGCTAATGCTTTGTCATATTGAGCAACCTTCCATTCTTCTAATTGTTGACCAGTTTTATCAAGGGATTTCCCTTGTGTAATGAAGTATTCTAATGTAGACATGATGTCTAACAATAATACTAATCACTTGAAACAATAATAATACCACAAGTTCTTAATGACTTGATTAATCAGTACACTATCCCAATATCTGTGGGTCACAAGCCTTAATAAGGTCTTGTATAACAGTAATAATAATCAAGTACTGGTTTATACCATAATCCAAGTGCAGTGCACAGGCAATAGTGTCTTATGAAATATACCTATATAAAACATATGTCAACCAACAGAATACATAAAGTACAAATAGGACTGACAATACGAAAACGTTTGCAGAAATCAAATAAATCAAATAGGGAAATCAATGAAAATAATCACTGAATCTGCAAGGGATAACAACACAAATGACGTCACAGTATATGAATATAAATTGTGAATAGAACTGAAAGATAGAAAAGGGTAGACCAACAAATTACAAACAAATCAAAACAAAACTAAAGAACAAAGAAATATTACAAAAATAACAATAATTACAGTCTTCACAGCTAACACAAAAGCAACAGTTGTCGCAGCAAATTTTCAATCAAGAAAATTGCACCTATAGAAAACGCCCACAACGGACCCTCTATGACGTGGGATATTCTGTTGTGAGGACTCCGCCCAACCTAAACACAACCCGCTGACATATAAACTAACATACTATACAAACAAATAACATGTAAACATAAATATATAAATTATGTGTATGATAGTATGTGTTGCAAAATAGGCTCAGTTTTACAGTAATGGCAAAGTTATTCTTATGAAAATAAACAAACTGCCACTTTATTCAATTAAACATTCTGGCCTTAAATATTAAAGTTCATATATAGAAAACAAGAAGATCCATCGATGAAAATAGGACTTCTTAGTTCAATAATACTGTCTTCCTGTTAATATTGACAAGAATTGATCCAACTGTTCTGTGAAACTCTGTAATGTCTAATGTAAAAATGTCAACAACGCTGACCTACATACTGCATTCACTTGACAGGTCACGTGACGAAGTGTTGACAAAGAGCAAACCAATACTGCAAGTGTGTCGTATCAGCCACAGGAAACGGTCTGGTATCGGTAATCTGTTGACTTCTGAACTTCTGCGAGGTCAAACCCAGAAAGCTGGTCCACCAGTTGATAAGGTCTCTTTTTTTGGAAGACAGACGTCATCATCATCAGTTGATAAACTCTTAATACAAGACCCTTGCCCTGAGCAAGAGACATGCTGAAAAATCTGAAGCTCACTCGAACATCACCAGAGTTAAATACTGTGTTGTTGTGTTGCTCGTGGTTTGAGTATGGAATGTCAACTTGACCTACGCAGTGGTGTGTAGACATAGATTGAGTGTATAATATGCGAATGATAAGAGGAGTTCGTGGTGTTGACAAATGTTCTTTTCTCACACTCATGTATGGCTGGAAGTCATCGACACCAACGACTGTGTACCTTTACTACAGTTTAATTGGACGTACACACTCGACAGCACAGATAGTGACAAATCACAGGTTGGCATAATACATCATGGTACAGTGGATAAATGGTCTTGCAATGTTACATGGGCACTCATGTAGAATACTAGTATAAGGGACTGTCAGTAGCCAAGCACTCAGTATTGCCCATATATATATCATCTGAGTTTACTGACAAAGCACGTCAGATTATAAACAATATCCAAGATGGCTTCTAGACCTAACCTCGTCTAGCGAAGATTCCTTAACATAATGTCCAGCACAGATTTTTCCATATAATCAAATTGAACCGCTAGCAATGGGTTCTCATGTGTAGCAGTGATCTCTGGACTAATCAAGCGATAATACGGGGTATCCCTTTCTCTTCTTGAAAGTCACTAAATGTTTGGTTACAAGATGGCTTCTCTCGTGAGCTGTCACTCACGTTTGGATACAGATAATGAATCTGTCTTAAAGTTAGTCATTCATTAAATGTTTCATTGCTCTGTAGATTCTATCATGATACAATTGACTGCATTCTACAGGATATAGTGCTGCTAGGAATCAGAGTCGTTTTCCATCTAGTTAAATGCATCCTCTCAGATGTACAAATCGTACCTATCGAAAAACGGTGGCTTCGTACGAGAGTTCAAAAGAGTATCTTTTATTACCTGCGTATCAGAAATATGATTCTGCCATTCCTTGGCAATAAGAATAAACACTGGGGTAAAGCATACACGATAGGTCTAGACGACTATCAGGAGAGTTGAAGGCAAACGTGCAAGGTTAAGACAGCGCTATAAGCAGTGGCGTATTCTCTATGTGTGCTGTGCGTGCTGCGCACACCTATGCCCGAAGGAAAATAAAAATTTAATTTATTATTCTATAAAATATTTCTCTTCTAATGTTCTGCTTTCGGACCGCACGCACCAGGATAACGGATTTTCCCGCAAAGAATCTACGAGTATAATCTAGTTTCAGTTTCCCCAGACGCTTTTTATAGTGCAGTTTTTAATTGGTTGGTAGCAATCGCCCGAAGTTTCTCGGGTAATTCCGTCACAATGCGTGCGGTACCTTTCGGATTCACGTCTGAACACTTGTTTGATTGGATCGGGGTCATGGCCAGATACGTAAATACAATGCGAACATGCGTGCGGTGGTCTTGCAGCTCTCGAGTTGTAAAAATCGGTTGTGTCCGTCCAGTGTTTTTGGTGATTAATTTTTGTTAGTTGCCGGGAATGCAGATTATTACAGTGACAGTGAGTTTCAAGTTGTAAGTTAATTAGTATTTCGGAGATAATTGACATATACCCCTAATAACTATCGTTGCGTAATTGAATATAGTTGGTTTTTAAATTAAGAGGGGAAGAAGTTAAATAGTAGGCGTACATATTCATTTTAAGTAGCAGCACGCCTAGCTCACATTACCAGGATACGCCACTGGCTATAAGTGGGAAGATAACATCAAGAGATGGACAGGAATGAGTCTATCAGAGTGCACCACCAAGACAAGAGACAGAAGACGTTGGAGATCCATTACAGCCAACCTTCGTTGTGGAGATGGCAACTGATGATGATTGTCGTGAGACATTCTAAATCCACATATATAAATTAAAAGGTAAATGTAAAGCCTAACAAATAAATTTAATAAAAGAAAAGAGAAATTGTAAAAGTACAGTGCTGTCACAATGGCGTACAAAATCCCCTTGTTTTCTACTTCGTCTGCAAAGTGTAACGTTTCACGTTGATAGTAAAAGCATACTACGTCACTACACGCTCTCTACAATAAAAACGTGTACTGTATTTCTAGATGACCTAGATTAAATCCCATTCATTTTATTTTATACACTGCGTGATAAAAAGACAGATGAAATTAGGATAGAGAGAAGGGAGGGCTGAAAGCAGGGACGCAGGCAATACTACCACAGTCGCGCGATACACAATTACTACCATCACGCGTGTAAGGCTACAAGCACTAGCTTTTTTTCAAATCGACAAAAAAAAAAAAAAAAACACTTCACACAAGAGAGTTAGGTTTTAAAAAACATGATTAATGCTTATTGGAAATATGACATTCTACTGGTTTACGTCTGAAATCCTGACAGAACAGTTAAAAAGGATGCGGACAATGGAAGTTAAAAATAAACAACTGAGATCGATAAAAGACAAGAATTTTAAATGGGCTATTTGTTCTCATGATAATCATATAATTGGGTACCTTAAGACTAGTGGACTTGGAATATATAATAAATTATCAAAATGGTCCATTAGATACTAAAATAGTGGTATAAAACATAGGGAAACTGGCATGGTCTGGTCATATCTGTTAGATAAAATGGCATGATGTTTTTGAAAACACGTAGGGGAACGAAAGCTGAAATAGTACGGAGTAAAAGATTGGCTGGAATTTAAAGCAAGCCGAGGTGTGATTGGCTAAAATATCTATACGAATCTAGTTGTTGATAGTAACGCGTAGTAAATGGGATACATTTTTTTTAATTCATTCAAAATATAGTAGGCTTTGGGCGATTGGTCGAAGCATTTGAATTGAACGAAATAGTACGCTGCTCGTTGCCAGTTTCAAAAGATTTTCATAAGAGCAGGAGCGATGTCAGACTTGTGCTGTGGTTTATAAATTATATCGACCGAAAGCAGTCTGAAACAGTGGGCAGATCTAGATATGTGCCATTCTCTAGTGCCTTATTCGTCGTAACCTGTGTTATTTCCTTTCTATGTGGTAAGATTGATTTTATTGACTTTTTTAATTTGAAAAATTGGTTGTGTATAAGAAAAGGCCATGACAAAAGGTTGTAACTAAATGGTTCCATGGCAGGCTTGGGCATGGCCTAGTTGTTGATGTATTATACCATGGACCATTTGAGAAAGTGAGAACTATCAATGTATATATATATATATATATATATATATATATATATATATATATATATATATATATATATATATATATGATGATCATGCTGAAACATTACACCTATCTTATTGCATGGTGAAGTATGGCTGGAATGACAGGTGTTGTCTCCATAAGGTAAAAATGAAAAAGAAAACTGGTACTATTGGTTCCATCACATGAAAGTGGAGAAGCTTGGTTGTCATAATGAGCTGACCATGTTCTTTTTATTACATGCATGTTTACAGGTAAAATTGGGGGAATTAGTTTGATATTAAGACAGGATCATACTTGCTTTGACAGGGGTTTCCTGCTGGTACTTGGCTGATGCTGTCAGAAATATTCAGCACTAGATCAAGTCATCTCTGACAACAGCTGTTAAGAGAGAGATTGCAGACCAGAGGACCTGAAGCGTGTGGCCAAATAGACTGAAATCATTATGGATCCCAGGCACAGATAAGTGATATCTGGCCTGGAGCAACTTATCATTACTGCATATTTGCTAGGACAATCTCCTCAAGTGAATAAACTTTTCCTCCAAAACTAAAAACAGTACAACAGAGTCCATAAGAGTGATAAAGAGAACAATTGGGATGATGTATATCCCTTACCAGCTTCAAGGAACAAGTAATTAGATAGAGAAAAAAATACCCAGTTGAAGATTGATTTCATGCATTATGCACACATGGTCTATTGCTTGTAAATAATTGCATATACATATTTGTAAATATACAAAATTCCATCACACTGATTATCAATGACTAAAGTCCTGGCCAAAAGAACAGTTAGGCTCAGGACCAATAAAGCTTAACAGAAAATTTTTCATTTTAAAACTTAACCGCTGGAGTTAGTTGATTTTATCTTAGAAGTTAATATTTGTTGGTATATGTTTTGTATTGAGGTTATTCCACACACTCACTTTTGCATTACCCTAGACACTTAACAAAGCCAACATTCATATTGATTAAGAATTAGTTTGATTGAGATAAAAATGTGGCAGTAAGTAAGGTCATCTGAATTACACACCAAACCTATTAACTTCAGATACCTTCACAGCTGATCTCAGTCAGTACACTACGTACTTTATACTAGAATTAAGTCCCAACTCACCACATTAATTGGGGGCTCGTCCGGGATTTGTAGTTGATATATGTAGGAATCTCATACAACATATATTAACTAACTCCAGGAATAAAAATTAGCAGTAGGATATAAATTCAAGATTGTATTACTGGTCTTAATTGAGGTTAGGAACATCACTAAGAGAGTATCAATAAGTAAGAGGAGATTTTGCAGTGATAGGTTGTTCCACCAGTAATAATTAGTTAATAATTACCTTAATTAAAGTAGAATTGTCTTAGAACCTTAGTAGATCTACTTGAGTTAGAATGGCTGACTTGGCCAAATTTAGATCTGCCGCTGTACAGACTGCAAAAGAGTTAGGATTGGACGGGCAAGTTATGATTACTTATGTCACTACTGAATGTGACAAATTTATTGAACGCGAAGAAAGAAGATTAGAAAAAGAGGCTGAAAGAAAGTTAGAGGCTGAAAAGGAAATTAAGAAGTTACAATTTGAGGCTGAGGCTAAGAAATTGGAGGCAGAAAGAGAAGACAAAAGATTAGCTGCTGAAAGGGAAGACAAAAGATTGGCTGCAGAGAGGGAAGCTGAAAAGGAGGAGAAAAGATTACAAAGGGAACATGAGTTACGACTAAGGGAGCTGAAATTACAAGGCCATGCTCCTGAAAATGGTGCCAGTCCCTTCGCCTCCGATGCTACTGTTAGTCAGGGAGCCTCAACCTCAGCTATGAACTTTCATTTAGATCATTTTGTTGAGAAAGACGATGACATTGAGAGCTATCTAAATAGATATGAACTATTAGCTACCACGTATGGGTTAGAGAGAGAAAAGTGGAGCTTAAAGTTATCACAAGGGCTTCGTGGGGCAGCTTATGAAGTTTTTGCCAAAATGAACAGAGATGACCAAGAAAATTATGACATGCTAAAGCAGGCTTTGTTATTGAGGTATGAAAAGAATGGTGAACTTTATCGTAAGAAGTTTAGAAATGCCAAGCTGTTGTCTGGGGAGACATACCACCAATTCTCTGCCAGACTGGAAACCTATTTGGAGAGATGGACTGCTCTGGGGAAGACCCAAGATCTTAAAGAGATGATCATGATAGAGCAATTAAGAGAGTCCATGGCTCCAGACCTGAGAAAGTTTTTCATGGAACAAGGTGCAGAGAGACTGGGTGAGTTGCTAAATGTTGCTGAAAGGTATCAAGCAGCTCAGGCAGAGGTATCAGGTAATAGAAAGAAACAGGTAGATAATTCTAAGGCACCACAGAACTTTAATAAATTTGATCCTAGAGATCAAAACAAAGGTAAGCACCAGTTTGATAGGCCACGGTATGACAATAAAAATAAAACCCCACAATTCGATGAAAGGAAATATGATGAAAGAAAATCTTTCAACCAAGGAAAGAGGTGGTGTAAGAATTGTAAGATGAACAATCATGACACTGACCATTGTAGAAGGAAACCTCCTCATTGTGCTGCTATGACATCTGGGAAAAAGGAAAAAAAGGTCAAACCTGAAGAACTACAGGAACCATACCACCCCCCAGTGTGTGAAGATGTAATCTGTAATGGTGTCACCATAAGGTGTTTATATGATACAGGTCTAGATTATGATTCCGTTGTGAGTTCTCACCTGGTGCAGGCAGATCAATACACCACAGAAACAGTGGAGATTCAAACTGCAACCAAAGATGTAGCTACCATGACACTTCCCGTCGCTCGGATAAAGGTGAAAACGCGATATGTGGAAGGAATCATAAAAGCAGCAGTGATAAATGAGCCAATCTACCCTCTGATATTGGGGTGTAGATATGTCTTCTTGGGGAATCCCAAGAGACCTGTGATACTGGCAACAGTGCAGACCAGATCCAGTCTAAAAAGGAGGAGGGTATTCCAATAAATACTCATCCAGATGAGATGAGGAAGGCACAGGCGGAGGACAAAACACTCAAGCCGTGTTTCAAGAAGTTGCCCAAATCTCATACACCTCCAGGCAAGGGAGAATTTTATATGAAGAACAAGCTGATATATAGGAAGGCTGGATCTGAATCCAATGGTCACGGACAGCTGGTCCTTCCCACTTCATATAGGACTAAAGTGTTGGAACTAGGGCATGCGATTCCCTTCAGTGGTCATATGGGGATCAGCGCAACAGGACAGCGTATAGCTTGTCACTATTTCTGGCCAGGAATAACTGAAGATATCAAACGATATGTAAAATCCTGTCCAGAGTGCCAACGAGTAGCACCTAAACATTGGACTGCACCAGCAACTCTGGGAGAAATGCCCATAGTGGGAACACCCTTTGAGAGAGTTGCCGTGGATCTTGTGGGACCTCTCACTCGAACCAAGAGAAGGAACAGCTACATTCTGACTCTGGTGGACACTTGTTCTATGTGGGGAGAGGCGGTAGCCCTGTCATCGATTGATTCTAAACATGTGGCAGAGGCATTGCTCACAATTTTCACAAGGTTAGGCTTTCCCAATCAAATCTTGACTGATAATGGCTCTCAGTTCAAGGGGAAACTAACTGAAGAAGTTTTCAGGATCTTCCAGGCCAAACACTTCCATTGTAGTGTGTACCACCCCCAAGGGAACGGCCAAGTGGAAAGATTTAATGGCACGTTGATGTCGATCCTGAGAAAGTTGGCACACGAAAAACCAGATACATGGGACCAGTACCTGCCCGCCGCCCTCTTTGCTTATCGGGAGGTACCCCATAGTTCAACCGGTATGGCCCCGGCAACATTATTGTTTGGAAGGCCAATAAAAGGTCCACTCGAAGCTCTGTTAAGAACGTGGACTGATGAAAAAGCAGAGGAAAATATTACATCCTCATACCAATATGTGAATGAGCTGACCACTCGTTTAAAAACTGGCTGGAAACTTGCCAATGAAAATTTGAAACAAGCCAGGAAGAAACATGCTGCCTATTATAACAGGAAGGCTAAAGACAGAGATTTGGCTGTGGGAGAGAAGGTACTGCTTCTTCTCCCCGGTAGTCAGAATAAGTTACAAATTGGATGGCAAGGTCCATATACGGTTCTAGAGAAGGTGTCTAGAACCAATTATAAGATAGATAAGAAGGGGAAAGAAAAAATCTATCATGTGAATCTCCTGAAGAAATATTTGGAAAGAGAACATCAGGAAGAGACACACTTGTTGACCTTGTCCATTGCCATGGAGATGAAAAAGGAACCACTTTCATCATTTGAATATCCATTACACCCCTGTGAGACAGCGGCACAGGTGAAAATCAGTACACATTTAACGAAAACTCAGAAAGAGAGAGTGCAACAGGTTCTAGATACTCATACAGAGGTGTTAACAGACCGACCAGGGCATACAAACTTATTGGAATATGATATGAAACTTATAGACCCCACACCTGTCTGTATGAAACCATATTCGATTCCTTTTGCTAAGGAGAAAGCTTTGAAGGAAGAGATAGACTATTTGTTGAAGGAAGGAATTATTTCGCACAGTGAATCTTCATATAGTTCCGGTGTTGTACTCTTAAGGAAGCCCTCTGGAGAACATAGACTCTGTATAGATTACAGGAGACTGAATGCTATTACAGAAGGACAGGTGGATCCATTGCCGGATACAAATCAGTTGTTTGCCAGGCTAAATAAAGCTAAATATTTCTCAAAAGTGGATCTGAGTAAAGGATACTATCAGATTCCAGTAAAGCCTGAGGTTAGACCATACCTAGCTTTTAGTACCTCAGAAGGACACTATGAGTTTAATAGATTGCCATTTGGATTGAAGAATGCGCCTAGTGTCTTCTCTAGAATGATGAGAAAATTATTGGACCCTCTGAATAATCCATGTATCACAAATTTCATGGATGATATCCTTATAGCAACAGAAACATTTGAGGAACACATTGACTCTCTGAACATGCTGTTTAATCGACTTAGGGAAGCGAATTTAACAGCCCGACCAACCAAATGTTGCGTTGGATGTAAAGAATTGGAATTCTTGGGACACACAGTTTATCAGGGAAACATGACCCCTGACCCAAAGAATTTAGAGAAACTAAAGAAAGCCCCGAGACCACAAACCAAAAAAGACGTGAGATCCTTTGTCTCATTATGTGGTTTCTACCAAAAGTATATCAAAAACTTTAATTCCATATGTGCACCGTTAACTGATTTGACACGTAAGGGAAATCCAGATCGAATTACATGGACACCACAATGTGAAATGGCTTACCAGGAATTGAAGGAAAAGCTCACAAGCAAACCTATTTTGAAATTACCTGACTTAAGTCAAGAATTCATTGTAAGAACGGATGCCAGTAATATTGGGTTAGGTGCAACTCTGCTACAGAGATCAGATGCATTGGATGGGGAATTAAGCCCAGTGGCATATGCTAGCAGAAAGTTGAATAAAGCTGAAACCAACTACTCAACTAGCGAAAAAGAATGTCTTGCAGTAATATGGGCGATAAAGAAATTCAATATTTATCTGTATGGGAAGGCATTTAAGTTGCAAACGGATCACAAACCCTTGTCGTTTCTAGCGCAGGCTAGGCATGAAAACTCTAGGTTACTCCGATGGTCCTTACTTTTGGCTCCATATAATTTTAGCATTGAGTATATATCTGGAAAAACAAATTTGGGAGCGGATTTTTTAAGCCGCCATCCGTGTGATGAGAATCACCGTAAACCCCAGAAATAATAATAAATTTCTCTATGTGTATATAGAATTATAGACTGACATATAACGTCTGTTTTAAGAGGGGAGAATTTGTCGTGAGACATTCTAAATCCACATATATAAATTAAAAGGTAAATGTAAAGCCTAACAAATAAATTTAATAAAAGAAAAGAGAAATGGTAAAAGTACAGTGCTGTCACAATGGCGTACAAAATCCCCTTGTTTTCTACTTCGTCTGCAAAGTGTAACGTTTCACGTTGATAGTAAAAGCATACTACGTCACTACACGCTCTCTACAATAAAAACGTGTACTGTATTTCTAGATGACCTAGCTTAAATCCCATTCATTTTATTTTATACACTGCGTGATAAAAAGACAGATGAAATTAGGATAGAGAGAAGGGAGGGCTGAAAGCAGGGACGCAGGCAATACTACCACAGTCGCGCGATACACAATTACTACCATCACGCGTGTAAGGTCACAAGCACTAGCTTTTTTTCAAATCGACAAAAAAAAAAAAAAAAAACACTACACACAAGAGAGTTAGGTTTTAAAAAACATGATTAATGCTTATTGGAAATATGACATTCTACTGGTTTACGTCTGAAATCCTGACAGAACAGTTAAAAAGGATGCGGACAGTGGAAGTTAAAAATAAACAACTGAGATCGATAAAAGACAAGAATTTTAAATGGGCTATTTGTTCTCATGATAATCATATAATTGGGTACCTTAAGACTAGTGGACTTGGAATATATAATAAATTATCAAAATGGTCCATTAGATACTAAAATATTGGTATAAAACATAGGGAAACTGGCATGGTCTGGTCATATCTGTTAGATAAAATGGCATGATGTTTTTGAAAACACGTAGAGGAACGAAAGCTGAAATAGTACGGAGTAAAAGATTGGCTGGAATTTAAAGCAAGCCGAGGTGTGATTGGCTAAAATATCTATACGAATCTAGTTGTTGATAGTAACGCGTAGTAAATGGGATACATTTTTTTTAATTCATTCAAAATATAGTAGGCTTTGGGCGATTGGTCGAAGCATTTGAATTGAACGAAATAGTACGCTGCTCGTTGCCAGTTTCAAAAGATTTTCATAAGAGCAGGAGCGATGTCAGACTTGTGCTGTGGTTTATAAATTATATCGACCGAAAGCAGTCTGAAACAGTGGGCAGATCTAGATATGTGCCATTCTCTAGTGCCTTATTCGTCGTAACCTGTGTTATTTCCTTTCTATGTGGTAAGATTGATTTTATTGACTTTTTTAATTTGAAAAATTGGTTGTGTATAAGAAAAGGCCATGACAAAAGGTTGTAACTAAATGGTTCCATGGCAGGCTTGGGCATGGCCTAGTTGTTGATGTATTATACCATGGACCATTTGAGAAAGTGAGAACTATCAATATATATATATATATATATATATATATATATATATATATATATATATATATATATATATATATATATATATATATATGATCATGCTGAAACATTACACCTATCTTATTGCATGGTGAAGTATGGCTGGAATGACAGGTGTTGTCTCCATAAGGTAAAAATGAAAAAGAAAACTGGTACTATTGGTTCCATCACATGAAAGTGGAGAAGCTTGGTTGTCATAATGAGCTGACCATGTTCTTTTTATTACATGCATGTTTACAGGTAAAATTGGGGGAATTAGTTTGATATTAAGACAGGATCATACTTGCTTTGACAGGGGTTTCCTGCTGGTACTTGGCTGATGCTGTCAGAAATATTCAGCACTAGATCAAGTCATCTCTGACAACAGCTGTTAAGAGAGAGATTGCAGACCAGAGGACCTGAAGCGTGTGGCCAAATAGACTGAAATCATTATGGATCCCAGGCACAGATAAGTGATATCTGGCCTGGAGCAACTTATCATTACTGCATATTTGCTAGGACAATCTCCTCAAGTGAATAAACTTTTCCTCCAAAACTAAAAACAGTACAACAGAGTCCATAAGAGTGATAAAGAGAACAATTGGGATGATGTATATCCCTTACCAGCTTCAAGGAACAAGTAATTAGATAGAGAAAAAAATACCCAGTTGAAGATTGATTTCATGCATTATGCACACATGGTCTATTGCTTGTAAATAATTGCATATACATATTTGTAAATATACAAAATTCCATCACACTGATTATCAATGACTAAAGTCCTGGCCAAAAGAACAGTTAGGCTCAGGACCAATAAAGCTTAACAGAACATTTTTCATTTTAAAACTTAACCGCTGGAGTTAGTTGATTTTATCTTAGAAGTTAATATTTGTTGGTATATGTTTTGTATTGAGGTTATTCCACACACTCACTTTTGCATTACCCTAGACACTTAACAAAGCCAACATTCATATTGATTAAGAATTAGTTTGATTGAGATAAAAATGTGGCAGTAAGTAAGGTCATCTGAATTACACACCAAACCTATTAACTTCAGATACCTTCACAGCTGATCTCAGTCAGTACACTACGTACTTTATACTAGAATTAAGTCCCAACTCACCACAATGATGTAACGCGAGGTGGGTTTTTGAAGGATAAGCGCCTCACGTCGCTGGTCTGCCATTCTCCCGAGTTTGCTTACATGTTAAGCCTTAGACCGTTTTGCGACTTTAGTGTGCGAGCAGTTTGCATGGGTATCAGCTGCTGATACCACGGGAGGGAAAGACAGACGAATGTGCTTACTCAGCCAACAAAAACCTGTTTGACGCTCCAAAATAATTTGGGATAAGGGGAGCGAGGGCATGGTTGTATGTAAACAGTCCTTGTCTCGTTGTGTTGGTGTATATGTATTATTAACTAGTAGACTCTAATTTAGGCAACTAGCGTATGGCTTGTATTTATTGTATCTTTGCAGCAGAGAAGGAAAACTTCCACACGCTACCGATGTGGGACGTGGAAACCAGCATTTCGTCAAAGATCGGGTATCACATTCTTGATCGAGTTCTCGATGTGGGACCAGTGGGTTAAATCCTAAAACTCATTACCAGGAAGGCAGAGTTCATTACCCAGCTGCCGGTACCCTATGCTCCTGTAGCTGCTAAACATCGGAGACAACCAACATTCAAGCTCACGAAACGTCAGAATAGAGCGCCCATCCTGTCTTCGTTGCAGACCGGTGGATCCTGTTCACGATACGCCCAGTCACAAAAAGCTCACCGTTCGCACAAACCTGAGTTTGGACTCATTCAACCCACGAGATATCAGGGTTAATTATAATTTGAGTCACACCGATAAATATTTCCCGCGGTCCTTGTTTGATTTTCTTGAATTTTCACCTCGCCGAATAGGCACAGGGGTGGCACGATAATCTGTTCAAGTCTAGGATATTACTTCACTGGCAGACAGGGATTTTTATCTGAAAGACATGTGGCAGAAATTAATTAATCCTTAAGAAGTCCTTGGTGGTGCTTATAAATGGGTGTTTTCCTCTCTACATTATTGTTGAGTTTTTTAAAGGGTTTTTATGTGGCGTTTTGTTGTTGTTTTTGTTGTTGTGGGGTGTTTTTTGTGTAAGCCTGGATGACAGTCGTCTTTATTTGAGGCTGGGAACTGTAGGACAAGGACACAGATTAGAATTGGGTGTTTATTATTTCTAATACCCAGTGTGGGTTTTTCTATTGGTTTAATTCATGGATTTCTTGTGTACAATGTTGGTTGCCATTTTGGATTATTTACCAAAATCGGTTTGGGGTTGTATGTTGTTATTATTGGGTTTATTGATAGTGTTATCACACTTTTGGTTTGATTAATTTTTAATGCACAGATATATCAATATATATCTAAATATGTCCGGGCTGCAGTGTAAAAGAGTGTTTATCATCTTTACACGCCTGACTGTCACACTTCCACAACATTCACATTAGCTATTTCAGACTTCCCTCTATTTTCTATTCCTCACTCAGACTTTTGTCTTGTCTCAGACAGACACTCGTCACCGCTCGTGACAGTTCCCATTTCCCCAGTATTTCTTCACATGTCTCATTCCATACAGTGTTGATTTGCTACCAGTAGTCTTCTGTATGCACATCTTACAGCTGTTGGAGCACTTGGAATTTGTTGGACATTGTGACCGTAAATTTGTCTCTTGTTTCTTGATTTCTTACATGTCCTACATTACAGCTCTCCAAACAAATAGAAAAAAATGCGCCGACAGGAACACCAGGCAAAGAAACAGCTGCGTGCTATCATCACAGGGCGAATTCCCATGGTCAGTTTTGGCTCAAGGGGGCTACTACTATAATTGACGGTGATTGCGTTTGTCAGTACAAAGTCGTGATCTAATTATTTTACCCAGTTTAACGAACTTTGCATAAACCTTTCTCTTGCTTAACAACAAAACGTTCAAAAGAACACAACAAAACGTTCAAAAGAACATGGTGTCCCAACAACCACCTACATGATTATAAATTTTAATGAAATTGAAAACATTCTAAAGAAGACGCTTTATCACAACTGCATGTGTTGTTATTGTAATTATGTCAGACTGACACGTTCCTTATTAGCTGAGAAGTTTTATATCTCTCCAACAAAATGAGGTGTTTATGTGGCAAGCAAACATCAAGTGTTATTATGTAAAAGTATTTTCATGATTATGCGTATCAGTTACGTGCTTACGCACGCTCAACACGATGTCTTACATATTCTAATTCATTGGTTCCAAAACTTTTTTCCCCACGAGATCCCTATGTGATATGTTGGTTAGCCTCGATCACCACTTTCACCCTCCACCATTACGCTCTTAAAAAACTTCATAGATTAATGTATAATGTGTTTGTTTAATCATTACCTGCTTACAATCAAAAGAACAACTGAAAGAGTTTCACAGCCTAGGAACTGCCCAACATCACGCAAGAAACTAAGTAAACGAACGGGAGAAATGAGCATTAAGACCTACAAGCTGAGAGAGCCAGATATTAAGACCAAATACCAGGGGCTTATTGCTACAGCGGTGAGAAACATAGAAGAACAACCTGATGACTTGGAAACCCTCTGGCTTAAATTCAAGAACATCATAAAGACAGCTGCTGCAGAAGCATGTGGTGAAGTCCGACTTTGGAACAAGAGAAAGAGGACACCTTGGTGGACAGAGGAAGACAAAGAGAAAATAAGAGAGAAGAAAATGGCATGGAAACAATACTTAAGAGCTAAAAGCACAACAGGACAAATAGAGAAATATAGAGAATATGTGACACGCAGAACAGGAGCAAAAAACAAGGTGCTAGCAACAAAACAGAAGTCCTGGGAAAAATTTGGAGAAAAGCTAGAAAAAGATGCGCAAGAAAACCAGAAATTGTTCTCATCATCATTACCTACCATCTCCACAACGAAGATTGGCTTTAATGGATCTCCAACGTCTTCTGTCTCTTTTCTTGGTGGTGCACTCTGATAGACTCTTTCCTGTCCATCTTTTGAGGTTATCTTCCCACTTATACCTCTGTCTTTCCCCTGCACGTTTGCCTTCACCTCTCCCTTCTATTATGGTCTTCTGCAAGGTGTTATGCCTTTTTATGTGGCTAAAGTATTTTAACTGCCGAACTTTGATCTACCTCATTAGTTCTCTTTTCATACCTAGATTTTCTAGGACCTCCTTATTTGTTTTCTTCTCTTTCAATGAGATATGCCCCATTCTTCTATATATCCACATTTCAAGAGCCTCAATTCTTTCTTCCAAATGCGTAGTCATCGTCCATGTTTCTACACCATACAGAAATATAGAATATATATATAACACTTTGTGATTCTCAGTTTTAATTTGTGAGATAACTGTTTAGATGTCAGTATATGTTTCATGTTGTTGAATGTAGCTTTGTCCATTCCTATTCTCTTCTTGATTTCTGTTTCACATCTGCCATCTTCTGTTATTATATGACCAAGATATACGTAGCTCTTGACTTGTTCCAGGATTTTCCCATTTACGCTTATTCTTTAATGTGGGCTTATCGTCTGTTTTGCTAATTATCATAGTTTTTGTTTTCTCAATATTAGTGTTGAGTCAATATTCACGACTTACACAGTTCACTTGCTTCAATAGTTCTTGTAACTTCTGTTCGCTTTCAGTTAACAACACGGTATCATCTGCATATCTAAGGTTGTTTATTGACCTGTAACTGTCTTTTTCTCTTGTAGAAGCGATCACTGGCACGAGACAGTATACATGTTGTTAAGATGTGTAGTACTTGTAATGATGAGCTGAGTGTGGGTGCAAATGAAGGCGCGAATGTGTTTAGGCTCGTATATGTGGTGTAATGCAACCCATACACTCACATGCAGTAGTCAAGGATGCTTGAATACTGCTGGCACGTTTCAAAACATTTATTGACGATAACACACATAGCATCAACAGGAACAGTCGGCGTAAACAAGGTCATGTTGACCGGAAATCGTTAGGTATACATCCGGCATTCAAAAAGGGCTGGTAAACATTCCAATATTCGTACATGGTCAATAATAATGTTCTTCGATGACAGTTCGTAATGCCGCTTTGGTATCTCTGACTAAACGCGTCAGATACCTTAATCACTTTGACATACAGGTATAACTTGGCATTCCCCGCCAATTGCACATTATCAGGCTGTAATATATTAGCCTTAACACAGGCCTCGTTATGACGTCATCTGTGTACTTCTTCTAAGCATGTTAACATCAACCCTGCAGTAATGCTAATGTAGACATAAATACCGCCAATCTGCGGTTTCCACAATATAATTTCGTCACTGGACTTCTGGATGATATAAAGACTAATAGTCTTGGATGGCTACCTTGAGCACAACATATAAGTTTTGTAATGTAGGACCGGTGAGCTGTAGTTCACAGAATAGGTAATCCTTTAACATGTTCTGTCACCGAAAGCGTAATAATGAAAAAAGTCGGTATTACCTGGAACCGAATCCTCAGAACACAATAAGGAACTCTGTCGTCATTCCGACGCAGAGAGATTCACTGGGGAGACCTGCCAACGCAGTCACTTCGAAGATTATCCCCGAAAACACAATGAACCTCATGTCCCTCAGAAGCCAGCTTACATCCTGGCCTGACGGAAGTATCAACTTGGCGCTTAAAAAACCTGCGCATGGGCAAACGCCCGAACTGTTTACCTTTGACCCTAAAGGTCAAACACAATGAATGAACAAACAAGGGAGATAACCCCTAATCAACCTGACACAGCAAAGTCAAGACATAGTTACTAAACTTTGACCAGGGTGAGAAAAATACGACAAATAACTTGACATATGAAACTCTGTCGAAAATGACAGCAACATGACCTTCCACTGATGTTCAGTCCTGGTATTTCCTGTATCTGTTTGAAATTTTTTTCGGTGTATAGATTACATAGGCAGGGGGGATAGCACACAACCTTGTCTGACACCTCTTTTTATGTCTATGTATGGTGAATAATTCCTTCCAGATCTTACTGTGGCAGTTTGCTCCCAATAAAAGTTACTGTGTATTCTTATATCTTTTCCATCAATACCTATGTCTTCGAGGCTTTCAATTATTTTCTCATGATGGATTCTGTCAAGAGCCTTCTTATAGTCAATGAAGCACATGTACATACTATTTTGGCCCTTCGTATATTTTTCTACTAATATTCTTAGGCAAAATATTGCCTCTCTTGTTCCACTATTCCATCTAAAACCAAACTGTTCTTCTTGCATTTCACTGTCTACATTACTTTTTATTCTTTCCTGTATGATTTTGAGCAGTATCTTAATTGCATGACTCATCAAGCTGATTGTTCTGAAGTCTAAACATTCTGTTGTATTAGGTTCTTTGGGCAATGTTATAAAAGCTGATGTCTTCATGTCGTGTGGTATATATCCTGTATTATATATATCGTTGCATAGATCTGTGATTGTATCTATACCAAAGTTCTCCAGGGCTTCTATCATTTCAATTTTTTTGTTGTCCGTCTGCTGATTTTCCTTTTTGTATCATATGTATGGCATGCTGTACTTCTGATCTGAGAATGTTTGAGCCTTCATTAGAATCTGGTGATGGTTTTTTACCTCTGTTGTCCTTGAATATTTCTTTTACGTATTCTGCCCATCTGTTTGATATGTCTTTCTCATCAAGTAAGATTACACCATTTTTGTTCTTGATACAGCTTCCTCCTTGTGCTAACCGCGACCTATTTGATAATTTTTTTTATTTCTTCATGCAAATTTCTTGTCATGTGCTTTGCGTTCAAGTCTTCGATTTCCTTGCATTTTGTTTCTATCCACCGTTCTTTTGCTTATCTACACATAGTGCGTATGTCATTGTCTATTGTTTTATATTCTGGAGTGTTTTTTGCTTTCTTTCTTTCTGCCATTTTACTCAAGATGTCATCTGTCATCCAAATTTGATTTTCTTAGGCTCCTTTTTAGGTAAATTTGCATTTGTTGATTGTATGCTTGTTTTTAAGCATTCCCATTTTGTGGTTACTTTTTCTTCTGGGTTTTCTCTTCTATACTGCTCCATGCTTTCTGTCAGTAACTGTTAATATTGTTTTTGACATCGATTGGATATTTTTGTTTTATATCTAGTTGTTTCAGTGTTGATATTTCTATCTGGGGTTTCTCCTGTTTTCTGTTTCCTGTTCTTTTCAGCCTTATGTTTACTTTGATGACGACCGGATTGTGATCTGAAAGTTATGTCAGCGCCAGGATGTTTTATCATGATATAGTCAATTTGATTTCGTATTACATCTCCTGGGCTTTTCCATGCGTATAATTTCCTTGGGTGGTGTTCAAAAAAGGTGTTACAAATGACCAGCTGGTTTTCTTCACAGAACTGGAAAAGTCTGTCTCCTCTATCATTTCTTGTCCCTAATCCATACTGTCCTAATATTTTCTTGTATTTTCCTTTTCCTACTTTTGCATTCATATCACTCATTACTGTCAACACATCTGTAGATTTTACTGGTTTAAGTGTGTGTTGTAGCTCTTCATTGTATTCTTCTATTTCTTCCTCGCTATGATCTTTAGTTGGTGCATAAGTTTGTACGATTGATATGACGAATGGCTTTGCTCTCATCTTTAGTAACATCATTCTGTTATTGTGTGTCCAGTATCCATATACCTATTGTTCTAACTCCGTTTTTTATCAACGTTCAGACTCCTCTTTCATGTCTTTCTCCTCCTGAGTGTATAAGCGTGTATTGGTCTCTTTTTATGTAGCCTATATCCAACAGTCCTGCCTCTGCAGCTCCCAGTATATCGAGTTTCATGTCTAAGGCCTCTAATATTAAATTGTAAAGCTTTCCTTCTCCGTTTAGAGTTCTAACGATCCATGAACTTATTTTTAGGCTCCTCCTACTAGTTTTTAAGTGGTCTTTCTCAAAATGCTCCCTTTCAACAGAATTTGAGGAACACTCGTCATTATATACTTTTTTACTCATTAGAGGATTTGCCTGTTGCCTGTAAATTTGTACAGTAGATTCTTTCCCAGGGGACAGAGAGTTCTCTACATATCGTTTTTTGTCTTTTGGTTGTGATCTCATTACATTCTGTAGGATGTACGTGGTAAGGCCCCAATCTCTTCCACGGTGGCTAGCCGTTGTCTTTTTCTTTGCCCGACACGCCTCTAGTGCGCCGCGCACTTTGCTGGAACGCTTTGCGAGCCGTTGATCTTCTTAGATTGTTCTATAAGACCCTAAAGAACACGAAGAAGGAAAAACAACGCCCTCTCAAATTTATAAAAGACAAGTTAGGCAAATTGCTTACTGCCACGAAGAAAGTAATGGAAAGATGGAAAGAATATATCTTAGAACTCCTTGATGGTGAGCAAGGTCAAGCATCAGAAATGATAACTACTAGCACAGAAGAGAAAACAAATCGTGGTCAAGATGACATACAGATGGAAGAATTGAAGGCAGCACTGGAGAAAATCAAGATAGCCAAAGCAGCAGGGCATGATGGTATAACACCAGAAATGGTTAAGTACATGGGAGCATCAGGAGACTGTTGCTGCTAAAATCTTGTCGCAACTTATTCTGACAATGCATTCTGACTATATTCATTTTTTAATGCATGGGAAGCAACTCATGAAATTGTAGTCACTTTTATTTCTACAGTCGTCTAATCTTGATAGCTATCGTTAAGAAGTTGTCTTATCTTGATAGCTAGGGTTGCCGATAGCTGTGTGAACGATTTTGAGTCACGACCATATATGGAGCGCTCAGATCGTCAGTTCTTTGAAAACAGTTGGCAATCGCAATGTTTCAAGATTCATTTCCTTTTAAGGTAATAGGTCTTAAGTCGAACATCGTAGAACATTCTTCGTTTCGTAAATTGGCCTGAGTTGTATTCGATTCGCGTGTTCTGCGCATGTCCCTTTTTGTGGCGTTGTGTAAAACGATTTCCGCCAAGGTCAGTCTGTGCTGAGAAGCTGTGAAGGCGAGACGTAGCTATGTGCTAGTCTTCGCTTAGTTTATTCAGGAAGGAGTCCTCATGATTGTTGTTCCTATCTTGAGATGATATATCTCTGTGTTATTCCTAATGCCTGGAGGCATATGTGATTATTCATTTTAATTCCTGATGAACAGGTAAATGAATGCTTTTTTTTGCTGAGTAACTTTATCGCCATCTTGTGATGTTGACTTTTGCTTAGCCTGCCTTATTTTAAAGTCTACGATATGACTAGTTTGCTCAGCTCACGATCCACTTAGATTGTCACGCATCGATTGATGCCTGTCCTACGGACTATTTGCTTCCTGAACTTTGTTGATGGATCTAGGTTTGATACCTTTGCTGTTTGCTGGACAATAGAGGACGATAATGTGGCACTCAAAAGACATGCCTGTCTTGTTGAGGTCAAATCGAGGAGACCATCTTTAATCTCCTAGTTGATATCTACTAGCTCTTATGGAAAGGGGGAAGTTTACTACCTGACTACATGTACAGCGGGTTTACGATATCCTAAAAGGCAGATGATGCACATTATTTTGATGCTGTCTGCTGTGCCAGTTGAATTGTCTACATATGTAATAATGACTGTTTGATCGTACCTATGATGTACCTGCTTGTTTATGTCTACACACTTCGTCATTGTGGCGTTTATAATAAATTATACAAAACCGTCACTAGCTGTTGCAAGCATCATTGACTTTTCACATCGTGAGTTAACGTGACGTCATTGTGTGGATTGCCTTGTTCGTAATGCTCACTGTCTGTATACACATCTACATCACACTTAAACCAGACTACAGACACCAAGTTACTACGCCTCATCATCCCTGGTGTCTGAGGGTGGCACACTACTCCGCAAAGGATAGGATTATCATACCTTGAGAGGAACAGATGAATTACAACACCCTCAACGTTGTGTGGCAAATGCGACATCCTCCACAGAACATTTATCAACACATATAATACTTACGCAACATTTGCTACGCTACATTTGGTGGCCATAAGCTGGTTTGTTCTGGTACCAGCATACTCGGGGTCCCTTACCCACTTCATTCAACAAGAATTCAACAAACTGCATTGTTCCAGAAAGCAACATACAGCGATTTTTCAAGACATCTACATACAGAGTTATGGCAGTACCTGGCGTTGAGTCATACATTGCCAGTTGAAACGTGTTGCTGTCGTTTGTGAAGGTCAAGTGCCGATTGAATAAGAAGGCAAAGTACCGATTCAAGCAATTAACGATTGAATAAGAAGGTCAAGTGCCGTTAGTTACACTACCTGTACTGTTTAGAAGCTCAAGTACCATCGTCATGGCAGTTGAAGCAGTCCAGATGTACCATCATCGTTGGATCTTCATTCCTTAGGACGCTGATTGTCATCTGTTTTTTCTGCTGTGGCTGACGTTTGGATACCAATAAGTTAAGTGGCCTGTTTGTTTGTGAACTGTGCCCTTATACTTCTACTGAGTCTTCTGTGTTTCATCTCATTCTTTTGTTTACATGTTATATGTTTATGTGTTATTTGTATATTTATATTTATATGTTTATGTTTCTGCGGGTTTTCGGTTGGGCGGAGTCTCCCTTAGATCATACTACGTGATAGGGGTCGTCTATCGTGAGCGTTTTCTATAGGGTGTGCAATTTCCGATACTGGAATTTGCAAAGCGACTTCTGTTGCTAATTTTTTGTTAGTTGTGATGCCATGTGTTAGTATTGTTTTCGTTATTTTTCTGCATTCTTTAGTTCTGTTTTGATTTGTTTGTACTTGCTAGCCTCCTCTTTACTATAGTTTAGTTTCATACAACATTTTTGTTTATACACTGTGGTGTCTTGTATTTGTGTTATCTTCTCGTAGATATCATCACATTTTTTGTGATATTTCTTTAATTTTCGCTTTATTTTTTGTTGATTTCTACGAATGTTTTCGTATTGTTGCTAAATCTTTGTTATTGTTTACATTGTATTGTTTACATTGTATTGTTTACAGTGTAATGTTTACATTTTTATTGTTTACATTGTGATTGTGTTTACATAGTCATTGGTTACACTTATAGTAGTTAATTCACATTTAATAGTGGGTTATGCTTATGCATTACTACTACACTGATGATTAATAAATGATGAATAGTATTGTGCACTATTGAATGGGAAGTGCACCTATGATCAAGAGTTGATTGATGATATTTCAAAAAGGTATATACACAAGTTCTTTGATATAAGACTTGTTTCCCACAGAGATTGGGATAATAATATAGTGTTGTGAGTAAACAAGTGCTTCATTTAAGACTTGTTATAATTAAATTTGAAATAAGATAATTAATTATTTCAGGTTGTGGACTCATATTATTACTCATCATGGCTACATTTGAGCACTTTATTGAGCAGGGTAAATTGCTTGGCAAGACTGGTGATAAGTTAGAAGAATTTGCAACTGCTCAATATGATAAAGCAATGGAAGCTGAACAAAAGAAACTGCAGATGCAGGTGGATGAAAGAAGATTCCAAATGGAAATGGAAAAACAAAAAAGAGAAGCAGAAGCAAAAGCTGAAGAGAAGAGACTACAAATTGAGTCTGAAAATAAAAGATTTGAAATAGAGGCTGAAAATAAAAGACTTGAAAAAGAAGCTGAAAATAAAAGACTTGAAAAAGAGGCTGAAAATAAAAGATTTGAAATAGAGGCTGAAAATAAAAGACTTGAAAAAGAGGCTGAAAATAAAAGACTTGAAAAAGAGGCTGAAGAAAAAAAGTTACAAAGAGAAGCAGAAACAAAAGCTGAAGAGAAAAGACTTGAGGCTGAAAATAAAAGACTTGAAAGAGAGTCTGAAGAGAGAAAAGCAAAAATGGAGCATGAAGAAAAAATCTTAGCTTTGGAAATTGAGAAATTAAAGGTGATGAACATGGGTAATGCTAATGATGCAAATAAGGTCTCAGATAAGACTAATGCAAGCACTTTCAAACTTAACCTACCACCATTCAATGCTTCCATCGACGATATAACATTCTATTTGGACAGATTTGAAACTTCATGTAAAGTACATAACATAGATAAATCATTGCAGGTTTATCATTTGTCCAAAATACTTAGAGGTGATGCTTTAAGTATGTTAAGTATGGTAGATGAGCCTGACAAGAACAACTATGAGGTTGTCAGGGCTATGTTGTTAAAAAAATACCAACTTGACGAAGACGGCTATCGTCTTCAATTTAAAAATATGTTACCAGAAACTGGTGTGCAATTCTCTGAATTCATATCAAAGACACGTCTTACTTTTTTACGTTGGGTGGAGCTGTCTAAGATAAAAAAAACTTATGAAGGACTTATGGACTTAATACTTAGAGACAAAGTCATGTCTTCAGTCAACGAGTCTTTCCTTGCTTTCCTTCATGAACGTAAACCTAAAACAATAAAAGAAATGGAAGATTTCTGTAGCCAATATATAACTGCGCATCCCCACGTAACCATTGGTAACTCTAAAGTAAAAGAAGGTCTGCCAGTTGCTTCGGCAGCACCTTATGGTCAAAACTCTAGTAATAGATTCCAACAAAATTTTGATAAGAAAAGTAACCGTAGTTACGGTCAAAATTATGGAAATCAATTTCAGGGTGATTCTTCTTCGAAGAATTGGAGACGAGCTGACAGTCCTCGTTACTTCCAACCTAATAATTTTAGGCATTTCAGAAGAGGATATGGTAACAGAGGCTTTTCCTCACGTAAACCTCAAAACCAAACAAATAGATGTTCACATCAATGTGGACATGATAATAATAATTATAATAGAGACAATAATAACTACAGAGACAATAACAACAGTGATAACTTCAGAGGTAATAGTAGTCGCGGTAGATCTCAATACAAAAAAAAAGAGATATCAGCAGGCTAACTCGGTTCAACAAGAATCTCAGGGAGCCTGTAATCAGGTTTCTGATAATAAAAACTCTGACGCTGTCACTTGTTCTTCATTTGACTTTGGGAGAGCAAACAAGTGCCCCCAATGCAGTACTTTGTTCGAACCGACTACAATATCGACTTTGAGTTGTGGTCACCCTCTCCCCGCTCTTCCTGCTTCGGTTGCACATGACGGGAGAGGTTCTCTAATCCTACATAAGGGTCTTGTTAATAATACTCCGGTCTCACTACTTTTCGATTCCGGATGCACCACTATTGGTGTTAGACAATCGCTTGTAGATCCATCCTGTGCGACAGGAAGGGTTATCAAATGTGTCACATTTGGCGGCACTCTAGAGAAATATCCTACTGCTATAATTCACATTGCCACTCCTTTCTTTACGGGAGATGTGCATGCCTGTCTCTTACCTAATCCTATTGCGGACCTTATTATTGGTCGTATCCACGGAGTTAGGGAATGTACCCCACAGCAGATTGCTGCTTGGGAAGATGATAATATGCAAGCTACCAATGCAGTGGTTACAAGAGCACAAGCTCTACAAACACCGCAAACTTCGTTGAATAATGATAATGAAGTTCATAGCCAAGATAGTACCTTGGTTATTTCTCGTGACTCGTTCATAAAATTACAAGAAGAAGATCCTACGCTAAAGAAATTCTTCATTCTTGCGAAGAAAGGTGATCCAAATAAGGATACACAAAGAAAATCTTGGATAGAAATGAAAAACGGCGTACTTGTACGTATGGTACAAGACTCGGCTACGTCAGCACATTCGCAAATTCTTGTTCCCAAGAGTATGAGAGTGCAAATATTGCAGCATGCTCATGACTCGCAATGTGCTGGACACATGGGATTTTCCCGTACAAAGTCGAGAGTCCTTGCGGCTTTCTTTTGGCCCTTTGTTAACAAGGACATCCGTATATACTGCCGATCATGTCAGGTATGTCAGGAGGTCAAATCTAGAGGACCACGACATGCTGCGCCTATCCAGGCTGCTGACATCCCTATTCGGCCATTCCAGAAAATGGCCATAGATATTATTGGCCCTTTTAAGATAAAGTCGGCCAGAGGACATCAGTTTATTCTTACATGTGTCGATATGTGCACACGTTGGCCAGAGGCTATCCCTCTAAAGAGCATATCTACTACAGATATCGCAGATGCTCTTTGGCTGATATTTTCTCGCTTGGGGTTCCCCAGAGAAATACTGTCAGACCATGGCACTCAACTCATATCTGATACTATGTCTCAAGTAATGTCTACCTTACACATTAAAAGATCTCTCAGTAGCATCTATCATCCTATGTCTAATGGGTTAGTTGAGCGTCTGAATAGAACGCTCAAGACTTTACTTGGTAAGATAACTGAAGACCATCCTCAAGATTGGGACAGGGTTTTACCTGCGGCTCTCTTTGCCTATAGAGAGGTCCCAAATGAGCACACAGGATTTTCTCCCTTTGAACTTGTCTTTGGCGCGCGTCCGCGCGGCCCTATGTCTTTATTACACGATCTCATCACTGCCGATGATATTAGTGATGACACTCAATCTTCATATGAGTATGTCATTGCTCTGAGGCAAAAGATCATTGAGGCATGCAAACTAGCGACTGCTTCGTCAGAAATTGCTAAAGAAAAAGCAAGGCAGTTTGCTAACAAGAACAGATGTCTACGACAACTTTGTCCAGGTGACAAAGCATTCGTCCTACTCCCCAGTAGGGAAAATAGACTTCTGATTGCATGGAAAGGTCCATATGCAATAGTCTCACGAATTTCCGATGTTGACTATGTGGTCGATATAGATGGAAAGCATAAGACTTTCCATATCAACATGCTGACGGAATTTCATGAGCGTCCAGACTATTTGCTGCCTATTTTTCAGGCAACGGACGAATCTTCTGTACCTCATGGTCATTACTCATCCCTGTCTGTCATACAGGATGAGGAATCTGTTTTTTCTGATGTCGATCTCCCTCTTCCAGTGGTTCCACTACATTCTATGGAATCTTGGAAAGATGTGTCCATTTCTCCTAATCTTTCTGTTGATGAACATCGTCAAGTCTCGTCGATGTTACAGACATTTAAGGATGTTCTAACCGACATCCCTGGTCACACGAATGTCATAGAACATGACATAATTCTTACCGACAGTAATCCTATTAGGGTTAGGCCGTATCCTATCCCTATACACTTTCAGTCACAAGTGGAAAAGGAATTGGATGAAATGATCCAATTAAACATAATTGAACCATCGACTTCTCCATATTCTTCTTCCATGGTTATTGTTCGGAAGAAAGATAAGAACATACGAATTTGCGTTGATTATCGCAAATTAAATCAAGTCACAAAGTTCGATGCTGAACCTATGCCTTTACTAGAGGATCTACTTAGTAGACTTTCTAATTCTAGATTCTTCACTAAACTTGACTTGTCAAAAGGTTATTGGCAAGTGCCTTTAGCAGATCATGCCAAACCTCTGACTGCTTTCTCTACACCTAGGGGTTTATTTCAATGGAATGTAATGCCTTTCGGTCTTATGAACGCCCCTGCTACTTTCGTTCGCATGATGCGTCGAATTCTTTCTCATCGTTCAGATGTCATCGCTTACTTAGATGATATCTGTCTCTTCAGTGATTCTTGGGAAGATCACTATCTGGGTTTATATGACCTACTGTCTACTCTACGTGAGTATAATCTGACAGCAAAACCTTCTAAAGCTTATATTGGTTTTGGTGAAATTTCTTTCTTGGGTCATCGTGTTGGTCATGGTCTCTTGAAGACAGAAGACCACAATACTTCGAAAATATTGAACATCTCTGTACCTAAAACGAAGAAACAAGTCCGGAGTCTCTTGGGGTTAATCCAATTCTATGGGAGATTTATTCCGAATCTATCTTCGATAATGGCACCTCTGTCAACGTTGTTGAAGAAAGGGTCACCTAATCTGATTCGTTGGTCTCAGGAATGTCAATCTTCCTTAGACCAGATTAAAAGTATATTTTCTTCTCCTCCCATCCTAAGATTACCTACTCTTGATAGAACTTTTGTTCTTCGAAGTGATGCTTCATCCACTGGGATCGGAGCAGCACTTATGCAGGAATATGCTGAAACTCTGCATCCTGTCATGTACATTTCTAGAAAACTAAATGCGGCAGAGAGGAACTACTCGGTTTTAGACCGTGAATTGTTGGCTATGGTTTGGTCTATTCTCAAACTACAAAGATTCCTCCTGGGCGCACATTTCATTCTAGAAACTGATCAGAAAGCTCTTACAGCTATTCAGACTAAGAACTTGAAGAGTTCGAGATCCACTCGATATGCTATTGCTCTTCAACCTTTTCACTTCACGGTACGAGCTATCCGTGGGTCGGATAATGTGATGGCTGACATTCTGTCTAGATGCCCACATGATTCCAACTAATACTTCTGTTCTATTTCTAGATATACGACAGAGCCATAACACACCTATATTACTACAATACATTAGCACATCTGTCCTCACTTTAGGTGAACACATACTATTGTGCTTTGTTATCATCTTCTTCTGTTCCCATCTTTAATATAAGAAGAAGACTGAGTAGTTAATATAAGGGCCGAAAGTTCACTCGGCCACAATTATTAATAATAATGTATTGTATAGTATGAAACTTAATGGCTATTAAATAGAATTATATTGTTTGTTTTTTCTCAGCACGTTATTGTTGATCTGAGAAGCTACCTTTCTATTGTCAAACATGGAGAGTTCCACATTGTACAGTTTCTTTGGAACGACAGGAGATGTGTCCTGGATCGTCATTTATATTTAATTTCATTGTGTAATGGTAATATTAAACATTTAGATAATGTAATATTTAACATTCAATATCAGATGTGTACATCCATTCTAAGCGGTATTAGATTATGACACTGCTATTTGATTATAATGATATGAACTTGCATATTTATATTGTATTTTCATGCAAGCGTAGTGTGTGTTGGTGGCACCTCCCCGATATATTTTTTAAATCAGATTTTTTATCTGTTGAGAAATATTCTCACCAGACACTTTATGTGTCAATTTAGCCTCATATTAGGCAGTGCAATTACTTATCCCCGCATAATTCGTGCGTTGTTAAACCGTTTTTTGGTTTTACTCTTGGATATTTAAAAAAAAAATGTTGCACATTTTTTTTAAATCGGGAGGTGGCGGTAATGTTGCTGCTAAAATCTTGTCGCAACTTATTCTGACAATGCATTCTGACTATATTCATTTTTTAATGCATGGGAAGCAACTCATGAAATTGTAGTCACTTTTATTTCTACAGTCGTCTAATCTTGATAGCTATCGTTAAGAAGTTGTCTTATCTTGATAGCTAGGGTTGCCGATAGCTGTGTGAACGATTTTGAGTCACGACCATATATGGAGCGCTCAGATCGTCAGTTCTTTGAAAACAGTTGGCAATCGCAATGTTTCAAGATTCATTTCCTTTTAAGGTAATAGGTCTTAAGTCGAACATCGTAGAACATTCTTCGTTTCGTAAATTGGCCTGAGTTGTATTCGATTCGCGTGTTCTGCGAATGTCCCTTTTTGTGGCGTTGTGTAAAACGATTTCCGCCCAGGTCAGTCTGTGCTGAGAAGCTGTGAAGGCGAGACGTAGCTATGTGCTAGTCTTCGCTTAGTTTATTCAGGAAGGAGTCCTCATGATTGTTGTTCCTATCTTGAGATGATATATCTCTGTGTTATTCCTAATACCTGGAGGCATATGTGATTATTCATTTTAATTCCTGATGAACAGGTAAATGAATGCTTTTTTTTGCTGAGTAACTTTATCGCCATCTTGTGATGTTGACTTTGGCTTAGCCTGCCTTATTTTAAAGTCTACGATATGACTAGTTTGCTCAGCTCACGATCCACTTAGATTGTCACGCATCGATTGATGCCTGTCCTACGGACTATTTGCTTCCTGAACTTTGTTGATGGATCTAGGTTTGATACCTTTGCTGTTTGCTGGACAATAGAGGACGATAATGTGGCGCTCAAAAGACATGCCTGTCTTGTTGAGGTCAAATCGAGGAGACCATCTTTAATCTCCTAGTTGATATCTACTAGCTCTTATGGAAAGGGGGAAGTTTACTACCTGACTACATGTACAGCGGGTTTACGATATCCTAAAAGGCAGATGATGCACATTATTTTGATGCTGTCTGCTGTGCCAGTTGAATTGTCTACATATGTAATAATGACTGTTTGATCGTACCTATGATGTACCTGCTTGTTTATGTCTACACACTTCGTCATTGTGGCGTTTATAATAAATTATACAAAACCGTCACTAGCTGTTGCAAGCATCATTGACTTTTCACATCGTGAGTTAACGTGACGTCATTGTGTGGATTGCCTTGTTCGTAATGCTCACTGTCTGTATACACATCTACATCACACTTAAACCAGACTACAGACACCAAGTTACTACGCCTCATCATCCCTGGTGTCTGAGGGTGGCACACTACTCCGCAAAGGCCAGGATTATCATACCTTGAGAGGAGCAGATGAATTACAACACCCTCAACGTTGTGTGGCAAATGCGACATCCTCCACAGAACATTTATCAACACATATAATACTTACGCAACATTTGCTACGCTACAGAGACCTATTACTCTTAAGGGTCTGACAGGCAGCGTGGTGCAATAAGACCATACCAAAGGATTGAGAGATTGCCATCATAACACCGATTTTCAAAAAGGGTGCTGCTATGTCTTGTTCTCTTGATTGTACCCAGGTGAAAGACTGTCCAGAATGCTCGACTCTTTTCCAGCCTAAGGCGATCACGACGCTGCGTTGCGGACATACCTTGCCTAGTCTACCTGCAGTCTGTACGGCCACTGCTGCGTCAGTACACCAGGGACAGGGCTCTCTTATGTTTAACAAGGGATTTGTCAATAACATTTCATGCTCTATCCTATTTGACTCAGGTTGTAGCACTGTGGGCGTCCGGACTTCGCTGATCAACCCAAGTTGTGCCACGGGCAAGGTTGTCAAGTGTGTGACTTTCGGTGGCACCATTGAAACATTTCCCACCGCTATTATTGACCTTAACACACCGGGTTTACGATATCCTAAAAGGCAGATGATGCACATTATTTTGATGCTGTCTGCTGTGCCAGTTGAATTGTCTACATATGTAATAATGACTGTTTGATCGTACCTATGATGTACCTGCTTGTTTATGTTACTGATAGTGCTTTTCTTCTGAGTTTCCATAGATGGTTTTTCTATCGTGCTGATAATAAAACGCGAATCCACACAACTGTCAAATAAGTTCAACACACAACGATGTAAACTTCAGGCATGTTAATCAAAGCCTGCCGTGAAGTGAAGTAAACTGTGAAGGCTGGTAGAACAGTTAACATTCTTTATTGACGACATAAGTTCAACGCTACGATACACTGTTCTTGACTAGGACAATCACATAAAATGCATGACAAGAATACTCTGGTGAATGATGATGGTTTGGTACTGTGGTGGGATCCTTTCAAACATGTTCCTTACATTCAATTAATACGAATCCAGTAATGTTCAAGCTAGATAAAATGTCCGTTGACCTTGCTTGAGGTCATCCAACTAAGCATGTACTCCCATACCACGAACTCCCGCATTCGTCCAATAAGAGACTGTTTCTATCCAAGACATAGTTCCATATAACGTATACTCAATATATATTCACTGGTACATATATGAAGAGGTATCTGAGTTAGTATCTTTAGGTTTTAACTAACCTCTCAAAAATCATGCCACGACTTTGGCATTACAATAAAGGCGTTTACACATATGAATACTGCAATCAAAATAACTTCTTTCCGTCGTAGGAATCCTCCTTCTACGATCGATCTCAGAGGCTATCAACTCCGTAGGTCCATTCTAGGGATAACATTACAAGATGGATCCCCGCTAGACTGATACAAGGAGCAGCCTTAAACTACACGTTTCACTCACTAATCATACAAATATGAGGGGCGACAACTTACATAATACTTTCCATATTGGCTTCGACCTGAAGACCAATATCGCAATAAGGATGGCTTCCACCATACTTGCCACAACACAAGAAATATTCCCCGGACATCACAATGGTCCGTACTGCCCCATACAAAACATGACGTCATAATCTACCCAACTAGGTTACCCGTGCGTCCCAAAGCAACTCACACTGCTTTGTGCACGTCAGTGCGTGAATCAATCGAACGCACAAATAATATAACTATATTGAGACTGGTGCGTACATTTGGCAGGACCGAAGACTACCCCCATAGGTAATAAATGTACGTAACAGCTCCCTTATTACCTCCCCTTAAAAAAATTAATTCTATTAATTTTTTTGAACTTAGTACCCGAGAGAGGTGAGTCAAAACTACAACAATATATATGAAATGCATAAAGTTATACCATAGTAAGAAAAGAATATTAAACGAAATCAATATAACTAAATGATAGTATGCATTAAAGCACACATCCACCATCGACCTACTTTGGAACGATGTGGTAATATTCGAAGTAAAAGAAGTTGACAATAAAAAAGGAAAAAAACCATTAAAAAAAAAGATGATAATAAAATTCAACTAAGTTTTCTAAACAAAAAATTTGAAACATATGATTTCAAAAATGAAAATGAACAGCAACACTGATGATAATCAATGACAAGAGAATCAATAAAACAGAAAAATTGAAAATACAATGTGCAAAAATGAAGCAATGCAAAATTAAACACTTTAAGAATCAACACCCTTAATGTTTTCTAACACTAGTATGGTTGACTAGTGATCTAACAGTGAGATATCATAACTAAGACCCGTGAATGCAGGTATTACGTGACAACTAAGAAAGTTAGTATATGTGTGATCCATAATTAATTAAATAGATTAAATTGAATTATAGTAATTTATATATATCTTTATTACTAACAAATAACCAGTTACTAATATATTCTAAGTAATTCCAATATCAATCATTGTCAATGTTCAGTTACAACTAGTTAGTAATCGACGAGACGATGTTCTCAATGTTCCATACACGATAAAATATATTCTCGAACACGATATGTAGTGTAATATGTTCCATAGGAATAACAAATGTATATTTGTCGCTTTTAACAATGTTTCCATACTAATAAAAAGTTACTGTAATACCAATGTTGCAGTCCTAATAAAATGTTACTCTAATACCACTGTTCCCGTTCTAATAAAACGTTACTACACAAGAAGTAATGTTATAATCCATAAGTAAGTATATCCTGAAAGATATATTTATACGAATACTTCAGTTATATGATCAGTCTTTATAGATGTATAATCAATGAAAATGTACACAGTTATTCATGTTATCGGTGAGGATGTTTCAACATCTGGAAGTGGTTTAGTTTCGACAAGTTCGCTTGGGCATCTCGACAAACAGTCTGCGAACACATTCTTCACTCCAGGAATAGCTCGTATTTCAAAATTGAATGGTTGAAGCGCTATAGCGTAACGCGCTGACTTCGATGATTTTACGTTTTTCGAGTTCAGTGCGGTAAGAGCTTTTTGATCAGATTCCACCACAAAGTGTGAGCCAAGGAGGTAACGTTCCAGTTTTGTGATTGCCCACACCAATGCTAGGAGCTCTTTATCGAGAACGGAGTATTTGAGTTCGCTCTCCGTAAGTTTTCTGGACACGTACATCACCGGAAATAAGGTGCCGTTATATTCCTGCATCAAAACTGCAGCAATAGCGTAAGAAGATGCATCACTGTGAAGGATGAAAGTGAGATTTTGTTAGGCAACCTCAAAAAAGGTTCTTTTGAAAAAAATCGTTTTATATAGTCTAACGCCGTTTGGTGATCCTGCGACCACTTTATTACATTAGATGTGCCTTTTCTCAGTAGAGACGAAAAAGGTGCAGTTATAGTAGACAAATGAGGGATGAATTTTGAATAGAACTGTATTAGTCCTAAAATAGACCTAACTTGTTTTTTTTGTCTTAGGTGCTGAGATGTTTAAAATTTTAGAGACGTTACTGTCTTCTGTATACATGAAACCATGACCTATGCGGTGACCCAGAAATGAGATGTCATGAAAACCGACAAAAGCCTTTGAAGGTTTTGCTGTTAAATTATAATCCCGTAAGGTAGAAAGTAAAGCTTTTAATCCATGAATATGTTCATCCCAAGAGTCACTGAAAAGACAGATGTCATCTATATAAGTAATGACATCGGGACGATGAGACAATATGCGGCGCATCATGCATACAAAGGTAGCTGGCGCATTCATTAGACCGAATGGCATAAAATTCCATTGAAAAAGACCCCGTGGCGTCGAGAAAGCGGTGAATTGCTTTGCTTTAGGAGTTAGTGGCACTTGCCAATAGCCCTTTGAAAGGTCAAATTTCGAAAAGAATGTGGCATGAGATAACCTCTCCAAATAAGTCGTCTAAAAGAGGGAGCGGTTCCGCATCGAATTTTGTAACTTTGTTCAATTTCCTGTAATCTACGCAAAGACGTATATTATTGTCCTTCTTCCTAATGATTACCATAGAAGAAGAATATGGTGATGAAGATGGTTCAATTATATTTAATTGAAGCATCTCATCCAATTCCTTATCAACCTTATCACGAAAGTGTAAAGGGATAGGATATGGGCGAACTCGAATAGGCGTATCGTCAGTCAGAATAATGTCATGTTGGATGACTGACGTATGACCTGGGATATCAGTGAGGACATCCTCATACGAGTGTAGAATATTAGAGACTTGCTGACGTTGATCAGCCGAAAGAGTAGATGAGATTGTAACATCATTCCATTTCTCAGTGGAATGGAGTGGTACAACTGGTATTGGTAGTTGTACATCATCGAAAGAAGATTCTTCTTCTTGGATGACTGACAAACTAGAATAGTGTTGAATAGGAGGTGTAGGATCGTCAGTTGCCTGGAACACTGAATGTAGATAATCAGGACGTGAGTAATACTCCTTCAACATGTTAATGTGGAAGGTTTTATGTTTACCATTAACATCAACGATGTAGTCGACATCGGATATTCTTGAGATGATCCTGAAAGAACCTCTCCAGGTAATTAAAAGACGATTGTTATGCGCAGGTAGTAAGACAAAAGCTTCATCATCAGGTATGAGCTGGCGAAGACGTCTATACTTGTTTGCAAATAGACGAGCTTTTTCTTTGGCTTGTTCAGATGATGCAGTAGCTAGTCTACAAGCATCTATGATTCTCTTTCTCAGAGAGATCACATACTCATAAGAGGATTGAGTTTCCTCTTCAATATTCTCGTCAACCAATAAGTCGTGGATTAACGACATCGGACCGCGTGGTTGCATGCCAAAAACAAGCTGGAATGGAGAAAACCCCGTGGCTTGATTTTGTACTTCGCGATACGCAAACAGAGCCGCGGGTATGACCCGATCCCAGTCTTGGGGATGGTCTTGGGTCATCTTACCCAACAACTGCTTGAGTGTCCTATTGAGACGCTCAATTAACCCATTTGACATCGGATGATAAATAGAACTAAGAGATCTGTCTATACCTAATGTCTTCATAACTTGAGACATGGATTCAGAAATGAACTGAACCCCATGATCCGACAAGATTTTCCGTGGAAAACCAATGCGTGAGAAGATTAACATCAATGCCTCTGCTACACTGGCAGATGAAGTGTTCTTGAGAGGGATGGCCTCAGGCCAACGAGTGCACATATCAATGCACGTAAGAATATGCGTATGCCCTCTAGCAGATGGAAGCATCGGACCAATAATGTCTATAGCCATTTTATCAAATGGTCTTATCGGGATGTCCGCAGCTTGAATAGGAGCCGCATGAAATGGACCCCGTACCTTAACTTCCTGACATATCAAACAAGACCGACAGTAGAGAGTGATGTCCCTATGGACGCCTGGCCAGTAGAATGCCGAAAGCACTCTGGATTTGGTACGCGAAAAACCCATATGGCCCGCACATTGCGAGTCATGCGCATGTCGTAATATACGAGATCTCATAGAGGATGGGACTAAGATCTGATAACATAAGGATGAATCCTTTTCCCGTATTACTCTAACCAAAATCCCATTTTTAAGTATAAAGTCATGTCTAGATTTTGCAAGTTTGTTACTGGTATTCTTTTTGTTCACATACTGAAAATTTTTTTTTAATGAATCATCATTCTTTTGCAATGTTGCAAACAACTCCCGTGAAATAGGAGCATCATCATCACAAGTAGTATGAACTGTAGGTTCAATAGGTGTATCATGCGACATATTAGTAGCTTGCGCTCTAGTCACTACTGCATTTGCAGTTTGAATATGTCGCTCTTCCCATTCAGCAATTTGCTGTGGTGTACACTCTTTTATACCATGTATGCGACCAAGTATAACATCACAAATTGGGTCAGGAAGAAGACAAGCCTGGATCTGTCCTGAAAAAAATGGTGTATGAAGTTTTATAATTTCTGTGGGAAATGTTTCCAATGTGCCGCCAAAGGTCACACACTTCACAACCCTGCCCGTGGCACAACTTGGGTTGATCAGCGAAGTCCGGACGCCCACAGTGCTACAACCTGAGTCAAATAGGATAGAGCATGAAATGTTATTGACAAATCCCTTGTTAAACGTAAGAGAGCCCTGTCCCTGGTGTACTGACGCAGCAGTGGCCGTACTGACTGCAGGTAGACTAGGCAAGGTATGTCCGCAACGCAGCGTCGTGATCGCCTTAGGCTGGAAAAGAGTCGAGCATTCTGGACAGTCTTTCACCTGGGTACAATCAAGAGAACAAGACATAGCATTGTGAGTTTCAGCTACTTTACCCTGTTCAATGTTAGCCTGTGTATCACTTAAAGCGACATTAGAATGTCTACCCGTATACTCGACGATCTATCTCGTCGGCGCGATCGATTGTGATTATTGTCATTAAAATTGCCACAATTGTAGTTTCTGCCTGAGTTAAAATTTGGATGAGTCCGATAATTTGTAGAATCATCGTTATGATGTTGGTTAAATAGTTTATTTCCAAAAAATTGTCTGTTTTGCGGACCCTGAGATCTTGATCTCCAGTTTTGTTTATTATAATGTTGTTGGTGTCGTTTTCATAGTGATGAATTGAAACGCGAATGGTTACAATGGAATAAATGTCAACAATGTCTTTCAAACGAAAAACCAACAATGTATCTTGAATTGTGTGAACTGGTCAAGTATTGGCAGCACACGAGTCGTTGGTAACTTTACATAGATTTTATTCACCAGGACACGAAGTGGACAAGACGGACATCGTCACAGGCGCAAAGATCACACGACAACATATTGATTATTACTGCTAAAGTTCCTGAAGATTCTCTTCTAGTAAAGACCTCTGTCCATAGACTAAGGATTACAAAACTGTTACCGTATAATATCCTTCTCAGTCACGACCGTTGACCTTTCTTTCAAGGACGTCTATCATGGTAACGTATACATACTCTGGGGTGAAATCTTCCATATTACATTTGTTAAAATTCCCAGACGTTCTTCATACATAGCGTTGTACATCATATAATTTTCACACAAAGTCATATACAATAATCCTAACAGTAAAGGCTTTCAGTTGGCTAACCTCTCTTTACATCCAAGCCACGACTTTGGCATTGAAGCATGTACGGCATATAAAACATGTGCGTAAGATAAACAATATAACTTCTTCTACTCGTAGGAATTCTCCGTCTACGATTCAAATCTTAAAGGCAAGCGACTCTGTAGATCCATTCTAGGAACATCTTAATTCCCGCTAGACTAGTATTAGAGCGGCCTTTTTTCATACAGCATTAAAATAAGAAGTGGGACGATAACTCACGTGACATTCCTGATATTGGTTTCGACCTGAAGACCAATACGGATCACTAGAATAAATGGCTTCCTTAAAATGCCATTGAATACGAAATATAAAATTACTATCATGGACACAAGCCAGTTCCATGTTTCCACTTCAGAACATGACGTCACAAACTACTCAACTAGGTTACACGTGCGTTCCAAAGCAACACTCACTGCTTTGTGCACGTCAGTGCGCGAATCATTCGACCGCACAAATAATATAACTATATAAAACTGGTGCGTACATTTGGCAGGACCGACGACTACCCCCTTAGGTAATAAATGTACGTAACAAATGTCCTTGATTATTTTTAAAATTATTGTTACCAAAATCTCGCGATCTGTGAGCTTGGTTCCAAGAAACATTAAATGGAGCAGATTGTTGAAATTGCTTCCCTTTGTAAAAGTTATCATTGTTAAAATTGTAATTATTTCCCTTATTGACATACCTGTCAGTACTAAAGGAACGATTGCGTGGGAAATTGTTTTGTTGTGCTGCAAAAGCAACAGGCAATTCACTCTTAATCTGTGCATTACTCAGATCCATGGTTGGGTGAGCAGTGCAAAAATTTTTTGCATGTTCTTCTAAGTCTTTCATTGATAAAGGTTTCCGTTCGTGTAAAAATGCGAGAAATGTAGGATTTACAGACGATAGTACCTTATCGCGCATCAGTAAATCGAAGAGACCTTCATACGACTTTTCAATTTTGGATAATTCGATCCATCTTTCGAGGGTGAGTCGTATTTGTGACAGAAAATCACTGAAATTTCTGCTTGATTGCGGTAGCAATGTACGAAATCTTAATCGGTATTCATCTTCTGACATTTGAAATTTCTTCAGAAGTGCGGCTCTAAGAGCATTATAATCATTCTTCTCATTAATACTGGTAGTATGATAAACTGCTAAAGCATCCCCAGTAAGTAACCTGGATAAATATGTGCAATACAGTGTTTTATCCACGTTATAAGACACACAAGTGGCCTCAAACCTATCTAGGAAGAATATCACGTCATCAGACGGGAGATTAAATTTTGGTAATTTAAGGTGAATTTCCTTAAAATGATCATGTCTGGATGAAGTTTGGCTTTCAAAAGTTCTCTGAGAATTAGCTTCCTGAGTTAACCTAAGTCTCTCATATTCTGACTCTGCTAATTTCAGTTCATGCTGTCGTTTTTTATCATTCTCTTCCATCTCAAGCTGAAGTCGTATTGTATTTTGTTCAGCTATTAATCTTCTTTCTTCCATTTCTCTTTGTTTAACTTCCATTTCCTTCTGTTTATTTTGCATTTCCTTTTGTTTAACTTCCATTTCAATTTTAAGTCTTTCTTCAGCCTCCTTTTGTTTCTGTTCTGCCTCTCGCTGAAATCGTTTCTCTTCTAATTCAGCGGCTAGTCTCATTTTTTTCTCCTCTTCCTCAGCTATAAATTTCCTCTTCTTTTCATCTTCCTCAGACTGAATCCGTTTTTGATCTGCCTCAAATTGAAGTTTTTCTAGTCTTAAAGTTTCTAACTTTCTCTGTTCGGCTTCTATTTCTTGAGCTTTCTTATATTCTGCAAGTGCAAATGCTTTTACTTCATCAGGAGCCATCTGAAGAGCTTTCGCTTGCTTAATGAAATAGTCTAAGGTAGACATTTTTCAATATTATTATGTAATAATACTACTTAAAAGTGGTACTACAACTAGTGGTCTTCGTTCCTGTCCTAGAACGGTAAAATCAAGTTATATAATAGGCAATAATATTAATAATTAATAATGTAATTTATAACATGTAATGGTGTGAAAGCAATAACGTGACAGACAACAGTACAATACTGACACGACACGATATAATCAACGAATGAAAACGTTCGCATAAATAAATAAAAAAAAAAATGGAAAAATTAAGAAGTACTGTTGCAAAAAATGCAATGAAATATGCGATAAACTTGTACAAGACAATAGACAACACAGTGTAAAAACATAGGTTTTGTAAAAAACTGAATGATAGTCAGGTTAGACGGACAATAATCACATACAAAATACATCATGAAACTAAGGTACAAGTAAAAATAGCTACGAAAACAACAAGTAAACGTGACGAAACAGCTAAACAACTACTATTATAAGGGACAACTAGCGATCGGAACTTCGGCAAGGTTTCTAGCCTTGTACCGGAATTATCGCTCAATTGAAACTTACAAAATGAGCCCTACAGAACGTCTGACGAAGAGCCCGAATTGGCTTCGAGATGGATCTCGTTCGTCAGATCAACCTCCCTACCTCCCACGAAGAATACAACACATATAACATGTAACATGAAAAATATAAATATGGACATAACTACATGAGGCACAGCTAAACGTAATAAAGTGTACAACGAAAACACGTTATACTCATCTCGCGTGCAGGTAAAAAATCAATGTGCCTCGTCTCCGTGGATGTACGCTTGAGACAACGAAATACTCTGTTTCGAATACTTGAGTTCTGCCAGATGAGGACTAACAGCTGAGGTCCCACGTAGTCATACACTGATGTAGAACTTGAGATTGAGGTTCAATGTACCTTGACCTTGAGGTAGCCGTTATAAAGGATATGAGTTGTTAGAGAATCCACGTACTTTCAACTAGTGTGGAACTTGTGAGGTAATTCCCGTTTTGAATCTTGAGCAATTCAAGCCACACCGGCCGCCATTTACTGATAGTGCTTTTCTTCTGAGTTTCCATAGATGGTTTTTCTATCGTGCTGATAATAAAACGCGAATCCACACAACTGTCAAATAAGTTCAACACACAACGATGTAAACTTCAGGCATGTTAATCAAAGCCTGCCGTGAAGTGAAGTAAACTGTGAAGGCTGGTAGAACAGTTAACATTCTTTATTGACGACATAAGTTCAACGCTACGATACACTGTTCTTGACTAGGACAATCACATAAAATGCATGACAAGAATACTCTGGTGAATGATGATGGTTTGGTACTGTGGTGGGATCCTTTCAAACATGTTCCTTACATTCAATTAATACGAATCCAGTAATGTTCAAGCTAGATAAAATGTCCGTTGACCTTGCTTGAGGTCATCCAACTAAGCATGTACTCCCATACCACGAACTCCCGCATTCGTCCAATAAGAGACTGTTTCTATCCAAGACATAGTTCCATATAACGTATACTCAATATATATTCACTGGTACATATATGAAGAGGTATCTGAGTTAGTATCTTTAGGTTTTAACTAACCTCTCAAAAATCATGCCACGACTTTGGCATTACAATAAAGGCGTTTACACATATGAATACTGCAATCAAATTAACTTCTTTCCGTCGTAGGAATCCTCCTTCTACGATCGATCTCAGAGGCTATCAACTCCGTAGGTCCATTCTAGGGATAACATTACAAGATGGATCCCCGCTAGACTGATACAAGGAGCAGCCTTAAACTACACGTTTCACTCACTAATCATACAAATATGAGGGGCGACAACTTACATAATACTTTCCATATTGGCTTCGACCTGAAGACCAATATCGCAATAAGGATGGCTTCCACCATACTTGCCACAACACAAGAAATATTCCCCGGACATCACAATGGTCCGTACTGCCCCATACAAAACATGACGTCATAATCTACCCAACTAGGTTACCCGTGCGTCCCAAAGCAACTCACACTGCTTTGTGCACGTCAGTGCGTGAATCAATCGAACGCACAAATAATATAACTATATTGAGACTGGTGCGTACATTTGGCAGGACCGAAGACTACCCCCTTAGGTAATAAATGTACGTAACAGCTCCCTTATTACCTCCCCTTAAAAAAATTAATTCTATTAATTTTTTTGAACTTAGTACCCGAGAGAGGTGAGTCAAAACTACAACAATATATATGAAATGCATAAAGTTATACCATATTAAGAAAAGAATATTAAACGAAATCAATATAACTAAATGATAGTATGCATTAAAGCACACATCCACCATCGACCTACTTTGGAACGATGTGGTAATATTCGAAGTAAAAGAAGTTGACAATGAAAATGAAAAAAAACCATTAAAAAAAGATGATAATAAAATTCAACTAAGTTTTCTAAACAAAAAATTTGAAACATATGATTTCAAAAATGAAAATGAACAGCAACACTGATGATAATCAATGACAAGAGAATCAATAAAACAGAAAAATTGAAAATACAATGTGCAAAAATGAAGCAATGCAAAATTAAACACTTTAAGAATCAACACCCTTAATGTTTTCTAACACTAGTATGGTTGACTAGTGATCTAACAGTGAGATATCATAACTAAGACCCGTGAATGCAGGTATTACGTGACAACTAAGAAAGTTAGTATATGTGTGATCCATAATTAATTAAATAGATTAAATTGAATTATAGTAATTTATATATATCTTAATTACTAACAAATAACCAGTTACTAATATATTCTAAGTAATTCCAATATCAATCATTGTCAATGTTCAGTTACAACTAGTTAGTAATCGACGAGACGATGTTCTCAATGTTCCATACACGATAAAATATATTCTCGAACACGATATGTAGTGTAATATGTTCCATAGGAATAACAAATGTATATTTGTCGCTTTTAACAATGTTTCCATACTAATAAAAAGTTACTGTAATACCAATGTTGCAGTCCTAATAAAATGTTACTCTAATACCACTGTTCCCGTTCTAATAAAACGTTACTACACAAGAAGTAATGTTATAATCCATAAGTAAGTATATCCTGAAAGATATATTTATACGAATACTTCAGTTATATGATCAGTCTTTATAGATGTATAATCAATGAAAATGTACACAGTTATTCATGTTATCGGTGAGGATGTTTCAACATCTGGAAGTGGTTTAGTTTCGACAAGTTCGCTTGGGCATCTCGACAAACAGTCTGCGAACACATTCTTCACTCCAGGAATAGCTCGTATTTCAAAATTGAATGGTTGAAGCGCTATAGCGTAACGCGCTGACTTCGATGATTTTACGTTTTTCGAGTTCAGTGCGGTAAGAGCTTTTTGATCAGATTCCACCACAAAGTGTGAGCCAAGGAGGTAACGTTCCAGTTTTGTGATTGCCCACACCAATGCTAGGAGCTCTTTATCGAGAACGGAGTATTTGAGTTCGCTCTCCGTAAGTTTTCTGGACACGTACATCACCGGAAATAAGGTGCCGTTATATTCCTGCATCAAAACTGCAGCAATAGCGTAAGAAGATGCATCACTGCGAAGGATGAAAGTGAGATTTTTGTTAGGCAACCTCAAAAAAGGTTCTTTTGAAAAAAATCGTTTTATATAGTCTAACGCCGTTTGGTGATCCTGCGACCACTTTATTACATTAGATGTGCCTTTTCTCAGTAGAGACGAAAAAGGTGCAGTTATAGTAGACAAATGAGGGATGAATTTTGAATAGAACTGTATTAGTCCTAAAATAGACCTAACTTGTTTTTTTTGTCTTAGGTGCTGAGATGTTTAAAATTTTAGAGACGTTACTGTCTTCTGTATACATGAAACCATGACCTATGCGGTGACCCAGAAATGAGATGTCATGAAAACCGACAAAAGCCTTTGAAGGTTTTGCTGTTAAGTTATAATCCCGTAAGGTAGAAAGTAAAGCTTTTAATCCATGAATATGTTCATCCCAAGAGTCACTGAAAAGACAGATGTCATCTATATAAGTAATGACATCGGGACGATGAGACAATATGCGGCGCATCATGCGTACAAAGGTAGCTGGCGCATTCATTAGACCGAATGGCATAAAATTCCATTGAAAAAGACCCCGTGGCGTCGAGAAAGCGGTGAATGGCTTTGCTTTAGGAGTTAGTGGCACTTGCCAATAGCCCTTTGAAAGGTCAAATTTCGAAAAGAATGTGGCATGAGATAACCTCTCCAATAAGTCGTCTAAAAGAGGTAACGGTTCCGCATCGAATTTTGTAACTTTGTTTAATTTCCTGTAATCTACGCAAAGACGTATATTGTTGTCCTTCTTCCTAATGATTACCATAGAAGAAGAATATGGTGATGAAGATGGTTCAATTATATTTAATTGAAGCATCTCATCCAATTCCTTATCAACCTTATCACGAAAGTGTAAAGGGATAGGATATGGGCGAACTCGAATAGGCGTATCGTCAGTCAGAATAATGTCATGTTGGATGACTGACGTATGACCTGGGATGTCAGTGAGGACATCCTCATACGAGTGTAGAATATTAGAGACTTGCTGACGTTGATCAGCCGAAAGAGTAGATGAGATTGTAACATCATTCCATTTCTCAGTGGAATGGAGTGGTACAACTGGTATTGGTAGTTGTACATCATCGAAAGAAGATTCTTCTTCTTGGATGACTGACAAACTAGAATAGTGTTGAATAGGAGGTGTAGGATCGTCAGTTGCCTGGAACACTGACTGTAGATAATCAGGACGTGAGTAATACTCCTTCAACATGTTAATGTGGAAGGTTTTATGTTTACCATTAACATCAACGATGTAGTCGACATCGGATATTCTTGAGATGATCCTGAAAGGACCTCTCCAGGTAATTAAAAGACGATTGTTATGCGCAGGTAGTAAGACAAAAGCTTCATCACCAGGTATGAGCTGGCGAAGACGTCTATACTTGTTTGCAAATAGACGAGCTTTTTCTTTGGCTTGTTCGGATGATGCAGTAGCTAGTCTACAAGCATCTATGATTCTCTTTCTCAGAGAGATCACATACTCATAAGAGGATTGAGTTTCCTCTTCAATATTCTCGTCAACCAATAAGTCGTGGATTAACGACATCGGACCGCGTGGTTGCATGCCAAAAACAAGCTGGAATGGAGAAAACCCCGTGGCTTGATTTTGTACTTCGCGATACGCAAACAGAGCCGCGGGTATGACCCGATCCCAGTCTTGGGGATGGTCTTGGGTCATCTTACCCAACAACTGCTTGAGTGTCCTATTGAGACGCTCAATTAACCCATTTGACATCGGATGATAAATAGAACTAAGAGATCTGTCTATACCTAATGTCTTCATAACTTGAGACATGGATTCAGAAATGAACTGAACCCCATGATCCGACAAGATTTTCCGTGGAAAACCAATGCGTGAGAAGATTAACATCAATGCCTCTGCTACACTGGCAGATGAAGTGTTCTTGAGAGGGATGGCCTCAGGCCAACGAGTGCACATATCAATGCACGTAAGAATATGCGTATGCCCTCTAGCAGATGGAAGCATCGGACCAATAATGTCTATAGCCATTTTATCAAATGGTCTAATCGGGATGTCCGCAGCTTGAATAGGAGCCGCATGAAATGGACCCCGTACCTTAACTTCCTGACATATCAAACAAGACCGACAATAGAGAGTGATGTCCCTATGGACGCCTGGCCAGTAGAATGCCGAAAGCACTCTGGATTTGGTACGCGAAAAACCCATATGGCCCGCACATTGCGAGTCATGCGCATGTCGTAATATACGAGATCTCATAGAGGATGGGACTAAGATCTGATAACATAAGGATGAATCCTTTTCCCGTATTACTCTAACCAAAATCCCATTTTTAAGTATAAAGTCATGTCTAGATTTTGCAAGTTTGTTGCTGGTATTCTTTTTGTTCACATACTGAAAATTTTTTTTTAATGAATCATCATTCTTTTGCAATGTTGCAAACAACTCCCGTGAAATAGGAGCATCATCATCACAAGTAGTATGAACTGTAGGTTCAATAGGTGTATCATGCGACATATTAGTAGCTTGCGCTCTAGTCACTACTGCATTTGCAGTTTGAATATGTCGCTCTTCCCATTCAGCAATTTGCTGTGGTGTACACTCTTTTATACCATGTATGCGACCAAGTATAACATCACAAATTGGGTCAGGAAGAAGACAAGCCTGGATCTGTCCTGAAAAAAATGGTGTATGAAGTTTTATAATGGCTGTGGGAAATGTTTCAATGGTGCCACCGAAAGTCACACACTTGACAACCCTGCCCGTGGCACAACTTGGGTTGATCAGCGAAGTCCGGACGCCCACAGTGCTACAACCTGAGTCAAATAGGATAGAGCATGAAATGTTATTGACAAATCCCTTGTTAAACGTAAGAGAGCCCTGTCCCTGGTGTACTGACGCAGCAGTGGCCGTACAGACTGCAGGTAGACTAGGCAAGGTATGTCCGCAACGCAGCGTCGTGATCGCCTTAGGCTGGAAAAGAGTCGAGCATTCTGGACAGTCTTTCACCTGGGTACAATCAAGAGAACAAGACATAGCATTGTGAGTTTCAGCTACTTTACCCTGTTCAATGTTAGCCTGTGTATCACTTAAAGCGACATTAGAATGTCTACCCGTATTACTCGACGATCTATCTCGTCGGCGCGATCGATTGTGATTATTGTCATTAAAATTGCCACAATTGTAGTTTCTGCCTGAGTTAAAATTTGGATGAGTCCGATAATTTGTAGAATGATCGTTATGATGTTGGTTAAATGGTTTATTTCCAAAAAATTGTCTGTTTTGCGGACCCTGAGATCTTGATCTCCAGTTTTGTTTATTATAATGTCCTTGATTATTTTTAAAATTATTGTTACCAAAATCTCGCGATCTGTGAGCTTGGTTCCAAGAAACATTAAATGGAGCAGATTGTTGAAATTGCTTCCCTTTGTAAAAGTTATCATTGTTAAAATTGTAATTATTTCCCTTATTGACATACCTGTCAGTACTAAAGGAACGATTGCGTGAAAAATTGTTTTGTTGTGCTGCAAAAGCAACAGGCAATTCACTCTTAATCTGTGCATTACTCAGATCCATGGTTGGGTGAGCAGTGCAAAAATTTTTTGCATGTTCTTCTAAGTCTTTCATTGATAAAGGTTTCCGTTCGTGTAAAAATGCGAGAAATGTAGGATTTACAGACGATAGTACCTTATCGCGCATCAGTAAATCGAAGAGACCTTCATACGACTTTTCAATTTTGGATAATTCGATCCATCTTTCGAGGGTGAGTCGTATTTGTGACAGAAAATCACTGAAATTTCTGCTTGATTGCGGTAGCAATGTACGAAATCTTAATCGGTATTCATCTTCTGACATTTGAAATTTCTTCAGAAGTGCGGCTCTAAGAGCATTATAATCATTCTTCTCATTAATACTGGTAGTATGATAAACTGCTAAAGCATCCCCAGTAAGTAACCTGGATAAATATGTGCAATACAGTGTTTTATCCACGTTATAAGACACACAAGTGGCCTCAAACCTATCTAGGAAGAATATCACGTCATCAGACGGGGGATTAAATTTTGGTAATTTAAGGTGAATTTCCTTAAAATGATCATGTCTGGATGAAGTTTGGCTTTCAAAAGTTCTCTGAGAATTAGCTTCCTGAGTTAACCTAAGTCTCTCATATTCTGACTCTGCTAATTTCAGTTCATGCTGTCGTTTTTTATCATTCTCTTCCATCTCAAGCTGAAGTCGTATTGTATTTTGTTCAGCTATTAATCTTCTTTCTTCCATTTCTCTTTATTTAACTTCCATTTCCTTCTGTTTATTTTGCATTTCCTTTTGTTTAACTTCCATTTCAATTTTAAGTCTTTCTTCAGCCTCCTTTTGTTTCTGTACTGCCTCTCGCTGAAATCGTTTCTCTTCTAATTCAGCGGCTAGTCTCATTTTTTTCTCCTCTTCCTCAGCTATAAATTTCCTCTTCTTTTCATCTTCCTCACACTGAATCCGTTTTTGATCTGCCTCAAATTGAAGTTTTTCTAGTCTTAAAGTTTCTAACTTTCTCTGTTCGGCTTCTATTTCTTGAGCTTTCTTATATTCTGCAAGTGCAAATGCTTTTACTTCATCAGGAGCCATCTGAAGAGCTTTCGCTTGCTTAATGAAATAGTCTAAGGTAGACATTTTTCAATATTATTATGTAATAATACTACTTAAAAGTGGTACTACAACTAGTGGTCTTCGTTCCTGTCCTAGAACGGTAAAATCAAGTTATATAATAGGCAATAATATTAATAATTAACAATGTAATTTATAACATGTAATGGTGTGAAAGCAATAACGTGACATACAACAGTACAATACTGACACGACACGATATAATCAACGAATGAAAACGTTCGCATAAATCAAAAAAACAAAATAAAAATGGAAAAATTAAGAAGTACTGTTGCAAAAAATGCAATGAAATATGCGATAAACTTGTACAAGACAATAGACAACACAGTGTAAAAACATAGGTTTTGTAAAAAACTGAATGATAGTCAGGTTAGACGGACAATAATCACATACAAAATACATCATGAAACTAAGGTACAAGTAAAAATAGCTACGAAAACAACAAGTAAACGTGACGAAACAGCTAAACAACTACTATTATAAGGGACAACTAGCGATCGGAACTTCGGCAAGGTTTCTAGCCTTGTACCGGAATTATCGCTCAATTGAAACTTACAAAATGAGCCCTACAGAACGTCTGACGAAGAGCCCGAATTGGCTTCGAGATGGATCTCGTTCGTCAGATCAACCTCCCTACCTCCCACGAAGAATACAACACATATAACATGTAACATGAAAAATATAAATATGGACATAACTACATGAGGCACAGCTAAACGTAATAAAGTGTACAACGAAAACACGTTATACTCATCTCGCGTGCAGGTAAAAAATCAATGTGCCTCGTCTCCGTGGATGTACGCTTGAGACAACGAAATACTCTGTTTCGAATACTTGAGTTCTGCCAGATGAGGACTAACAGCTGAGGTCCCACGTAGTCATACACTGATGTAGAACTTGAGATTGAGGTTCAATGTACCTTGACCTTGAGGTAGCCGTTATAAAGGATATGAGTTGTTAGAGAATCCACGTACTTTCAACTAGTGTGGAACTTGTGAGGTAATTCCCGTTTTGAATCTTGAGCAATTCAAGCCACACCGGCCGCCATTTACTGATAGTGCTTTTCTTCTGAGTTTCCATAGATGGTTTTTCTATCGTGCTGATAATAAAACGCGAATCCACACAACTGTCAAATAAGTTCAACACACAACGATGTAAACTTCAGGCATGTTAATCAAAGCCTGCCGTGAAGTGAAGTAAACTGTGAAGGCTGGTAGAACAGTTAACATTCTTTATTGACGACATAAGTTCAACGCTACGATACACTGTTCTTGACTTGGACAATCACATAAAATGCATGACAAGAATACTCTGGTGAATGATGATGGTTTGGTACTGTGGTGGGATCCTTTCAAACATGTTCCTTACATTCAATTAATACGAATCCAGTAATGTTCAAGCTAGATAAAATGTCCGTTGACCTTGCTTGAGGTCATCCAACTAAGCATGTACTCCCATACCACGAACTCCTGCATTCGTGCAATAAGAGACTGTTTCTATCCAAGACATAGTTCCATATAACGTATACTCAATATATATTCACTGGTACATATATGAAGAGGTATCTGAGTTAGTATCTTTAGGTTTTAACTAACCTCTCAAAAATCATGCCACGACTTTGGCATTACAATAAAGGCGTTTACACATATGAATACTGCAATCAAATTAACTTCTTTCCGTCGTAGGAATCCTCCTTCTACGATCGATCTCAGAGGCTATCAACTCCGTAGGTCCATTCTAGGGATAACATTACAAGATGGATCCCCGCTAGACTGATACAAGGAGCAGCCTTAAACTACACGTTTCACTCACTAATCATACAAATATGAGGGGCGACAACTTACATAATACTTTCCATATTGGCTTCGACCTGAAGACCAATATCGCAATAAGGATGGCTTCCACCATACTTGCCACAACACAAGAAATATTCCCCGGACATCACAATGGTCCGTACTGCCCCATACAAAACATGACGTCATAATCTACCCAACTAGGTTACCCGTGCGTCCCAAAGCAACTCACACTGCTTTGTGCACGTCAGTGCGTGAATCAATCGAACGCACAAATAATATAACTATATTGAGACTGGTGCGTACATTTGGCAGGACCGAAGACTACCCCCTTAGGTAATAAATGTACGTAACATGCACATTATTTTGATGCTGTCTGCTGTGCCAGTTGAATTGTCTACATATGTAATAATGACTGTTTGATCGTACCTATGATGTACCTGCTTGTTTATGTCTACACACTTCGTCATTGTGGCGTTTATAATAAATTATACAAAACCGTCACTAGCTGTTGCAAGCATCATTGACTTTTCACATCGTGAGTTAACGTGACGTCATTGTGTGGATTGCCTTGTTCGTAATGCTCACTGTCTGTATACACATCTACATCACACTTAAACCAGACTACAGACACCAAGTTACTACGCCTCATCATCCCTGGTGTCTGAGGGTGGGACACTACTCCGCAAAGGCCAGGATTATCATACCTTGAGAGGAGCAGATGAATTACAACACCCTCAACGTTGTGTGGCAAATGCGACATCCTCCACAGAACATTTATCAACACATATAATACTTACGCAACATTTGCTACGCTACAGAGACCTATTACTCTTAAGGGTCCGACAGGCAGCGTGGTGCAATAAGACCATACCAAAGGATTGAGAGATTGCCATCATAACACCGATTTTCAAAAAGGGTGACAATCGACAATGTGGAAACCACAGAGGCATATCCCTTCTCAATGCCCTGGTAAAATAAACTCTAGAACCCTAGAGCAGAGACTCCGATGCCTAGATGAGCCACAATTGGATGAGGTCCAGTGTGGATTCCGAGCAAACCGAAGTATTCAAGACCTAATCTTCACACTCAGACAGCTGAGTGAAAAAGCCCTTGAGTATAAGAGTGAGATCCATCTTTGTTTCGTAGATCTGGAAAAGGCGTTTGACAGGGTCCCCTGGAGCAAACTTCGGGACAGTTTGGCAAGGAAGAACATTCCAGCACCTCTGATTCGTGCTATACAGAGCTTCTACAAGTCTTGCAAAAATTATGTGAAGACAGCAAACTATAAGTCAGAAGATTTCAGGACCACCACTGGTGTAAGACAAGGGGATATCCTGTGTGACAGCCCATGGTTGTATCATGAATCATATATGGCGCAAAGTCTGTCCAGATTCGCTTACCTCTGTGGTTAGCTATGATATGCTGTATACCACAACAGTCACACACACACAGCACGTGATGCGATAACGCCATGGTAATTTGGATACTGTTTATTTACATATGAGAGGATCATTGCTGTCTGCTCTGTCCTCCACATTTGGTCCATCATAGAATATATAATATGTAAGTTCTTTCTTTCCTCACTCTCTCTCTCGTTCAGTATCGAATCTACACCTTCTGACCTTTTAACCATCAGTGATCATTCAGGTGCTATAGTCTCTATTTCTGTTCTTTCTTCCTTACAATTTCTTAGATTATTGTTATTTATATCCTCTCAGTGTTCAAGTTATCTTGATGGGACCGGGCCTCTCCGGGGTTTTTAATTTCTCTTGCCTCACTGAAGAATATGACTATTGTCTATATGTATTGTAAATCACTCTACGTACCTTTTCCTTTCTGAATAATATCTAACTAACACCGTTTCTCCTTCTAGACAAGAATTCCCACTATTCAATATTTCGGGTTAATTATTACCCAAACTACTTCTTGTCCATGAAATAATTATCATCTAAACTACTTGAGTACGGCCATTAACATGGCTACCCGCGTACATGCGGCTTCCCTTTCTGCCTCACGCTTCTGGACTGCCCGCTGAGAAAGCGTGCTTCACTAGATTATCGTTCACCTCTGTCATGCGCATCATTGTTTGCGCATCTCCTTTTTGTACTCTATCTGAACCTTCCCATTCATAATTCTCCTTATTCCTTCCCTTTGACTGTAAATCGTTCCCTAACTGCAACATTATCTCTCTTTCTCCCCTAAAAATAAATTATTTATCCGTAGGAGAAAAAAATTATTTTAATGACTGTACCAGCCATTATTGTACTTAACTATGTATCAAAACAAAAACAATATCCTTAGCAATGTGCTGTTACAACCCTAGCTCAGCACATTATCAATTACTATCTGTGTCAAAGGACAATTTCCTTTTACACACCATAATTAAATTGTACTGAGAACATACATTCATCAACATCTCGTTCCCATTTATGACCACTCATCTTTGCTTTTCTCCTATCTCCTCATATTACATGATTTCAAAAACATACTTTTGACATGTTATACATTCCACTTTCTTAGTGGTCTTCATCTTTCCTTTAGTTTCATACATTAACATGTCATTATTTTCTTATGTTACAACATATTATCATAACAAAACTGAGGAATTACTCTTATCCCGTCACTTTTCTTAAGTTACCTTTCCTCTTCACATTTATGGCTGTTCTTAACTCTTGTCTTTCTCACTCACATTCTACCACACAGTTTATTTCCTTTTACTCATCCAGTCACTCCTATTGTCATACATGTAAACCCATCGTATTGTATTATCTTCTGTCACCACGCACCTGGTGTGAACTGTCTGGCCTTCCTCTTCTCTCGTATAAAGCCAAACTTGTCTTCTGTCATGTCTTCCTATATACATAGTTCATAATGGCGTGAGCCATTTACTATCATGGCAACACTGAATTGCCATACTTCCGTCCACCTTTTTCTAACTAGACTCCTGTCCTTGGTCTACTACGCGGAAACATTTTCAACTTCTTTGGTCTACTTATCTTAAACCGCGTTGTCGCTTTGACCTACTTGCGTATTTTTCTGCTGCTAACCTGTCACTTGACTTCCTGTTCCACAACACTGTCTCCCAGTGTCTGAATTTCTGTTATATATGTTCGGTGAGGGTTATCCTCAATAGACTCGCATTTGTAGTCTGATAAACACCGCACTTAACGTTTTTATATGTTTTTCGTTCCCTCCCTGGAACTTCTCTTTGTGCTATCTCCTTTTTTCCTTCTCCACAACACTGTCTCCCCATGTCTAAATTTCTACTGTATGTGTTCGGTGAGGGTTACCCTCCATAGACTCATATTTGTAGTCTGGCAAACGCCGCACTTAACGTTTTTATATGTTTTTCGTTCCCTCCCTGGGACGTTCTCTACACATTTGTTTTCTATTCATGTATTACGGAGAAAAAAATTGATTTCTCCCCAAAGTCTTCATAAGACTCGGCCACTGCCGCAAAAATCTCTCTTTGCCATTTTCTCCATGGCTTCTCACTTCTACATAAGTTTCTTCTAGAACTATCTCTTCTATATGTCTGTGCCATCCTTTCTGGGGCTTCTCTATACACCCGTCACTTCTCCGTGACTCTCAATTTTCCTATACTTATTTTTCTAAGCGATTCTCTTGTGTTCGCCATCTCCCATGGCCCTTAGTACCTCACCGTCCACTATCTCAAATACTCCCTCTTAATTTCGCCATCTCTTATGGCTCTTCTTCTTCTCACATAATATCCTCGTCATTTTTCATGACCTTTATCCCTCATCTCCCCCTCTACTTCACTTACTCATAAACTCCACTATTTTCGCTATAGTGACTTCCTTGTCCCTATGCCTTTCCAACGAAATGTGTTTAGCAATATTTATATTTTCTTTTTCCTTTATTTCTCTTCTGACTTCGATGACGATTTGCCTGCTCTGTCTTTGCTGTCCACCTTTTCATGTTTGCGTCATCTATCATTTTCGTCAGAACCATATCTATTTCAATTCTTGTTTCTGGAAAGTATGTATGATACTTTTCCTCTAGCACTCTCCATACCCTGCTTCTTGAGAAGTTAAAATCAGGCCGCTTTATGGTGGCTTCTATTACCTTCTTCAACTCCTCTATGCTTGGTTCAACTATTTAGGTAATTTCCTTCGTCTTTATCTGATTTATACATCCAAGCTTCTCTTTCCATCGTTTATCCGCCTCCCTCCATGCAGTCTGCCTGATTGTTTCTGCATGTCGCATCCACATTTCTGCATTGTCCACTATTATTTTCTCCAGATTGTATACTGGAAACTACCTTTCTCTACTACTATCTCCACATTTACTCCCTTCTTCTTTACTTCCTGTACTACTCTCTTCTCTTCTATAAGTACTTTTGTGTCTGTGACTACTGTCACTCTCGTCAGATACTACACTGTCTGAGTCAGTCGACACCGATTCTGACGACCATCACCGTCTACTGCTATATTCTGCTTCATTAACAGTCTGTCGACTTTTTTTCCTGGTCGACTGCATCGGTTCATCTTTCTTATTCTTTACCTCGATGCTATCCCTATGCTGTGGTATCACTACTTTAGCCGTTTGTTGGTTCATCCTTTTTACACTGAGTGGAATCTTAGACTTTCTCGTATTATCTAACCCATGTGACCATGTTTCATTTTCTCTCATGACGTCTGTCTCATTGTGTGCTGGCCCCAAATGTGACGCTACAGTATCAATCTCAGTTTGTGTTCCGGCACTAATCATCTTTGTTTCATTTGTTTCTGGTTCTTGTGTACCAACGCTGACCCTGTCTCTCTGTATGTTTTCCTGTTTCTGGACTGTTGTCCTAACCTGACTTGTCCATGGTCTATTCCTATTACCTTCTTCCTTTATTGTGACATTTTGCTGACCAGATCCTATTATGTTTCTCCACACTCCTACCGGTTCTACCTTCATTTCCCAACCGTTCTGTGTTCTTATCTGGCATTTCTGTTGGTTTGCTATGTTGATGTTATTTATTTCTATGGACTTCCCTTTTCTAACTTCTGCCACAAAATTTCTGACCGCCATTCTTATTCTTCTTTTATTAAGTGTGTTCCAGTGTTCCCGTCCAGCAGTTGTTTCTGGGATTTTTTTTGTCATTATTTTATCTATCACAAGTGTGACAATGTCCTTTCCATTTCGTATCGTATGATTTAGACTGCTTGAAGATCTCTTTCATTGAGTAATGTGTCTAATCGCCTTCTGATAAAGTCTGGGACCAGATGAACAGATAAAAAAAATCGCAATTTTAACTTTCTCCAATTCATCTGCAATTATTGACATTGCATATTTATCAATGTCTGTGAGCCACTTACGACATGCGTGTGGATCACCTGAAAATAAGTCAACATTACCTTTTATGTTTGCGTATTTAGCACTGTTGTCTACCTTGGCTAATGTGTCGGTAATCGTCTTTATGAGGGCCAAAGTCTGACTGTCTTGCATGTTATACTGTGTCTGTTCGGCCTGTGCCATCATACAATCTGAAAAATAGTTACTTATTTCTACGGTTAACTACCTTGCACCTGAAAATGAATGGAAATTGTTCTATTAGTCTTGGGTTTCCTGAAAAAAAATATAATGTTACAGTTACAAAAAAAATTATGCATACACTGTTACAAATCAATATTACTGGCACTACAAATAGTCATAATAATACTAAGAATAGTAATAAGACAACAATAATAACATTAATAACAATAATATTACCCTAATGTCTAATTAAACTAATTAATTAAGACGTCTACGTTGGAGTACTCGTTTGTCGCGATGTTGCGCGCGCGACCGACTTTTCTTTTTTTAACAAACACTATTGTTATATTTTTCTACCATCTGGACTACACACTGTACTGTTTTGCTACACACAAACCTGTCCGTGAATCGGTTACTGTAATGCACTCTGTGACCTGTCTGACCCTCCTTGTTTGAGCGAATCACCTCGACCTGACGTCTGCTGTGATGAGTCGTCCCCGTGCTGGAAGATTTGAATCAAAACAATTTTTTTCGACTTGGCGTTACAGGACAGTGAATATTGTACCTGCTGTGTCTCTGCGAACCCCTCTCGTGCAGGAAGGCGTGAAGAAAAAAATATTGACTTGATTTCTGAGCTGGCGTTTCTGGTTGACTGGTTCCCAACCTGACAGCTTCTTCTGTTTACACTTTGACTGTACTGTTTTCTTCATTTGTTGTGAAACTGCAATTTTGCCTTCTATCTGCGTTGTTCTGCCGTCTGTGGTTCTTGAAGTCTGTCATAAACCAATTTGTGTGTTGTACTTTGTCTTGGTGAATGACTGATCTCGATGCTGGCTGAGGTTGGTCTCGGCTCCTGAATTATATAATGTGTGACGTACTTTGCCTTGTTGTGGCGGCATATTCTCTTGCAGGTCGGTTTGAAAGAAGAAAATTCACACTTGGTTTCTGAGGTGGCGTTCTCGATTGGCTGGTTCCGATACTGCTCACTTTGTTCTCTGTTTACAACTTACACAGTTGTCACTCTGCTTTTTCGTATGTTATCGAAACGTAAATATGAGCCATTTTTTTTTTCGCTATACTCTGCCGTCTGTAGTTGGTGAGGTCTGCCACAGATACGAAAATGTATTATGGTGTCTTCTGTCTGTGTTATTCTGTATTATCATGGCTATCTGTCGTCCGTGGTTGTTGAAATCTGTCACAGCGTCAAACGTATCTATGTCTTCTGCCTGAAGCGAGGAGAGATGACAGCATATACCCTCGTTGCAGAACTACTGTTTAGAAACAATGTGTGTGTGCTGCTAGAGGTTGGTCACGGCACCAAAATCATAATATATGACAGCCCATGGTTGCATCATGGATTATTTTATAAGGCAATGTCTGTCCAGGTTCGCTTACCTCTGTGGTTAGCTATGATATGCTGTATACCACAACTGTCACACACATACACAGCACGTGATGCGTGTTACGGTAGTTTTATTGGCATCGTCTGCTAGAGGTTAGCAGCGTGCAGTTTTAGGGGTGACCACATTTAATATAATGTAAATAATTGTTAGTTTATTGAACGCGATACACACGATCGATTTATGACGTGGTAGCGTTGGTAAGGTCACGCTGGGTGACTAGGTTACCGTACCCTTTTTGTATTGACCGTCGAACTGAATAGACGTGTCCTCTAATCCTTCTAGTGGTGGGCATGATATTGCCGCACATATGTTACTGCAGTACGGACACGGGTCAGTCCAAGAATATTAAGAAGAGAGGAATTTTATGGAGGTTAGTAAATTAACTAAATTCAAAGAAGGAAGAGATAGCAGTCCATATTCGTTTATATTGTCAGACGCATAATCTCACTGTCGGCCGTTGGGTGCTCCAACCGCGCGTACATATAGTTATGACGTTCTGACTATAGTATTGCATATTACTGGACAAGGACTGTGATGCATGGATAGCATCTACGATGTAGGATTTAATATATACTTTCATGTTCAGCTTGCGTGGATTTGTTCTTCATGTGTAACCTGTAATAAATATATACGGACTCAACCCAAATGAATTATCAATTTAATCAAGTTGCTGAGTTCAAACCTTATGACAGGCAGAATGTTATTGACCCACATTCGCGTAATTTTCCAACAACAGCACGATCAAGAATTAATGAATCAATGACCAGAACTAAAGAGGCCCTATTGAACAAATAAGAAAAATAGCCTTCAACAACTACAACGAACGATTGCAACAACTGGTGGCCAGTGTGGGGACCGAAAGAAAAAAAAATTCTGTTTGTTCGCAAACTTTCACGAACTGTTTACAATTACAAGAAAATCACATGATTTGCATAAATATGACGTGACACGCATGACCACGAAATGTCAACCTGACGTCACATAATCATGTGTAGATCGCCCACTTTGAAAGGACAAAGTCAGCGCAGTCCCGTTTTTTATGAAGAATACAAGATCTCAGTAGACCAAAAGATGGAAAGCAGCTATGTACCAACGAGGAGCAAACAGTTCGAGACATGAGTCTAAACCGTTGGTGAAAATCGCATCGAGCGGAGCTTTAAACAGATACGTTTAATGTGACTTTTGTCAGTTGTAAGACACAATACTGAGTCCATGTCACTTCTGCTTTCATAGGCATGTCTAAATATTTTCATATATATATATATGTATTATTTATGTTCCACCGTATGTGTTGTTACCTATTCGTGCGTGGTAGGAGGGGATCAGAACTGAACCTTATGGCTTTTCGAATGTCAAGGTCAGTCCTGATTGTTCCATAGGGCTGTTAATTAATTGCATTTAGCGAAGAACCCATCGACGACTTTCCGATGATTTGTTCGTTCGTACCTGTCATTATTTGACCTTATCTGTTAGCTGTGCAGTGTTGTAAATTACTGGTGTATTGGATCATATTCAGTTTTATTTTATTCAGTTTTGTATCATGTTTGTAACCTATCTCGTCATTCCTGACCTAACTATTTTTTATTTATGAATATGTGTATTTTAAAGCTTGTCTATGAGTCCATGTATACGTCATTATTTCTTGTGTACGTAGATTAATTCTCCATTCGGTTTTCTCCTTGACCTCTCATTACTTCCGGTTTATTCTGCTTAGTTTATAAATGCATTTTTATTGTGAAAATGTCTTTGTCGTATCCTAATACTGTTCTGTAAGCTTTGGTTAACTAATCGTTTTGTTTGTCTTCATCTCATACATTATTCATATAATACTAATATTATCATTTGTTTAATAATAATATTGTAATTGAATTTAATTAATTTTTTAAGAAATTTGAGAATAACTCATGGACTTTGCATCAATTTGCAGTAGTGGTTTAACACACTAGTGATGCACTTTGGATATGATGACTAGGGCATAATAATATAATAGATATTGATAATTAAATATAAATTTATGGTCTGCCTTGAATATGACAGACATATTATATGTTCATTGGTACATTTTCCCAGTACTAAATTCTGACTTAGCACATACCATTGATTGAATGACATACTTATATAGGGATAATACCCATAATTATTAAATACTAATATTAATTGCATGATATAATTTCAGCATCTTAAATAAATAAATATCATAACCATTTATGATATATATTAGTGGGTACATATAATATTTTTACAAAATATTATATTTATTGGCGGAACTTACAAATAAAAGTTCAATAATATTATAATTATTTAGAGTTACTATTCATACGTTCAATAAGTACAATAATTACTTAGATTTTATTGGTGATTATTACAGATCAATAATTACTTACAATATTAACGTCAAGATGCTTACCTTAGACCATTTTATTAAAAATGGGAAAGATTTTAATATGAAAGGACAGGAACTACGTGAATATGCGGAACAACAATTTGCAAAATATAAAGAAGAATTTGAAAAAGAAGAAGAAAGGAAAGTGGCAAGAGATGAAATCCTACGGATTGAAGAAGAAAATAAATTGAGACGACAGGAAATTGTAATGCAGCAAGAAATGGAATTACAACGGCTTAAGTTGGAAACAGCAAAACTTCAAGCACAAAGTGCTGCAGCAAGCCAAAATGATAATGCTCAAAATGGATCCTCCTCCAACCAAAATAAGGTCAATTATATTTTCAAGCTACCACCATTCAAGTTACACGTTGATGATTTATCAGCATGGCTATTACGCTTTGACGATATATGCAAAGTCAATAACCTTAACAAAACTGCATGGGCACTCAAACTCAAGGAATTTCTGGATGGCGAACCCGCAAGTGCAGCACAAAATATTGATCCAACATTAGCACAGACTATGATGCCATTAAGACCTTATTATTGCGTCGGTTCCACTTGGACGAAGAGGCCTGTAGATTACGTTTCAAAAGTATTTTGCCAGATAATAATAAGGACTTTACAGGTTTCATTGCGAACATACGCAATACTTTTAACAGATGTGTGGAACTGGCAGGTGTCAACAAATCATACGACAAATTAGTTGATCTGTTGCTACGTGACAAAGTGTTATCCTCTGTCAGCCCACCGTTCTTTGCCTATTTGCAAGAACGTAAACCAGATACTATTGAGGAGTTGGAAAAAATTTCATTGAATTATTGTACTGCGCATCCGAATGCGAACATTTCTAGCTCTTTGATAAAGGAACCTCTACCTGTTGCTTCTAATATGGCACACTACAATCATAACAAACCAAGAACACACAGTGTAGACAGAAGTAGGTTCAAATGAAATTATGACGTTAATTTTCATAAGGGACGTAATAGTTTTAACAATGACTTTAATAGAGGAAGACCACATAATAGAAATTATTCACCTCAGTCGAGATATAACAATGGTCAACATAACGGATATTATAACCGTTCAGATAATAACTAGAATGGTAACAATTGGAATAACAATAATCATAGCTCGAGACATCGAGATAACAGTTACAATAGGGGACAACGAGATAATTCAAATGATTATTCTCGTCGTCGGTCTCAGTCACGTAGACCATCACAATTTGATCATAATGCAGGGGCGGCACTCACGGATGGTACGACCCCTAGTGTTTCTGATAATAATAATCAGTCACAATCTTCGTCTTCATGTTGTGCTGTTAACTTTAATGTGGCAAATAGTTGCCAAGATTGTAATGCTATTTTTCAGAAGGCCAAAGAAACTGTACTGAATTGTGGACACCTTCATACAGCAGTTGGTCTTTCGGCGAACGACGGCACAGGCACCCTGATGTTCAATAGAGGATTAGTAAATGGTACTGTGGTCTCAGTTTTAAGGGATACGGGATCAACCGCTATCGGAGTCCGACAGTCACTCGTCCACCCCAGTTGTGCTACAGGGGAACACATCAGGTGTATGACCTTCGGAGGTACTATTGAGTACTACCCCACTGCCATAGTATATGTTAGCACACCATTTTTTACAGGTAATGTCAAGGTGTGCATGTTACAGAATCCATCAGTTGATCTTACAGTAGGACGCATCCACGGCAGTAAGGATTGCACTCTTAAAGAAATTAATGAATGGGAGAGAAAAAATTTGCAATCTTTTAGCAATGCTAACGCTGTTGTTGCCATGGCTTTACTTCGTGCCAATAAAATGAATACATGTGGCACCGCAGTTTCTAACTTCACTCTGAGTACTATCCCGGAAACTGATGAGGATGATGGATCTATTGTACAACATACTAAGGATACTCCATATAATAAGACCAGTTCAGCACAACCCAACAAAATGAAAAGATCATTTCGAGGGATATATATTTTTCCTCGTCAGGACACTACTGCCAATTCTGAAAATACATGTTGGCGACAGGATCAGATTATAACTGATCCTGAGAAAACTGTTGTCGTTGTCAACATTGACAAAGATGTTACAAAGAAGAATAATATGGTCAATAATAATGTTGGAGTTAGAAGGAACAGGGATAATGAATTTAAGACAAATAAGTCTAACGGCAGAGGTTTTACTTTGCCCAACCAAGACATGTCTACGACATGTAGGAAACCTACTCGTTTGGTAATGATAGTTATCATCCTAAGTTCAGTCAGGATGATACATCGTCCAATAAATATACTATGTCTATGGTTAAGGAGAGATTTAATTCTAGTTATATGACTAGAGATACATATCGTCATTGTTCACAGTTTCGTGACAATGATACTACATATATTGGGAAAAGTGCGTATTCTCGCACGGTGTTAGTGCGACATCTGCCACATAAAACTACATGGCAGGCACTTAGAAATTTCTTTAATTTTACAGCAAACGTTAAGTTTGTTCGTCTTCTGCCATCTGTCGATGGTCAGAATAGCCAGGCTTTGGTTACATTTCGTAACAATCGAGACGCTCGTTTGGTTATCGAGCGTGATGATGGTGTTTATTTTTATCACCATTATCTAAAATTACAACTAGTAATTGCGTTACTGGTCGGCGTGTGTGGCCTAATGGATATGAACGCAGTTTCATAATCCAGATATACCAGGTTCGAAACCTGCTGCAGGCGGTTTGGTAGCAGATCGCTTTGTGTGGATTTTTAACAATGGTATAAGCGCCGTACCGTTCAGAAAGCAATGGCAAACTACTGAATGAAAAAAAATTGCGTAGAAAAATCACAAACAGCCAATAAAAGCTGAGGTTGATTGCCACGTCCTGTAAAGGATAAGCAACTAACTTTTTAATTGCGTTACGCAGATAAAATGTTACATTCACACATTGATCTTACTCTTTGATGACTCAGCATTGTCAGTCATCATTTCTTATCTTTAATATTCATCTATCCTAATATAGATTGATTTAGTGATTTTTTCTTCTCGAAAAACATTTTTGATTCTTAACATCTTTAAATTTGTACACGTTTTCTGTCTTATTTGTTTTTTACCATGCCTACAAGAAACAGTAATGTGGTTATTGGTATTAACTATGCTCAGCCCAATACAGCATAAGTCAACTTGTCATCTATCACGGCTGTTTTATCATCGCTATTAAAAAAAGACAGGCCAGTGAAAGTGACATGGACTGGTGAGTGTAATAAAATATTTCGTAAAATAATTGATATCTTTTCACACCCACCTATTTTGAGACTACCTGATGCTTCCAAAAAGTTTATACTCCGTACAGATGCGAGTAATTACGGAATTGGCGCTTGTTTGCTCCAATATCATGACGACATCCTTCATCCATCATTGTATATCTCACGGAAACTGAAGCCGCCTGAAATCAAATACTCCACTGTCGACCGAGAATTGTTGGCAGTTGTATGGGCGATAACCAAACTGGAGAAATTTCTGCTGGGAGCCCCATTCGTGGTTCAGACGGATCAGAAGGTCGTGGCATCACTACAACGGGCGAATCATAAAAGTCCTAAGCTCACCAGATTCGCTATTCTCCTTCAACCTTTTGATTTCTCCATCGAGTACATTACAGGATCAGAGAACGTCTTGGCAGATACTCTCTCTAGAAACCCTTCTGATGTCGATTCATAAACAATAATACTCTTTACAGAAACTTACCCAAGTACTTATAAAAAAGAGACATTGAATTTTTGACATAGAAATGAACCATTGACTACAATACAAGTATCTGCTTACTAGATACATACGTTATACAAAATGTATGAAATCAAATGACAATGTGTTCTTGTTTACGCTGGGACTTTGGTTAGTGTCCATTCAGGATAAAACTATTTGAAACAACTTCAGAAATAATAAATAAAATCTACTCGAACTAATTCAGTATGTGACATGAACTATTGGACGTTAAGAAGGTCGATATTTATTCTGAATCAGAACCTTTGAACAATTTTTCTAATGGGAATTCACAAGGATCAATACTACGGATGGATCGCCATATCCAATGTTAATTAATTTTAATTTAGTCGTTGGAGTAATGGAAATTAAAATGAAATGTGAGATAAATATAAAAAAATGAAATATGAAAAAAATGAAAGAAAGAAAAGAAAGCTCACACAATTCTTACATAATATTCTTAGAATTACATAATCATATTGCATATTTAATAATTATGTTGACACATTACATACTAGTTTATTATTTAGTTAGTTAAGTTAGATAGGTATTACCCACTTAACACAGATAATTAATATCAAACACACATAACTAAGTTAAATTTATACATTATTTTCTTTATCTACTTTACTTATCTTTTGGTTTTTTTTCTCTCTTTTCTTTTCTCATAACATCGTCTTTCATTTTCTTGCATTAGATTTTTAATAACTTGATTCCTAATACACACTTAATATAATTAACTAGTTTAATTTTAATTAGTTAGATTAGTCTTGACATGACATATCATTACGACAGTCTCTAACTTAATTGAGTAATTAAATATTAACATTAGACATTTTCATTTATCTAATATAACATTAACTTATAACTTGTTAAATAAAGAAGTGAAGACAAAAACTCGAAGAGATAAAAGACATTTCATCAATGAACTGGCCGTAGAAGCTGAAAATGCTGCAAGAACTGGTAATAGTAGGTGCCTTTATCAAATTACAAAACAACTATGTCACCAGCCTACTGCTATGGAAACACCTGTTAAAGGTAAATTAGGGAATTCAATACCAACAGAAAAAGAACAAATGAAGAGATGGGCTGAGCACTTCATGGAGGTGCTAAACAGACCACCACCAACTGTAACACCTGATTTTAATAATGAAACATCCACAACCACTTTGCCAATAACTTGCGATGAATTCACGCTGGACGAGATCAAACAAGCCGTTAAAAGATTAAAAAATTTTAAAGCTGCTGGAGTTGACGAAATTTCAGGGGAAATGATTAAAGCAGTTAATGACAACAACCTCTTGAGAATTTTAGATATTATAAATGAAGTATGGAGAGAAGAACAACCACCACAACAATGGAAAGACAGTATTATTGTAAAGTTACCGAAGAAAGGTGATCTATCAGACTGTAATAACTGGCGTGGTATATCTCTATTATCAGTACCTGGAAAATTATTATGTTGCATGATGTTAGAAAGACTTAAATTGCATGCTGACGAAAAGATCAGAGAAGAACAAGCGGGTTTCAGGCCGAAACGATCATGTATTGATCAAATATTCACACTAAGAACAATTATAGAAGAATCAGTGGAAAGGCAATCGCCACTTATTATCACCTTCGTCGATTTTCAAAAAGCCTTTGATAGTCTACACCGCCCATCATTGTGGAAGATACTTACAATCTATGGTTTTCCAACAAAATATGTGAATATAATCAAAGCGCTATATGACAATGCAAGATGTTGTGTTAGAACAAATAAAGGGAATACAGAATGGTTTACAGTAGAAACAGGGGTGAAACAAGGCTGTATTATGTCACCACTACTTTTTGGAATAGCTATTGATTGGGTTATGAGAAACTATATCCACAATGAACAATTGGGTATAAAATGGACAAATGGAAAATTCCTGGGGGACCTGGATTTCGCAGATGATGTAGCATTCTTAAGTTCAACACCAAGACAATCCCAAGAAGCAATAAATAATTTGTGTCATCTCTCGGTTAAAATTGGTCTCCAAATAAATGCCTCTAAAACTAAAGCTATGAACTTTTCTAACGAGACCTTTGATATCATCTTGAACGGGGAAAAACTACAGAAAGTTGAAAGTTTCAATTATTTAGGCAGTAAAATGACTCAGGATGGTGACACAACAAGAGAAATCCATACTAGAATTGCTTTGGCAGCTAGCGCCTTCAATAGATTATCTAACATTTGGAAATTACGATCATTGAATATACATACCAAGCTTCGTCTGTTTAATTCAAATGTTATCTCAGTGTTAACATACGGCTGTGAGAGTTGGAAAATAACAAAATCATTGGAGAACAAGCTGAATACATTCGAGAACAAATGTCTTAGAAAACTCATGAACATCAGTTGGAAAGAATTCAAGACTAATCGACAAATAAGAGAAGACTCTAGGCAGAAATATGTCTCCGACTATATAAGGAAAAGACGATGGTCATATATCGGTCATGTCCTACGAATGCAAAACAACAGAATACCACTACAGGCGCTCACTTGGGTTCCTGAGGGTAAGCGGAAAAAAGGAAGACCAAAAGAAACACTCAGAAGAACAATAATAAGAGAAGGAAGAACGTTGGGCCTAAATAATGTGCAAGAGCTAAGAGGAGTGGCGTCACAACGAACAACCTGGAGAGCACTGGTTTCTGCCTTATGCGCCGTGTTTGGCGCTTAAAGAATTTATTATTATTATTATTAATATAACATTTATGTATAACATGATCGTTAGTATATTATATGACTGTTAGTTAGTCGACATGACCACGACACTGTTCTAGTCAGAACATCGTAGGCCATATGTCGCATTTTTGTTAAATTTTTCGGAATTATTCACTTAGATAGGTTTTTTTTTTTAAATCTATCGAATAGATTTCCCCCCCCCCCCTCCCCCCCCCCGGTGAATAGGGGATTGTTACGGTAGTTTTATTGTCATCGTCTGCTAGAGGTTAGCAGCGTGCAGTTTTAGGGGTGACCACATTTAATATAATGTAAATAATTGTTGGTTTATTGAACGCGATACACACGATCGATTTATGACGTGGTAGCGTTGGTAAGGTCACGCTGGGTGACTAGGTTACCGTACCCTTTTTGTATTGACCGTCGAACTGAATAGACGTGTCCTCTAATCCTTCTAGTGGTGGGCATGATATTGCCGCACATATGTTACTGCAGTACGGACATGGGTCAGTCCAAGAATATTAAGAAGAGAGGAATTTTATGGAGGTTAGTAAATTAACTAAATTCAAAGAAGGAAGAGATAGCAGTCCATATTCGTTTATATTGTCAGACGCATAATCTCACTGTCGGCCGTTGGGTGCTCCAACCGCGCGTACATATAGTTATGACGTTCTGACTATATTATTGCATATTACTGGACAAGGACTGTGATGCATGGATAGCATCTACGATGTAGGATTTAATATATACTTTCATGTTCAGCTTGCGTGGATTTGTTCTTCATGTGTAACCTGTAATAAATATATACGGACTCAACCCAAATGAATTATCAATTTAATCAAGTTGCTGAGTTCAAACCTTATGACAGGCAGAATGTTATTGACCCACATTCGCGTAATTTTCCAACAACAGCACGATCAAGAATTAATGAATCAATGACCAGAACTAAAGAGGCCCTATTGAACAAATAAGAAAAATAGCCTTCAACAACTACAAGGAACGACTGCAACAATGCGATAACGCCATGGTAATTTGGATACTGTTTATTTACATATGAGAGGATCATTGCTGTCTGCTCTGACCTCCACATTTGGTCCATCATAGAATATATATTATGTAAGTTCTTTCTTTCCTCACTCTCTCTCTCTCTCTTTCTCTCTCTCTCTCTCTCTCTGGTTCAGTATCGAATCTACACCTTCTGACCTTTTAACCATCAGTGATCATTCAGGTGCTATAGTCTCTATTTCTGTTCTTTCTTCCTTACAATTTCTTAGATTATTGTTATTTATATCCTCTCAGTGTTCAGGTTATCTTGATGGGACCGGGCCTCTCCGGGGTTGTTAATTTCCCTTGCCTCACTGAATAATATGACTACTGTCTATATGTATTGTAAATCACTCTACGCACCTTTTCCTTTCTGAATAATATCTAACTAACACCGTTTCTCCTTCTAGACAAGAATTCCCACTATTCAATATTTCGGGTTAATCATTACCCAAACTACTTCCTGTCCATGAAATAATTATCATCTAAACTACTTGAGTACGACCATTAACATGGTACCCGCGTATATGCGGCTTCCCTCTCTGCCTCACGCTTCTGGACTGCCCGCTGAGAAAGCGTGCTTCACTAGATTATCGTTCACCTCTGTCATGCGCATCATTGTTTGCGCATCTCCTTTTTGTACTCTATCTGAACCTTCCCATTCATAATTCTACTTATTCCTTCCCATTGACTGTAAATCGTTCCCTAACTGCCACACCTGTCACCTTATCTTTTCATACTCCTCATGGACGATGTCATCAAGGCATGTAAGGAGAGAACAAGAAAGTATTCAGTGGGGTACTAGAAGATGAGACAGGTCTGTATTTCAGAGCTTGCATTTGCTGATGATGTTGTCCTGATGCTAAATCAGAGTGGGGACATCTCCAATCCAACCTGCAAATTTGGAAGGAAGTGCTGGAGAAGAGAGGGATGTCATAAACAGCTCTAAAACAAAATCCATGGTGATATCACGAGAAGAAAGAGTACATCAGATTAAGTTGGGAGAACAGGTCCTGGAGCAGGTCGACCATTTTAAATACTTCGGAGCTGTATAGACCGAAAGAGAGGCATCAGAGAAGAGTTGATCACTCGAAAAGCAGCAGCTGGGAGACTTTTTCAGGCCTTAAATCGAGGATTCCTCAGCAAGAAAGAGGTTGGTAAGAAAACGAAGATGGCTGTATACCGCTCCACCTATGTCCCAGTCTTGACATATGGATGCGAGTCATGGGCAATGACCACATCCCACAAAAGCCAGATCCAAACCTCAGAAATGAGGTATCTGAGGAAGGTGGTTGAAGTAACAAGAAGAGACATGGTCTGCAACCAGACGATACATCAAGGCCTAAAATCAAATCCCCTGCAGACCCAAGTAGAGCAGTCTTAACTAAGATGGTTTGGCCATGTCTGCAGAGTGGGAGAAGATCGGCTACCACGACAAGCATGGGAAACAAAGAGCCAGGGATCCAGACCCCCAGCACGACCCAGAGTCCGCTGGGAGGACAAAATTAGACAATCTTTGAAGGACCGAAGACTAGAATGGAACCAGGCCAGAAGGAAGACAGCCGATAGGATAGTCTGGCGCCCTCTCTTCCAAACCTCTACACCTCACGGTAGAAGGGGAACGATTAAGTAAGTAAGTGTTTGTTTAACAGACACCAACAGACCATTATATTCCCACTGAGAAGTGGACACTGCAGATTACTGGGCCATCTCTATCGCCTCATGATATCTCATACAAATGAACGTCCATGTGGAACTGGAATCCAGACTCCCGTACACTTTCTCCAAAACGGCACAACCCATGATGACCCAGACGTCTGACCTGGCCAGGGGGTGCTGAGCTGAAACAGAAGCTATGGGATTGCCGCGCTGACCTGGAAATGACTATGGACTTTGTTCTGATGACAGGCCTGCAGATTTAGCATCACTAAAAACTGGACGCAGAAGAAGAAAACTGTTTTTGTTAAGTTTTTCATGCAAACATTCAGCAACATGTATTAATATTAAAGCACGTACAAAATTAATTATAAAATAATAGTCCCCCCCCCCCACCCCCCCCCCCCCCCCCGCACACAGGGTGGAAATACTGAAAAGTGAATGTTTAACACAAAATCTACTTTATATGAATGTGATGGATGATCTTTCAGCTTTTTTTTTTTAACAAGTTGAGAAATGTTAAGTGTGAAAGTGCACACTACAAATTCCCTTTAAATCACTTTTGTTGAAGATCAAAATTGTATTCTGCATTTATCGTGTTTAAAATTGTTGGCGATCAAAATCTCTGTGTTCCAGTTATCGTAGAATGCTGAAACTTTTACACTTAAAAAAAAAAAAATAAAGTTTTGCCTCGTTTTGGCGAGGAGCGTCCCGTTCAACCTAGTCGGTTATATTAGGGCGCATGTCCAAACATAAAAGACCCTTAGGTCTGGGGTTACCAAAAAATGACAGTATAAACCTTTACATGCTACTTTCTTTCTGTGTGCATTTTAATGTTTCAATTTGACCGACACTGACCCAGCTTGGTTTTATATAATGAATAAAACAATGCAAAATAGCGTTAATCGTTTAAGTAGTGTTTTTTTTCCTAGTTGTCTTTCATTTTCCTATGAGTAGTTAGTAATTTTGCCTGTTTATGTGTTATTATTATTATTATTATTTTTTATTTTCATGATTTGTTAGTTTCTGTTGCCTAATTTCTATTTTGGATTAATTTCTTTTCTGAGGCATTATTATTGTTATTCTTATTACTAGTATTGCCACTGTTACTAACCTTATATGTTTTCCTTTGTTTTGTGTATATACCGTTTTAGTATTGATTATGCTTCCTCTGGGGCATCTATACTTAAAACCTTATCACCTATCATGTCTATATTGTGATTTCTAAAGTATGTTTTTAATTCTAGCCTCTGTTGCTCATATTTTTTTACAGTGGATCAGGTAGTGGTCTATGTCATTTTCTTATTGACATTCTTGGCAATGTGGTTCCTCCATCATAAAGTACGCTGCACCGAGATGGAGACGCCACAGCTTTTTGTTCGAGGGTACCTTTAATTCTTCTCTATCTGGCACGTCCTTGTTGGTTCTTTCAGTAGTTTGAACGCGTGTCTGCCTTTACTACTGTCCTTCCTTGTTGTCTTCCATTCCTCGTTTCTGGTTGGCTTCACTTGGCTCGTGATCGCCGTTTTTCCTAAGCCTGCTCTTATATTGTTTTTACTTACTCTTCCGTTTTTGACGGTCTGGTCTGCCAGCTCGTTACCAGATATACCTATCTGTGCTAGAACCCACTCTAGCCTCACACTACATCCTCTGTTCCCTAGTGATGTTTTTATTGCAAGAAGTTCTTCCGTTATGTCTGGCCGGCTACATTTTCCTGGGTGTTCTAGTGCTTGTAGTGATGTATAGTGATATACATAAAACAAAGGAAAACATAAGGTTTATAACAGTGGCAATACTGGTAATAATAATAACAATACTTCAGAAACGGAAATTTAACCAAATAGAAGTTTAATCACCAAATACTAACAAATCATTGAAAAAAAAAACAAAAAAACAAGAGTATGTACTAAGCATAGAACAAGGAAAGACACCTGAAAAAAACCCCACCAACTTAAAAACAACAAATGCTAATATAAATTAAAACCAAAAACTACAAAAGACAATAGTTATTAAAATGTAATACAAAACTGAAAATAAAATAACACCAAATACCCTAATTATAACCAAATCTTAGGTTGAACCAGGCTAGACCAAGATAGTGGAAGAACAGGGGCAATAATGGTCAGCCGTCAAGTGCCATCTCCTTTTAAAAAGAAAAAATAGCGTCGAAATAACTATGTCAAAGTAAGGGTTTTAAAGGGAGGGAAATTATGAACTGTGAATATAGATTGTGTTTTGTATTTGAAAGAGCAGGACTCGGATATCGAATGGCGATGTGCCGATTAAATTCAATATGTATCTTAGACACAACCCAGGTAATGACTAACTTTCCTGTGCACTCTGCGTTTATTACATATATTCATCATCATCATCTTTGCTTTCCATTCCCCCGTGGAACATAGAGCTGAAACAGTTGCTGTCCATCGATTTCTATTCTGGGCTGTCTTTTTCAGTTGTGCCCAAGTCAATTTCCTTAGCTCCTTCTTCCACTGGCCTTCTCCAAGTTCTCCTTGGCCTCCCCACTCTTTTTTCCCTTGTGGGTTCCAGTCAAGGGCACCTCTGGCTGTGCTTTATTGTTCTCTTCTGAGTGTATGTCCTATCCATCCCCACCTTCTTACCTTAATTTTATTTGTATTGGCTGTTGCCCGCATCTTTTCCTTAGCTCTATATTTGTTATTACATCTGTCCATCTTATACGGAGGATCCGTCTTAGACATCTACAAATATGTTTAGTTTATAGGTGATGCTCTTTGAGACATGCCGTGTCTCTGAGCCATATAGCTTTACTGTGACAGTGTTAACGTCTTTTCTGTTGTAGCGTACTGGTTTCAATCTTAAAAGCTTCTTCTGTTATCTTCTTATTATATGTTTATCTTCCAAGTTTTAGTTAGTATCATTTACTGGCCAACTTCGCCAGAGGTGTAAAATTCCTGGATGATACTACTATCTTTTTCTTGCATAACCCAGGTTGGTTCAATTCCTTCTTTGATGTAATAGTGACTTCATATAGTGGTTGTTTAAATGTACATGGCATACGATCAGCAACTTATAAAGATGAAGACGACTCCTAGCTGATCTATCAAAACTTTTAATCACATAATACCTTTAACGAGCAAGGCAAGTAATTCATATAATAGAGCTCGCAAATAATCATAAATTAGATCTTTGAATGTCAGAGGTGTCGTAAATTTATTTGAGATAATTCTTGAAATAGTGGTCCCGTTTAGAGTGAAGAATGATGGTGAAGGCTCTCTGATAAAAAGGGTTTAGAAATAGGTAGTAGATTCACGAAGGTGCTGGAAAGAGTAAAGGACAGTCTCTTTTACGACAATCTGTTTTCTCAATCTACTCCTTAAACTCTTCTGGCCAAAACAATTTTTGCCATTTACCAGACACTCATGCACTCACACCAGTTTGGTGCTTCAAACATACAGACGTCACGTGAATACAAACTATGGTAAACAAATATGGGTAATTTGGGCGTGGGTGTTCCAACACAGTAAGAAAAGTTTTATGATGTTTATTTATCATTTAAATCAAAATCACAACAGGTATTATAGTACAGGCAATAATCATGGTTACAAAAAATACAAATAACAAGATGGGGGGGGGGGGGGGGGGTGTATGAGGTGGAGTATCCAATCTGCTCCTCCCGATTGTATTAACAAAGAAAGACCCAGTCCAAAAGACAGGAGGGGGGGGGGTGTTTGTCAGAGATAGATAATTTAACCCAACAGTAAATTTATTACTCTGATAAGAAGTGTTACAATATTAAGTATGGGGGGTAGGAAACAGGTCCTATTATTTTCTCAAACAATGTTTTCCCTTGACTAAGCAGAGTTAGGGGAGGGGGGGGGGGGGAAATAACAAAAGTTAAGAAATATCACTTTAAATACCAAAAACAAGAAATACGGTAAAAAATATTACCAGGTAGGACCAATTATAAGGTTTACAAAATAAATCTCATTCATTCATGCACGCTCGTGATGGCCAACACTCAGTGTCTCACACACACTTACCGATCGTGGAATCTGGCACTCCATAGAAAAATTTACAACAGCAATTAAACACTCGACAAATGGAAGTCTTTTTTTTTCTTCGAATTCCAGCCCCAGATTAGCGAGTTTGGCTTGTAGCAAATAGTCTCGTAATCGCTGGACGATGATGCATTAGTAGTTCTGTTGGTTTTAGGTAAAGTTTCTAAGGGATGGCACAGTCACAGATGGGGGAAAGGGGGGGGGTGAGATCGGTGTGGTCTCAGGTATTTTCACCGCTGGTGGTAGAAAAACTTCTCTAGCGTGATGACGAAAAACTGTCAGTGTTCTTAAATGATATTTCTTTTCCCGCAGTAGAACAGGAATAATAATATAAATATAGCTCTGGCAATGTTCTTCTCTAGTTAATCTTTTACAGACAATATTTTGCTTGATGAGCATTATTGTAATGTACTTGGGGTTGCTTTCCTTCTGATAAATTCAGGCAGCGGGATCCCAAACAAAGATCACCACAAGATTAAATTTACAAATGTTTCATCAAATGTTCTGGAGGTTTAAGAACTGAGTCTGGAAGACTTCTATATAATTTATTGCTGGGACGCAAAGGTTGTATGATCATTCTATAGGAAAAGATAGAAAAAAACATGACAACGTAATTTCCAATATTAATCATATTCTAGCGCGTGATAAATTTACAGTTAAAACTATTTTATACACTCGCGTCTTTGATTATATAAATTCAAGAAACAACTCCCCGCGAGTCTAATAGTTAAAAACACACGTCTATATATACAGAACTAAACTGTATTAAATAGTTATAAATCCCTTAACGGCTTCAAAATTAATTTAAGCATCTATTGTATTGGGAAATAACTTATAGATATATCATTTAGTTTGCAACTGGAACTTTGAAATGGGTTTATTTAATAAGTTTAAATTAACACACAATCCAGTGAAATAAAATGAATGCACAAGACCACTGATCACTTTAACAAATATATTATACCGTTGCACAGAATGACTACGCTCCAATATAGCCGAAAATTCAGAGGGAATCTAGCAGGATTCTACTATAAGCTACTGCTTCTTTAAATCTCTGGCAAACGAATGATAAATTGCATTTTACAGTGGTCTTTATTTATATGAAATGGAATGAAAGATCGGGAGGACACGTTAAAATTTCACACCTTTTAAGAACTCAGGGAAATTTCGAGATTCTACGCCGCCGATTCCCCGTTCGGTTATTCAATATCTGGCCGCTTCGTCTTTCCCGTTCGTCTCTATCTTGCGAGCGGTTCTATGGTTAACACAGATATGTCAAATGCCGCGAGCAACTTGCTTCGCTTGTTCTGAGGACCATCTCTGGTCATAGATCGTATGCCGCTTCCTTGTTGACTCTGGCAACACCCCACTGGGCCGGCGTACTGACCAAGGTAAAGAAAATAACTGCTCTTAATTGCTCTGGAGATAGCAGTGGGTGTGGTTTAATCTCCCCTTTAGATCAAACGACTCATCCTGGTTCCTCGCATGCGACTGTTTCAACATATTAATTAGCCCACGTTGAAGAGTCCACTCTGCTCTGATGCATACTAATGAGCCCAGGGGGTGTTCCACGTTTCTATTGTGCATGCTAATGAACCCAGGTGGAAGAATTCCGTTGACTATTGGGTTGCACACAAATCCAGGGGCTGCGTTGCTATACGAGGCTCTTACCATATCATCTAACAATTCAGGGACTTCACTTTTCATACTATGCGTACGTCACAAGAGGTACTTTGTACATGAGCTCTATGTCTTGTGAGCGTTCATATTCCTCTTCTTCATGTTATCTCCTGTAGACATTCTTAGTCTTCCCAAATCTGCAACCATTTACTCGTGGTATCTATGCTCCTCAATAGCATACCATATCTTTTATATATATTTATAGATTATCCTTGTGAATCTCGTCAGACCTACCTCTATAACCTTTACTAGAAGACAAAATCAATCTGATGCAATATATATATATATATATATATATATATATATATATATATATATATATATATATATGTTCACAGTCAAATACTTACACATGAGAGAGCATATTTGTGGTTCTCATATGTCAGTCGACACGCACTGTTTCTTATATAGTCGTATCTATTTCTAGTTAGCTCAATCTTCACTTAAAGTCCTTGTAGATCAACCTTTTAGCTTAAAGTGGCTCCTTAATAATATACAGCTTCCTTCAAATATTCATCCTTAATAATATACAGTTTCCTTCAAATATTCGTAGCCTTCCGTTTCTTTATACATAGTCGCACAGTTCTCATAGCGAACCGGTAAATTGTGCTTCTACTAAACATTCCTGTAAATAAGAACCTATTTCGTGCATAATGTATTCACAATCCAATACTTACAGGACAACATAATTGCTGATCTCCTTTAGAAATAAACACTCACTTTGAACCACAGAATCAAAAATAATTATCTTCCGATAGATTACCACTGGCTGAAAGTGGCTGGACATATTTGTTTACTCATAAAACAAAATACCCTGTCTGTAAAACCACAGATGGAACAACATGTCCGCACAGCAGCTCCAAATCTTCTCAGCCCTGATCACACACTGATGACCAACTCAAGACTAATGACCTCTGGTCATCTCAGCGTGGTGCGTTTTTCTCGCCACACTCTGATTCGCTGACTCATTTCTTTTTCATTAAAATTTATTGGTCGAGCTTTGTTGTTCTCGAACAATCTATTTACATCTCTTGATGATCACCCACTTTTAGTACACGTGAGCTGTATCTTAAGCTGTTGTGAGTTACAATTATTTTGTACTTTCATTTTTTTTTTTCTGTGAGCTGTCTTAATTGTTTATCTCACTCTAACCATAGCATGAATAATGCTTGCGCAAGCCTCACGGCGACATACAACCGGGGGCCGCACAAATGTATCCTGTAGGGAGACATTTGTGTTCTATCAATAACTATCTAATCCCTAACTATCCTATACCATCGTATACCTGCTCCTGTATATATACATTTATAGACTATGGGTCATAATATGGAAAGTCGTAAAGATAAAACCATAAATGTAATGTCATTCCATTACAAATAACTAATGCATCAATTAACTTTATAAGGTATCGCGACGTAGAATAGGTATGTCATTAATCATTACTAAAATACATAACCTTATGTGATACAACAACTCATCAATAATACTTCAATACCTGTAATATATATATTTATACAGGTCGACATGGAACTGTCTCTGGAAACAGAGATTTCTCAGTACTCGTCATGTCAGTAGTATCTGCCGTCAATGTCATTACTGAATTAGAACGGTCAGATAAGCGGAGTTACACTTAATAGCATGGCAAAGCGTGCATAGTTAACTGTCCTGGGGCGATAGTGATAGACATGGGTCGCTAATGAGGTCAGAATTTGATGTGCCCGACTGATGTTAGCCTTGGATGCACCGTTCAAGTCGTTAATTCTGCCTAAAAGTACAGAACTCATATACATGTGTACATAACTTTATGAAGTATAGAACTTCCTTCTGACTACAGTTAATGTCAACGTGCTTAAGTGGCTGTGTCATCATTATCATCTCTAAAGTAACCACATATAATATCTTTGGTAATTACTCTACTAATTTTAAACTATAATTACTGCTCAAAGCAGCTATACTGCTAAGCATGTCGTGTTCCTGGTGTCGCTATGTAGTCAGGGCAATGGTAAGAGGGGTACATCATTTGTGGGTGGTGAAGGGGGAAAGGGTATGAGATGTGTCGTGGGGATGTTCACCATTAGTGTATCTTGTGTACTCTTTGCTACCTGTGGGTGAGAGGAATTTCTTACATTTCTATAACTTAGCTATGACTTTCATATCTTCTTTTTTTCCTTTTTTTTTTTCTTCTTTTGCCATCGAAATGTGCATATAACTGAAATGTATACACTACACAACCAAATATGACAATAATAATATCAATACTAACAGTAATTATGAGTCTCGATCCTCTGGTGTCTGCCATCACCGGTGCCAATACCTTGTCGAGGTATGGCGGCTTGCGTACCCTGATTACCCCCAGAGCTATGCCAGCGGGAGTTTTACTCCTGGAAGGTTCTACCAAGCTGGACAGGTTTGCGCGGGCAGGGGTCAGACGAAAGCAGACACTCTGGTCCTCCAGGTGGGGGGTTTTAGCATAGGGCTGACACCCCTGTCCATGTAAAAAAAAATTGAAGTTACAGAAACGATAACAAATAAACAAACTTTGCTGCCGGACGGACACCCGGAGTCTGATGCTCGTATGACTGTCAGTGGTGAAAGCCGAAAGGAAGCCACTGACATGAGAACGGACGTCCTGACCGCAAAACACGATACAAGAATAGGATTGTGGAATGTCAAGACAATGAATGAGACGGGTAAACTAAAACAGGTCACGGCAGAAATGAGAAACTATAGGTTACACATTCTAGAGATAAGCGAGTGCAGATGGACAGGGGCAGGAAAAGTTAAAACAGCAACAGGAGAAACAGTACTTTACTCTGGAAGAGAGGATGGGCAGCACAACGAAGGCGTAGCCATTATTTTACAGAAAGGAATAGAAAGAACATTACTGGAATGGAAACCTATCAACAACAGACTGATAAGATTAAGATTGAGAGGTAGATTCACCTATACTACAATAATACAATGCTACGCACCAACGAATGACATCGATAAAGAGGCCAAGGATGAATTCTATCAACAACTGCAGAAAAAAATGGAAGACACACCTAGATATGATCTTATTATAGTAATGAGAGACCTCAATGCGAAAGTTGGTACACACAATACATATAATGAAAGATTAATGGGGAAATGCAGCAGCGGAACAGCAAACGAAAATGGGGATAAATTAATACGTTTCTGTAGTTATTAACAACCTGGTCATTGGAGGAACACTTTTCCCACATAAAGAAATTCACAAATTAACATGGGAATCACCAAATGGTCGGGACAGAAACCAGATAGACCACATCATGATTAACGGTAGATGGAGACATGCATTACAAGATGTGAAGGTAAGAAATGGTGCAGATGTGGGAAGTGATCACCATTTAGTAGTAGCAAAACTGAAAGTGAAACTAAGAAGGGCTGGACCAATTGTAACTACACAGAAAAGGTTTGACATCAGCAAATTGAAGGACCCCCTTACCAGAAAAGCTTTTGCGGCTGACATAAAAAAACGATATCAATTTGCCAAAAGTCAGGAAAAGACATTGACTGATGATATAGACCAGAAATTCAACACCATTTCAACAATATATAAGGAAAGCAGCAAATCATGCGTGGGATTCAAGGAAAGGAAGAAGCAAGACTGGATAACACCAGAAACATTAAACACCATAACACTGAGAAAGGAAATGAAAAGAAAGAAAACAGAAGCGAAGTCCCCCAGGTTAAAGCAACTATATAGCGAACAGTACAGTCAGCTGGACAAGGAAGTTAAACGTCAAACCCGAGCCAACAAAAGGAATTTCCTAGACAATCTTGCAAGACAGGCAGAAGAGGCAGCACTGAGAAATGAACAAAGCACAGTATACAAAATAACTAAATTCATCAGCGGAAAACGAGGTGCAAACAATATTACATTAGTAAGAGATAAGCAAGGAAATCTCATCACGACAGCAGAGGGACAGGAAACAAGATGGGCAGAGCACTTCAGAGAAACTCTGAACAAGGAACCACCAGAGACACAATTGAATGTTCCTGAGGCTGAAAACGATCTAGATGTAAATACAGACATTCCACGAAAAGAAGAAATCATCACAGCAATCAAAGGGTTAAAGAACGGAAAAGCTCCTGGCCATGATAACTTAAATGCAGAGCTATTTAAGACAGACCCTGAGCTAGCAGCAGAACTATTAGAACCACTATTTGCACAAGTGTGGAAAACGGGGACAACACCATCAGAGTGGAACAAAGGAATAATTGTCAAATTGCCCAAGAAGGGAGATCTTGCAGACTGCAATAATTGGAGAGGAATCACTCTTCTCTCAGTTCCCAGCAAAATACTAGGCAGGATAATTATACAGAGAATTTCAAAAGCAGTAGACCACAAACTGAGGAAAGAACAAGCAGGATTTAGAAAGAACAGAAGATGTGTAGATCATATATTCACTCTCAGGAACATTATAGAGCAGTGCTCAGAATGGCAAAGACAGCTGTACATTAATTTCGTTGATTTTGAAAAGGCTTTTGACAGCATACATAGGGACAGTTTATGGAAAATACTGAGGGCTTATGGAATTCCAAGCTGCATAGTGTCAATCATAAAAAGCCTCTATGCCAACTTTACGTGTAGTGTTGGGCAGAGCAACCTAACCTTTGAGGTGAAGACAGGAGTACGACAGGGATGCCCCTTATCAACCACTCTATTTTTAACAGTCATAGACTGGGTGATGCGCCAGACAACAGAGGGCAGTCCAAGAGGAATAAGATGGACTACATTTTCTACATTGGAAGATCTGGAATATGCAGATGACATTGCACTACTAGCACATTCACATCAACACATCCAGGAAAAAACGGATAGACTTAATAAGTTTAGCCAGCAGGTGGGCTTGAACATCAATTTAAAGAAGTCAGAGGTCATGACGCTCAATGTGAGCAACCCTGAGCCCATATCAGTAAGGAATCAGCAACTGGTACAGACAGACACCTTCACATACCTAGGATGCATAGTAACACCAGACGGTGGGGCAAGCAAAGACATCAACATCAGAATGAATCAGGCAAGAACAGCCTTTTTTAGCCTAAACAACATCTGGAATTCCTCTCAATACAGCACAAGCACAAAATTAAGATTATATCAGAGCTGTGTGCTTTCTGTGCTTCTCTGTGGTGCAGAATGCTGGAGAGTTACAGAGAAGGAAATGTCGAAATTGTCCTCTTTTAACACAACATGCCTAAGAAAAATTCACCGAATCTTTTGGCCGAATACCATCTGCTTACTCGGAGCAAGCAAGAGGACATGCACACCATCATAACTGGCAGACGCTGGAGCTGGGTTGGCCATGTCTTCAGAAGAGACCCCGATGCCATCAGACGAACAGCTATGCTTTGGACCCCTGATGGAAAATGAAAGAGAAGCCGACCAAAAACAACCTGGCGGAGGACTGTGGAGGCTGAGATGCAAAGAATGATCCAGAGTTGGGGCACTGTACGAAGGATGGCCGTCGACCGAGCAAAGTGGAATCAATTTGTTGTTGCCCTACAAGACGCCACTAGACGTGATGGCCACTGACTGCTTTGACGGTTGCCGGCTAAGGATCAAAGAAGGAAAAGAAGATCCTCTGGTGTTCTGAATCCGATATCGTAGGAAGTACACTGACAAGTTCTGTGAGTTTACCTAGAATAAGTCTACATAGTCCGAACTATTTGTGTTTCTAGATTACAGTCTTATTATTTTTCTTCTTTAGAGTTCCATACTCTCGTCCCTTAAGGAGCTACATGAGTAGTGTGAGTGTCCAAGTGTCCCAAAAAATCAACTAACTTAAACACTGAGAAAAAAAATAATAAAGTGACTTAGTGGTAGGTACTATGTTGATAGAGTACCTCTTAGCACTATGCTGGGAGAGTGCTGTGATACTACTTTTCTGGGGGAGTACTTTACGATGATTACACTGCCTGCAGAAATTTTGAAACTTCTTTTTCAAGCTCTAACAATGTAATTTCTCTACTGGAGAGACGACTGTCGTAACGTGACGAAGTTGGTATCGATTGTGATGTTGTTTTTACAGTCGCTCTGCAGGTGAAAGAAAGCGATTGAATATTTGGACGATGTTGTAAACCTGGAATCCGCTTGTGAACTGGGCGATGATTTCTTCTGAACGTGGTTCGTACATGCTCTTGTGGTAGACGTAATAACTTCGCTTGTGGCGATGAATCTCCTGATGAGGGGCGGTAAGGGCGCTTGGTAGCTGTACGTATCTCAGTGTTGGCAGTGTCATCCATACAATCGATGTCGCTTTCTTCTCGTTCTGTTATCTCAAGTTCTGACTCATAAGGTGCTAAAGGCTTGTCAACAAGGTTATTTTCGTTGTGTGTCTCATCGGAAGGTCGCAATGCTTGAATGTTTGTATGATCTTCTGTAGGGGTCCGACTGTGGTGGGTTATGTTGTTTCTTGTTGCTTGCAAGGGCTTCTCATCTTCGCTGTCCCAGCTGGAGTTTGAAGACTGGTGTGTGGGTTGTTGCTGACTTGGAAATAGCGGTTGTAATCCTTGACTGCCATAATATGTTTGACTCGTTATGGACGGATGGGGTTCTTTCTGATGCACTGATACTAATGTGCTGCTATCTCGACCGTGTAAACGATTGTCTCGAAATATTAACCTCTCTCTTAATGTCTTCTTCATCTTCAATGTCAACGGAATGTCATCTTTGTCTTCTGGCGTGTCTCTACAGCGATTCAAACGATGTATAGCATCCTGTAGTTGATTTGGGGTATAACACTGTTCCGTGTCAATATCAAGATCATTATCTGTGTCAAGTTCACTTTGTGAGGTTTTTGACGTCCCTGTGGAATCATAGTGAGTCAATGTGGCTTTACATATGGGTCTGCCATTAGATAAAACTTGTGGTGCTATCGGGCGATGATTATCTTTTTTCATTTGTGCTTTCGTGGAATGTTTCTCTCGTGTTTCTCACCTTCAACTTGTTCAAATGCGTTTATCACCAACCTGAGAATTTCTTCTCGTCTTGCAGATAAATCAACAGCAAACCCGTCCTCCAGTAATTTCTGCACCTTTTGTATTGTGAGGGTGTTGAAGTCACCTTCTCTCATGATAACATTTATCTCTTTCTTCAACTCTTCTGTGCTTGGTTTAGTGACTGGGATATCTTGCGAATTTGTCTGCCTGGCCGACTGTCTTAATGCCGTTCGATTGTGTCTAGACAATGTGTGGGTTTTCAATGGGTCATTGATCTGACTTGACCTGTCAACGTCTATTTGTATTGCGACACAAATCATCTTTGTTTTCTTCACTTGTAGTACGTGTATTTCTCTAGGTTGACTATTGATCATGGGGGCCCATTGCGTCTCATTTGATTTCACAAAACCGACCTGGTGATGTCTGTTAAGTGGTTTGATATGTACCCTTAGTCCACTTTCTGTTGTTACCATCCAAGTGTGTTGGTCAATCGTTGTAACATTATGTATTTCCCAAATCTTTCGTTGTTTGATTCCATTGAAAAAATTTCTGACAGCAATGCGACAATTTCTTTTATTAAGACTATTCTAGTGGCTGCCGACAGTGGCAATGAAACCCGTTTTGTTATTGTTGTCTCGATACGTGCGATCAGAATGTGATGTAGCCATGTTGTCACTAAGAAGGACTGGTCGCGGCGCCAATTAGAGTAATAATACAACTCGACAGTAATCCATAAATTGGATCTTTGAATATCAGAGATACTTCGTACATGAGCTCTATGTCTTGTGAACATTCATATTCCTCTTCCTCATATTATCTCATGTAGACATTCTTAATCTTCCCAAATCTGCAACCATTTACTCGTGGTATCTATGCTCCTCAATAGCATACCATATCTTTTATATATATTTATGGATTATCCTTGTAAACCTGGTCAGACCTACCTCTATAATCTTTACTAGAAGACAAAATCAATCTGATGCAATATACACTTCTGGACAAAAGTTAAGGGCCACCAAGAAAAACTCCACTATGGACCAAATAAATGCAACCAGGTGTAAACAATTTATTACAAAAAAAAGTTGATTCATCCGTGGAAAAGATCAGTCAAGTGTTGTTTAATAATGTGTGACTTACTAACAAATAGAAATTCAACTCACTTTTTCACCTTTTGAACTAGTGGGGCGTGTTGCAAAAACCATGAGTTTTTACAGCAACAATGGCAATTTTCACGTGCGGGTTAAAGTGACCCAGTTTTTGGCCATTAAAAAAAAAAATTAACCTAGTGCACACAGAAATGTATACACATTTCTCTGAGCTCAGTTTTAATGACATTTTCACTTGTCTTTACAGTTTGACAATCAATTAAAAATTGCAATTGTTGCTGCAAAAACTCGTGGTTTTTGCAACACGCCCCACTAGTTTAAAAGGTAAAAAAGTGAGTTGAATATCTTTTTGTTAGTAAGTCCCACATTATTAAAAAATACTTGACTGATCTTTTCCACGGATGAATCAGCATTATTTTGTTATAAATTGTTTACACCTGGTTGCATTTATTTGGTCCATAGTGGAGTTTTTCTTGGTGGCCTTTAACTTTTGTCCAGTAGTATATATATGTTCACAGTCAAATACTTACACATGAGAGAGCATATTTGTGGTTCTCATATGTCAGTCGACGCTCACTGTTTCTTATATAGTCGTACCTATTTCTAGTTAGCTCAATCTTCACTTAAAGTCCTTGTAGATCAACCTTTTAGCTTAAAGTGGCTCCTTAATAATATACAGCTTCCTTCAAATATTCATCCTCAATAATATACAGTTTCCTTCAAATATTCATAGCCTTCCGTTTCTTTATACATAGTCGTACAGTTCTCATAGCGAACCGGCAAACTGTGCTTCTAATAAACATTCCTGAAAAATAAGAACCTATTTCGTGCATAATGTATTCACAATCCAATATTTACAGGACAACATAATTGCTGATCTCCTTTAGAAATAAACACTCACTGTGAACCAAAAATCAAAAATAACTATCTTCCGATAGATTAACAGTGGCTGAAAGTGGCTGGACATATGTGTATACTCATAAAACAAAATACCCTGTCTGTAAAACCACAGATGGTACAACTTGTCCGCACAGCATCTCCAAATCTTCTCAGCCCTGATCACACACTGATGACCAACTCAAGACTAATGACCTCTGGCCATCTCAGCGTGGTGCGTTTTTCTCGCCACACTCTGATTCGCTGACTCAGTTCTTTTTCATTAAATATATTGGTCGAGCTTTGTTGTTCTCGAACATTCTATTTACATCTCTTGATGATCACCCACTTTTGGTACACGTGAGCTGTATCTTGAGCTGTTGTGAGTTACAATTATTTTTTCCTTTCATTATTTTTTTTCTGTGAGCTGTCTTAACTGTTTATCTCACTCTAACCATAGCACGAATAATGCTAGCGCAAGCCTCGCGGCGACATTACGTTTACGATGTACTGTTACAGCAAGGTGATGGCGCCGTCTGGTTGGTCCTAGGTTCGATTCCTGGTAAGCATATCACCCATATTTTCTTTTCTGTAGTCTGGTGCCACTCTATATGTCCAACGAGAATCTGTTAATTACCTTTATTTACTTATTTATTTACAGTGTTATTATATAATGTTTTCAAGTCTCCTTTTCTGTTGCTAACTCTACTTACTTACTTACTTAGTCGTTCCTCTTCTACCGTGAGGTGTAGAGGTTTGGAAGAGAGAGCGCCAGACCATCCTATCGGCTGTCTTCCTCCTGACCTGGTTCCATTCTAGTCCTCGGTCCTTCAAAGATTGTCTAATGTTGTCCTCCCAGCGGACTCTGGGTCGTCCTGGGGGTCTGGATCCCTGGCTCTTTGTTTCCCATGTTTGTCGTGGTAGCCGATCTTCTCCCATTCTGCAGACATGGCCAAACCATCTTAGTTGGGATAGTTCTACGTAGGTCTGCAGGGGGTGGGATTTAAGGCCTTGACGTATCATCTGGTTGCGTACCATATCTCTTCTTGTTACTTCAACCACCTTCCTCAGATACCTCATTTCTGAGGTTTGGATCTGGCTTTTGTGGGTTGTAGTCATTGCCCATGACTCGCATTAATATGTCAAGACTGGGACATAGGTGGAGCGGTATACAGCCATCTTCGTTTTCTTACCAACCTCTCTCTTGCTGAGGAATCCTCGATTTGTGGCCTGAAAAAGTCTCCCAGCTGCTGCTTTTCGAGTGGCCAACTCTTCTTTGATGCCTCCCTTTCGGTCAATAATAGCTGCGAGGTATTTAAAGTGGTCTACCTGCTCCAGGACCTGTTCTTCCAGCTTAATCTGATATCTTCTTTCTTCTCGTGATATCACCATGGATTTTGTTTTAGAGCTGCTTATGACCATCCCTCTCTTCTCCAGCTCTTCCTTCCAGACTTGCAGGTTGGATTGGAGATGTGCCTCTGATTTAGCAATCAGGGCAACATCATCAGCAAATGCCAGCTCCGAAATACAGACCTGTCTCATCTTCCAGTACCCCACTGAGTACTTTCTTGTTCTCTCCTTACATGCCTTAATGACATCGCCTATGAGGAGTATGAAAAGGTAAGGTGACAGGATATCACCTTGTCTTACACCAGTTGTGGTCCTGAACTCTTCTGACTTATGGTTTGCTATCCTCACATAATTTCTGCAAGACTTGTAGAAGCTCTGTATAGCATGAATCAGAGGTGCTGGAATGTTCTTTCTTTCCAAACAGTCCCAAAGTTTGCTCCAGGGGACCCTGTCAAACGCCTTTTCCAGATCTATGAAACAAAGATGGATCTCACTCTTATACTCAAGGGCCTTTTCACTCAACTGTTTGAGTGTGAAGATTAGGTCTTGAGTACTTCGGTTCGCTCGGAATCCGCACTGGACCTCATCCAATTGTGGCTCAGCTAGGCGTCGGAGTCTCTGCTCTAGGATTCTAGAGTAGATTTTACCGGGGACACTGAGAAGGGATATGCCTCTATGGTTTCCACACTGTCGATTGTCACCCTTTTTGAAAATTGGTGTTATAATGGCAATCTCCCAATCCTTTGGTATGGTCTTGTTGTACCACGCTGCCTGTAGAACCCTTAAGAGTAATAGGTCGCCTGATGTTCCCATGTACATAACCATTTCTGGTCTTATACCATCATGCCCTGCTGCTTTGCCCATCTTGATTTTCTCCAGTGCTGCCTTCAGTTCTTCCATCTTTATGTCATCTTCACCATCATTGGTTTTCTCTTCTGTGCTAGTGGTTATCATTTCTGATGCTTCACCATGCTCACCATCCAGGAGTTCTGAGAAATATTCTTTCCATCTTTCCATTACTTCCTTCGGGGCAGTAAGCAATTTGCCTTGCTTGTCCTTTATAAATTTGAGATGGCATTGTTTTTCCTTTCTCATGTTCTTTAGGGTCTTATAGAACAATTTCTGGTTTTCATGTGCACCTTTTTCTAGCTTTTCTCCAAATTCTTCCCAGGACTTCTGTTTTGCTGCTAGCACTTTGTTCTTTGCTTCTGTTCTGAGTGTCACATATTCTCTATATTTTTCCATCTGTCCTGTTGTGTTTTTAGCTCCTAAGTATTGTTTCCATGCCATTTTCTCCTCTCTTATTTTCTCTTTGACTTCCTCTGTCCACCAAGGTGTCCTCTTTCTCTTGTTCTCAAGTCGGACTTCACCGCATGCTTCTGCAGCAGCTGTCTTTATGATATCCTTGAATTTATTCCAGAGGGTTTCCACGTCATCAGGTCGTTCTTCTGTGTTGCTCACCGCTGCAGCAATAAGCCCTTGATATCTGGTCTTAATTTCTGGCTCTTTCAGCTTGTAGGTCCTAATGCTCATTTCTCCCGCCCGTTTACTTGGTTTCTTGCGTGATGTTGGGCAGTTCCTAGGCTGAGCAACTCTTTTAGTTGTTCTTTTGATTGTTAGCAGGTAGTGATCACTTTTAATCTCTGGCCCCCTCCAGACTCTAGCAACCCGGACATATTTGAATGAGCTTCTCCTAACAATGGCATAGTCGATCACTGACTTCTCATTCTTGGTTGGTTCACATCTAGTGTATGCATGTATGCGCTTATGGGGGAACTTTGTGTTTGTGATGATCAGATTCTGCTCACTGCAGAATCTAAGGAGTCGCTTTCCATTGTCATTGAGAGTATCTTCTCCATATCTTCCGATAACTCCACCCGATCTAGCATGGTCATTTCCAACTCTGGCATTAAAATCTCCGAGCATGATAACTTCATCTGGGCAGTCATCCACTGTCCTTTAAAGCAGCTCGAAGAATTCCTCCTTGACCTCTGCTCTCTCATCCTCATTTGGCCCATACACTATGACCAGGTTGACTATGGTTTCTCCTTCTTTTAGTTTTACAACCATAATGCGCTCTGAGACAAAGTTCCATCCCTTGATACTATCTTTCTGGTTTTTGGCCACAATGCAACCCACGGCCCCTTTAGCTCTTTCGGATGTGGGTACACCACTGTATAACAGCGTGTTGCCATCGAGATCCGTGACTCCTTGTCCCTTTTTCTTTGTTTCGGTAATAGCCAGGATTTCTAATTTTGCTTTCCTCATCTCTTCCATCAGCTCCTCTTCTTTCCCATTTATACTTCTTGTGTTCCAAGTTCCATAAGTCGTAGTCCATAGTCCGTTCCAGTTCGTTGCCTTTAGAATCAGTCCGGTTTTCTCTCTTATATTGCTCGTAATAATAGTTTAAAGCAAACAGGTGATTGGCCTGTTGTGCCTTTGCGTGGTGGAGGGGCTGCCTCCTTACGGCCTCTATGCAGGCCGCCCTCCTCCTTTTTCATCCGGGCTTGGGACCGGCATAGGCGGAGTTTGTTGCAATCTCGGCTTCCTTTATTAGTTTTTCAATAAATTCTCTTTTATCTAGCCTGGAACACTTTTTCACTTTCCTGTTTAGCTCCCAATATATTGTGAGCAGTTGTGTTTTCTGTTCTGCATCTTTACAGTTGTTTACTTATTGTTTTTTTTTATCTCTTCTTTCTCTGATGAGATTCCGTGTGTTTTCTGTGAGCCATTTCTTCTGTTGTTTATCTCTTTTACAAGAACTTCTTCACATGTATTCCTGTATGCTTCCTGAATTGTGCACCAATGATTATCTGTACTTTCCTCTTCAATGTTCTCCAGTGCTTCAAATCTGTTTCTCAACTTTAGGTTGAACTGAACTCTTGTGTCTTTGTTCATAAGGTACTGCGTTCTATTTTTCAGGGCTGCTCTTTCTGCTCTGTTTTTGTGCGCCCTCAATTTTATCCTCAGTGATGCTAGGAGAAGGTGGTGGTCTGACGCTAGTAGTAGGGAAGGCGCAACTTAGGTATTATTCAGGTGGCGCGCAGGTGGCGCGGCAGGTGGCGCGTGACTTTTATATAGCAAAAACGCCAGGTGGCGCATGACTTTTATATAAGGAATTGAGGAGGAGGAGAGGAGGAGGTGCAAGATGGCGGACTTGAGATAACAAGAAGAGGGTATATGGCGCAAGATGGCGGACTTGAGATAACAAGGGGGTGATAAGTAGGTTGTTGTATTGCATGACTTTTTATATAAGGAAATACTCAGTGTGCAGGTGGAGGATCAGGCGGAGGGTGATGACTTTTTATATAAGGAAATACTCAGTGTGCAGGTGGAGCATCAGGCGTTGGTACATGACTTTTATATAAGGGAAATGTGGTGGATTAAGATGGCGGACTTGAGATAACAAGGGGGAGATAAGTAGGTTGTTGTATTGCATGACTTTTTATATAAGGAAATACTCAGTGTGCAGGTGGAGCATCAGGCGGAGGGTGATGACTTTTTATATAAGGAAATACTCTTTGCGCAGGTGGAGCATCAGGCGGAGGGTGATGACTTTTTATATAAGGAAATACTCAGTGTGCAGGTGGAGCATCAGGTGTTGGTACATGACTTTTTATATAAGGAAATACTCAGTGTGCAGGTGGAGCAGCAGGCGTTGGGTGATGACTTTTTATATAAGGAAATACTCTTTGCGCAGGTGGAGCATCAGGCGGAGGGTGATGACTTTTTATATAAGGAAATACTCAGTGTGCAGGTGGAGCATCAGGCGGAGGGTGATGACTTTTTATACAGCAAAAACGCCAGGTGAAGCATCAGGCTTGGTACATGACTTTTATATAAGGGAAATGTGGTGGAGTAAGATGGTGGACTTGAGATAACAAGGGGGAGATAAGTAGGTTGTTGTATTGCATGACTTTTATATAAGGAAATACTCATTGCGCAGGTGGAGCATCAGGCGGAGGGTGATGACTTTTTATATAAGGAAATACTCATTGCGCAGGTGGAGCATCAGGCGGAGGGTGATGACTTTTTATATAAGGACATACTCAGTGTGCAGGTGGAGCATCAGGTGTTGGTGCATGACTTTTTATATAAGGAAATACTCAGTGTGCAGGTGGAGCATCAGGCGGATGCGCATGCCTTTTTATATAAGAAAATACTCAGTGTGGAGGTGGAGCATCAGGCGGATGAGTATGACTTTTTACAAAACATGGCGGACTTGAGATAGCAAGAAGAGGTTATATGGCGCAAGATGGTGGGATGACTTTTTATATAAGGAAATGAGGAGGAGGAGAGGAGGAGGACCATGACTTTTTATATAGTAATATATTAGTGTTTTTTTAGATAACAAGAAGGCGTTATTTATAGACATATATTAATTTTGCAGGAGTGATGCAGGGTCAAGATGCCGGGATGACTTTTTATATAAGGAATTGAAGAGGAGGGTAGGAGGAGGCAGATGACTTTTTATATAGTAATATATTAGTGTTTTTTAGATTTTTTTTTTTTTTTTTTTTGCGTTCGCCCGCTAATACTCGAGGCGAAATCTCAGGTTATTATTTTATGTCTAACCTGACATTGATTTTACGTGAGTATCCCTTTATTTCTTGTACAGAGACAGGTGTCCCTCGCCATTAAGGCAAATACTCGCCGATTTCGGAGGTACCCATTGCAGCTGGGTCGGCTCAGGAGCCGCCAGTCCCTGGTCGACGACACTCCTTCAAATGTCCTCGCCAGGTCTCGAGTTAATCCAGTCCTAATCCCGGTCGACGAAAAATCCTCAAATGCCGTCGCCCGGGTTTGATCCTGTATCACCCGGTCGCCATAGCGGTGTTGTAACCACTACGCTAGCGCGGCTCCCTTTTTTTTTTTTTTTTTAGATAACTGTCATAAATTTATTTTGAGAGAAAGAGTCTAGAAATAGTAGTCCGGTTTAGAGTGTAGAATGATGATGAAAACTCAGTGATAGAAATGTATAGATTAAATATGATGCTCCACAGAGTGCTGGAGGAGAGTAAAGACAGACTTATTTACGACAAATCGTTTCTCTCAATCTTCTCTTCCACTCTCCTGGTCAAACAATTATTTGCCAGTTTTCCAGACACACGTCTGCGCTCACACCGATTTGTTGCTTAAAACACTCAGACGACGTGGATACAGCTATATTAAACAAATAGGGAATTTTTGGGCTTTTGGGTATTCCAACACAGTCCGATATAAGTTTATGATGTTTATTAACCTAAAAGATCAAATCACAAAAAAAAAATATCAAGTGTTACATAAAATTATCATAAGTACAGGAAAATGCAAATAACAATGGTAGGGAGGGGGTGAAGAAGATTGGTATCGACTAAGCCCTTCCCGCTTGTATTAGACAAAGATAAACCCAGTCTCAAGATAGATAGTTATCAGGAGCATAGGAAAGTTAACCCAACAGTGAATTTAATTACTCTGAAAGAGGTGTTACAATATTAGTTATAGTGGTAGACAAAAAAATACTGTTATCCCAACTGGAGTCTTCCCTTTACTAAGCAAAGAAAAAAAGGGGGGGGGGAATGAAACAGAGTTAACAAATTATCCCACTAAAGGAACAATGCCGGGTATACAGAAAACGTATTACCCGGTAGGCAAGTTAACAAATGGTTTGTTGCAAAAAAATTAAATCTCCTGTCATTCATACACACTGTGCGGATCCACACTCATATATACTCACACACTTACCGAATTGCAGCATCAGTCAATCCCTAGAATGATAAACACACTGATTAAACTCTTGACATGTGGAACTGTCTAGCACTTCTATGTCCCGCCCCAGATATTGCGAGTTTTTACTGAGCGCAAATATTCCCGCTTATCGCCGGACTTGAAGTTTAAAGAGTTCTTGTGGTTTATTATATAAAAGGAGTCTATGGGATGGCACTGACACAATTCAGCACAGGGGTGAAAATGAGGTGATAGCATTATTCCTTCACTGCGTGATGACAGCAACTGACCGGTAAAGTTTTTTTAATCCAGTGAGGAAAAACTAGGCTCAGTCACAGTCAGGTAAATCGGTAATCTCTCACAATAGAGCAGTATATAAACTATCGCTACTGGCACTGTTCATCTTCCAGTTTATCTTACAGATTGTAAGTTAAATTTGATGATAATAATCAAATGATTTTGGGTAGGCTTTCTTTCATGTAATTATGTTAGCTAGGCCGCACCGGACCACCACAAGATTTACTTTAAAAAAATGTCTCATCAAACTGTCTGGAAGTTTAAGAACCGAGTATGGAAACTCTGTAAGATTTCGTTATTGCTGGGATTGCAAAAGGTGATCAATCTAGAGAAAAAGATAGAAAACCCATAACAACATAATCATACTTTAAAAATCAAATAATCTTCTAAGCGCGCGATAAATTTCCCGTTAAGACTATTTTATATATACGCTCGCGTATTTAATTATGTATTTAATCAACACTGCGCGAGTTCTAGTGGTTAAATCACACATCTATAAATATAGGACTTAACTAAATTTATTAATTATAAATTCCTTCGCGACTTTAAAAGTTAATTTAAGCATTAAACATCTATTATCTTTTTGGAAATAGTATAGCAGGTATATCATTACATTTACAACTGGAACTATTGAGACGGTTTAATTTAATAGGTTTAAATTAACACAAAATCCAATGAAATATAATGAATGAACTAGACCACCGATCACTTTACACAATATATATATTACCGCTTTGCACAGAAATAGAATTCACTGCAAATATAAATGAAAATCCGTGGGATAATCTAGCAAGATTTCAAATATCGCTAGTGCTTCTATCAAGTTCTGGCCAGCGAATGATGAAGTGTATTTCTACGTGATCTGTATATCTACAACTGGAATGCAAGATGAGTAGGACATGGGAAACTTGACAGCCTTTTTGATCTCGGACGGATTTTGGGGATCTGACCGCCAGACCAAAAGAGAGAAGCCGCCCCTGGCCTCTCGTATCTTCGCTCGCTGCTTGCGTCAGCTTTCCCCGTTCGCTCTGGCTGCGATCGGTTCCGTGCTTAACACCGGGATGCGAAATCGTTTCAGGGACCACTACTGTCTTTGATAGCATGCCGCCCGTCCTTCCTGAGATCTCCACCAGTGGAGATGATAAATACCTGCGAGAAACTAGCTTCTCTGCTCGGGGATCGTCTCAGTGTCTTTGATCTCGTGCCGCATACTAAGTGAGTCCCGGTGGAAACAGTTCGCTCTGGCGAAACGAAAAGTTACAACAAATGTTCAGGGGTTCTAATGTTATGAAAAGCTAAAAGTCCCTTTAATCATCCATCATATCAGGGAAAATTCACTTGTCGAACTAGACCAACGTCACAATCGTCCCCACTTTTAGACATGAAACCATTTTTCATGTTTCATTTTTTGACAATGGAGGTGACCTGATTGGTGACTTTAGGATGAGTGGTATCTTCAGTTTGCTCTTCTTCCTCTGTAGACCAGTTTCTACTCAGGAAATCAGCCCCGACATTCTGTCTTCCCGGAATATATTCCACTTTGAAAGAATAAACGCTTAAAAGAAGTGCCCAACGGATGATCCTTGCGTTAAATTCTTTATTGGCACCCAGAAATGCTAACGGGGCGTGGTCTGTTTGCACCGTGAAAGATGTACCATAGAGAAACTCATGATGGCGTCTGATACCGTCAATCAAAGCGAGACATTCTCTTTCGACTACGCTGTAGTTCCGTTCAGCTTTATTTAATTTCCGACTGCCATAGGCAACTGGAAATAACATGTTTGGGTCACTGTCATCGGCTTGAAGCAGTGTTGACCCGATGCCCTGACCTGATGCGTCGACCCGTAATACAAAAGTTTTGTTGAGGTCAGGCAACCTCAAAATGGGGTATGCAGACAACTGTCATTTCAAAGTGCTGTACGCGTGTTCGCACTTTTGATCCCATATGACCTTATCAGGACAACCTTTCTTTGTGAGGTCAGTCAGAGGTGCTGTCAGTCCGTTGAAGTTCTGGATGTATTTCTGATAATATGCACATAATGATAGGAAGGAACGTACGTCTTTCTTCGTTCGGGGTCTTTTGGCTGCAGCTATTTTCTCCACGTTCTTCTTAATAGGCCAACTGCATCCGTGAGAAATAGTATGCCCCAGGAAGTCTAACTGTTCAAACCCGATGAGACATTTGCTAGGTCTGGCTGTGAGACCCGTTTCCTGTAGTCTCCTGAGGAGCATAGCGACCGTAGCAATATGTTCTTCGTAGGTTTCCGATGCAATTAATATGTCATCCATGAAATTATGGATATGGGGACTTTGCAAAGGTTCTAGAAGCTTCCTCATCATCCTGGTGAACACTCCTGGTGCGTTATGCAATCCGAACGGCATCACATTAAATGTGTAATGTCCTTCACTAGTGCTGAAAGCTAACAAAGGTTTAATTTCCTCCTTGACTGGTATTTGATAATAACCTTTACTGAGGACAATCTTGGAGAAAATCTTTGCTTTGCTGAGCTTGGTGAATAACTCAGAAACAGTTTGGAGAGGTTCGGGCTGGAATTCCGTTACAGCGTTTAGCAGCCGGTAATCTATACACAGCCGAACTTCCTTATTGGGCTTCTGCAACAGCACTACACTGGAACTGTAAGGAGATGTAGACTCACTGATAATTCCTGCTTGACGAAGCTTGTCTATTTCTCCGCGAAGTGCATCAGCTTTAGCGTATGGTATGGGGTAAACTCTGGTTCGAACAGGGGTCTCGTTTGTTAATTTCATATCAAATTCGATGAGATTTTTTCGACCAGGTACATCCGTTAAGACTGAACTGTACTGTTTTAGTAGCGCCCTGGTTTCTGTTTGTTGTTCTAGTCAGAGATTGTCGCCGAACTTGACATCTTTAAAGGATTCTGTGGGTTGCAATAGATACTCCATGCAACCATCATCATCTTCCTCGTCTTCCGTTGCTATAGCGACGGCCAGGAGATGCTCGGAGGATGGCACCGGTCTTTCTAAATATTTCTTAAGCAGATTTACGTGGAAGACCTTCTCCTTTCCTTTGATGGAGATCTTGTAATTGGTACGTGAGATCTTTTTAAGGACGGTAAACGGCCCTTGCCATCCGATGCGAAGTTTATTGCTTTCGGTTGGAAGTAGCAACAAAATTTTCTCCCCTGGTTGTAGTTCTCTCTCTTTAGCAGCTTTATTGTATCTTTTAGCATGTTTAGCGCGGGCTTTCTTAAGGTTGGTAGTAGCTAGATCCCATCCTAGCTTTAGCCTTTCCTTGAGCTCAGATACATACTTGCTTGCAGAGACGACTGTCTCGTCAGCCTTTTGGTCTGTCAGGGACCGAAGTAAGGCTTCTAGTGGCCCCTTAATAGGTCTGCCAAATAAAAGTGTAGCTGGCGCGAATCCCGTAGACGCTTGGGGTACCTTTCGTTAGGCGAATAAGGCAGCCGATATATATAGGTCCCAGTCTTCCGGTTTCTCCTGACCCAGCTTACGTAACATGGTGGTGAGGGTACCATTAAAACGTTCCACGAGCCCATTTCCGACCGGAGGGTAGGGACTTGTGTGGATAAGTTTGGCCCTCAAGATCTTAAAGATCTCCTTCATTAACAGGCTACGGAATTGGGATCCATTGTCCGTCAAAACTTGTTGAGGGAATCCCAACCGTGTAAAGATTTGCACGAGGGCTTCTGCGACATGCTTGGAATTTATGCATGGTAGCGGTACAGCTTCGGCCCACATTGTGCAAGTGTCGACTAAAGTCAGGATGAACCTGCTCTTTCTTTTGGTCCTTTCCAGGGGTTCAATGATGTCGACAGCAACCCGTTCAAATGGAGTACCCACTATTGGCTTTTGCCCCATAGGTACTGGGGGTGTCAAGTGCTTTGGTGCTACCCGTTGGCACTGGGCGCAGGATTTCACGTACCTGATAATGTCAGAGTTCATTCCTGGCCACCAATAGTGGTTTTTTATTCGCTGAATAGTGGCGTTTTGTCCCATATGTCCGCTAAAGGGAAGAGAGTGCCCCATTTCTAAGATCTGGCTTCTGTACTGCGTCGGTACTAGGAGCTGGTTATTCCCCGTGTCCGGGTTGCCCGTTCTACGATACAATACGCCATCCTTAGAAAAGATGTCTCCGTTGTGTCTGGGGTCCTTAGCCATGGGCAGTTTTTTAAAGCAGAGCTCCAGAGTAGGGTCCTTTTGTTGCGCCTCCTTCAGTTCGTTCGGCAACAAATTTGGCGCAGGCTCCCTCTCCTTCTTGGCTTGCTCTCTTGTGGTTACCGCTGCCACAATCGGCTCCTTTGGTCTCCCAATAAACACATATCTACATCCCAGGATAACTGGGTAGATAGGATCATCCATAATGGCCGCTTTAATAACACCTCTGACAAAATCAGAGTGTATTTCTACCAGTGCGATAGGAAGCGTCCTGGGTGCATCACTCGTGAAAACTCCACTAAGTTTGACGGTTTCCTCTGTCTCCTGACCTGGTTTGACTAGGTGTCTAGCAACAATACAACTAAAGCTTAATCCAGTGTCAAAGAGACAAGTAGTTGAGGTACCATTCAAAATTACAGTTCCTCGAGTTGAGGGTCGGTCCCCCTCAGGTTGAGAATCACTGACATTGACTCTACCTTTCGAGGCTGTATGCAAACATCCGACGCGGTTTGGACCGGTTTGTTTGCCCTGATCAGACGTTCCTGGTGTAGGGGTCTTCCCTTTTCCTTGACCTTGGTGGCCGCGCTGCCACGTAGGCTTGGTGGGTTGATCAGAATTGTTGTTAGTGGGGGTATCGGGTTTTGTAGAATTTCGATTTTTTCTGGGGAGGTCTCTGGGTATTATTTTCTCGTTGGTTATAATTCTGAGAGGAATTAGAGGAATAGGATGACTGCTCTAGATTTTGTTTACGAGATGGCTCATCTGTGAGTTTATGTTTTGTGCTGGGAAGTTCGGCCATTGCATTGTTATAGCGTTTTGCCTTATTGAGTATGTCCTCAAGCCTGACTGCGCCCTGTTCAGCCAAAAATCTACGGGTTTCGTTTGACAAAGTTGACTTAATCTGTTCCACAAGAACCAGTTCAAGTAGTCCCTCATATGTAAGAGGTAGGTCAGATAATTCAATGCACTTTGTCAAATAGCCCGTGAGACGTGACGAGAACTGCGGGAATGTTTCCGTGCTCTCTTTCCGGCTGTTTCTGAACATTTGCAGAAATTTTCGGGCGGTCATCTCAAACCGCTCTAGCAAGGCCTTTTTCAGCATGTCGTAATCATGTTGGTTGGTTCCCAGCTTTGTATATACGTCATAAGCAGTACTTTTCAATGACGTTGAGAGTTTAAGTGCCCAGCGGGAACTCTCCAACCCATACAGATTTGCAAGCCTCTCGAATTTTTCTAGATAGCTGTCAATTTTCTCATTGGGACTAGGAAAAGCCTCTAAAGCAAAAGGCATCGCAGTTAATTTGGCAGACAGAGTGCTGGAGAGATCCATTGACTGCGACTGGGGCGAAGACGGCTCTCCGTTATTCGAAGTAGAGGCGCCCCGACTCTCTAAAGCCTTAAGCGCCAATTCATGCTGCCTTTCCTTGTCTCTCTCTTCGCGTTGTCTCTCCTTCTCTCTTTCCCTGCGGGCGTCCATCTCTGCCTCAATTTTCTTCTGCTCCAATTGACGATCGTCCGCTTCTTTCTTCCTAGCTTCTGCCCTCTCTTCCGCTTCCTTTTTCTCTTTTTCTTCTCTCTTTTGGTCCGCGTCATATCTTTCAAGTTCTTTGTTGACAAACAGGTTCACGGCTTCTCCTTCTAATCCTGAGTCCTTCGCCTCCTGTCTCAAAATGGATCTTATCCTAATTCTCTCTGCCATACCAAAGAACTGGATGCTTCTAAGACTAGAGAATAGTAAGATGGAACAAGAAGGGGAAGAAACTCGGAACCGCTACGGGAAAAACCAAAGTAAAAATTTACTTGAGTTACCTCCTACCTTAAATGTGTTAACTTATCGCTGCTATTATTGTCACTTAAGACTCTTAACGCAAGCGACTATGCCACTAAAATGGTAAGTTACACTAGAAAAGAATCTACTCTTACTAACAGTAGAGAAAAATTTATATTAAAACAATTTAACTGATTCCGTACGTAATTATTTTCAGCTCTGGACGGAATTATTTTTAAGCCCCAAAAATTTACACATATATAATTTACGTTTACTGACAATGTGTGTCTAATCATGAGTTAAGTATAACATATTATACATCAAATTAAAGTACATTGGATGAACAATATAAATCCATATGCCTTTCTAGCTAATTTTATGTTATGTTTATGTTATAACAGATAACATGTACACGGAAAAAAGAAAACTTGAAATTTTGAACAAAAATTTTCGACTTACGTAAGGCTTGTAACATAAATTGTTATCACAATACAGTTTCACTGCTCTCTTTGTGCAGGTACTCCATTTAGAAACACAGAAAAAGTAAGAAAGTTATGGTTGATCACACAGTTTGTTCACTGTTCACATATTAGTAACATATCCTGTGTGTTTTTCGGCCATTATGGCGATACGACAAAACACGATTAAAGATGAAGATAAATGTGAAAAAATCCGTTCAAACGCAAATAAAAGACGTTAAAGCTTGTTGAAATTTGACCAGTTTTGTGTTTACTTCCGTTCGAGATAAATTCCGGGCAGTATAAAATATCAGAATCGAAAGAAACAATGAAATAAATCAGCGTCTTTTAAAAGATCTTACGTCTACAGCGTTCGGCCTTTGCGTCTATTATTAGATCTTACGTACGGAATCAGTTAAAGGAAAAAATAATTTTTTTCCCTGAAATTTTAATTCTCCACTACAAAAACTCCCCTTGAATTCAAATATATGAGAAGAGACGATGTTAACTAGACTTAAAAAGTCAGAACTAGGCGTCTTTAGCTAAGCTCGACTCTTTTAACTTCCAAAAACCTTTAGTGACTGTAAAACCAATCACGCAATCCTAGCAAATCTTATAAAGAAAAATGTAATGTTTCTCTGCCAGAGAATAATTTAAATAACAACTATTTTTTTTAATCCGTACTTTCTACTGCTGTGGAAAGAAAACAACATGTAAATATGCTGTGTGGACGACCCAAATACTAAAAAGCGTTGTCTAGGGGTGTAATTACTTATTTATTTATTTCCCTAAATCACAAAGACAGATCACTCACACTCTATCTAGTTAGACCCAGACTTAGATCAGACTCAAAATATCTTTATCCCGGCTATGCGAATGCCTCAAATGTAGCTCAAGATGCAGAACCAGCCCACAAATATGTGTGCATCAAATGTATCTCAAAATTATCCCGGCGAGCCAGCCAAATATTGTCGTAAATTTATTTTGAGAGAAAGAGTCTAGAAATAGTAGTCCGGTTTAGAGTGTAGAATGATGATGAAAACTCAGTGATAGAAATGTATAGATTAAATATGATGCTCCACAGAGTGCTGGAGGAGAGTAAAGACAGACTTATTTACGACAAATCGTTTCTCTCAATCTTCTCTTCCACTCTCCTGGTCAAACAATTATTTGCCAGTTTTCCAGACACACGTCTGCGCTCACACCGATTTGTTGCTTCAAACACTCAGACGACGTGGATACAGCTATATTAAACAAATAGGGAATTTTTGGGCTTTTGGGTATTCCAACACAGTCCGATATAAGTTTATGATGTTTATTAACCTAAAAGATCAAATCACAAAAAAAAAACAATATCAAGTGATACATAAAATTATCATAAGTACAGGAAAATGCAAATAGCAATGGTAGGGAGGGGGTGAAGAAGATTGGTATCGACTAAGCCCTTCCCGCTTGTATTAGACAAAGATAAACCCAGTCTCAAGATAGATAGTTATCAGGAGCATAGGAAAGTTAACCCAACAGTGAATTTAATTACTCTGAAAGAGGTGTTACAATATTAGTTATGGTGGTAGACAAAAAAATACTGTTATCCCAACTGGAGTCTTCCCTTTACTAAGCAAAGATAAAAAGGGGGGGGGGGATGAAACAGAGTTAACAAATTATCCCACTAAAGGAACAATGCCGGGTATACAGAAAACGTATTACCCGGTAGGCAAGTTAACAAATGGTTTGTTGCAAAAAAATTAAATCTCCTGTCATTCATACACACTGTGCGGATCCACACTCATATATACTCACACACTTACCGAGTTGCAGCATCAGTCAATCCCTAGAATGATAAACACACTGATTAAACTCTTGACATGTGGAACTGTCTAGCACTTCTATGTCCCGCCCCAGATATTGCGAGTTTTTACTGAGAGCAAATATTCCCGCTTATCGCCGGACTTGAAGTTTAAAGAGTTCTTGTGGTTTATTATATAAAAGGAGTCTATGGGATGGCACTGACACAATTCAGCACAGGAGTGAAAATGAGGTGATAGCAATATTCCTTCACTGCGTGATGACAGCAACTGACCGGTAAAGTTTTTTTAATCCAGTGAGGAAAAACTAGGCTCAGTCACAGTCAGGTAAATCGGTAATCTCTCACAATAGAGCAGTATATAAACTATCGCTACTGGCACTGTTCATCTTCCAGTTTATCTTACAGATTGTAAGTTAAATTTGATGATAATAATCAAATGATCTTGGGTAGGCTTTCTTTAATGTAATTATGTTAGCTAGGCCGCACCGGACCACCACAAGATTTACTTTAAAAAAATGTCTCATCAAACTGTCTGGAAGTTTAAGAACCGAGTATGGAAACTCTGAAAGATTTCGTTATTGCTGGGATTGCAAAAGTTGATTAATCTAGAGAAAAAGATAGAAAACCCATAACAACATAATCATACTTTAAAAATCAAATAATCTTCTAAGCGCGCGATAAATTTCCCGTTAAGACTATTTTATATATACGCTCGCGTATTTAATTATGTATTTAATAAACACTGCGCGAGTTCTAGTGGTTAAATCACACATCTATAAATATAGGACTTAATTAAATTTATTAATTATAAATTCCTTCGCGACTTTAAAAGTTAATTTAAGCATTAAACATCTATTATCTTTTTGGAAATAGTATAGCAGGTATATCATTACATTTACAACTGGAACTATTGAGACGGTTTAATTTAATAGGTTTAAATTAACACAAAATCCAATGAAATATAATGAATGAACTAGACCACCGATCACTTTACACAATATATATATTACCGCTTTGCACAGAAATAGAATTCACTGCAAATATAAATGAAAATCCGTGGGATAATCTAGCAAGATTTCAAATATCGCTAGTGCTTCTGTCAAGTTCTGGCCAGCGAATGATGAAGTGTATTTCTACGTGATCTGTATATCTACAACTGGAATGCAAGATGAGTAGGACATGGGAAACTTGACAGCCTTTTTGATCTCGGACGGATTTTGGGGATCTGACCGCCAGACCAAAAGAGAGAAGCCGCCCCTGGCCTCTCGTATCTTCGCTCGCTGCTTGCGTCAGCTTTCCCCGTTCGCTCTGGCTGCGATCGGTTCCGTGCTTAACACCGGGATGTGAAATCGTTTCAGGGACCACTACTGTCTTTGATAGCATGCCGCCCGTCCTTCCTGAGATCTCCACCAGTGGAGATGATAAATACCTGCGAGAAACTAGCTTCTCTGCTCGGGGATCGTCTCAGTGTCTTTGATCTCGTGCCGCATACTAAGTGAGTCCCGGTGGAAACAGTTCGCTCTGGCGAAACGAAAAGTTACAACAAATGTTCAGGGGTTCTAATGTTATGAAAAGCTAAAAGTCCCTTTAATCATCCATCATATCAGGGAAAATTCACTTGTCGAACTAGACGTACGTCACAATAACAAGAAGGCGTTATATATAGACATATATTAATTCTGCAGGAGTGATGCAGGGGCAAGATGGCGGGATGACTTTTTATATAAGGAATTGAGGAGGAGGGTAGGAGGAGGCAGATGACTTTTTATATAGTAATATATTAGTGTTTTTTTTAGATAACAAGAAGGCGTTATTTATAGACATATATTAATTCTGCAGGAGTGATGCAGGGGCAAGATGGCGGGATGACTTTTTATATAAGGGAAATGTGGTGGCGCTTTGTGGTGGCGCGTGACTTTTATATAGCACTATATTAGTTCGCTAATAGTGTGTTGTGGTCGAGTGGAGGTTTTTTGTGGTGGGGGTGACGAGGCATGGGTGTAATGTACCAGGTGGGGTTAGGTTAGGGGCGATATTTTTGTGTGATGTGGTATGGTTTTGGAGGTGGAAGAGAGATATTTTAGATGTTGAGGGGAGATGCGGTGACGTTGTCAGGGTGCATCTGTGTACATTTTTGGGGTGTAGCAGCTGAGTGGACCAGCATTGAGAGGTGGGAGTGAAGAGGCGTCGGTGACGAGGTACGGGTGTAATGTAGCAGGTGGGGTTAGGTTAGGGCGGATTTTGGTGTGTTGTGGAATTGTTTTGTTATGTGTGTTGGTGTGTTTGTTTATACAGTCTACAACCGCGTGACTTTTATATAACGAAAATGTGTTGGAGGAACGTGGAGGAGGAGAGGTCTTGGTATATAGTAATATATAAGTTCATTAATGGCGGGCGTGTTGTGTGATGATTATATTACAAACAGTTATACGTACATATTACAGATAGATAGCCAATATTACAACAGTTAGACGCTATTTAGTTATACATATATAGAAATATAAAAGAGAAAACACTAGATACATTTTATATATTTATTGACAAAGTTAGTTGATCTTTGGGTGACGTATAACCGCACTTCTTTTTCGTATACCACTAGGAGCCTTCAGAACACAGGCGGTTCGGATTACTTGGCGAGTCTGTCACGTCTTTTTCGTGTAACCATCTTCAACAAGATGAGTGTCTGTCGTTATCACGCCATTGTCTATGAAGGAAAAAAACAGGCTTGGGGTGGGTTAGCCAGGGTCTGACTAAGCGCGTAATTAATCGCGAGAGGTGTGTTGTATTGTGTGTTGTATGGTTTCTTGGTTGTTGTACAGAGTGGAAGATCTTGTCGACCAGGTAGTTTATGTGTTGGTGCATATACCTGTAGGTATCTGTGTGTGTGTCTGTACGTAGCTGTATACAGAGAGTTTAGATGTTGAGCATCACCATATGTCACTTTAGCTTTCTTGGTTAACATAGATTGTACAGGGTTAAATATTTTAGAAAAGTTGTGCCCCGGCTGATCGTGAACAGAATACTTTATTATAGAACAACGTGTCTCAAACGGTTTAGTCTAAGAACCCCATGATGTCTTACAAATTATTGAGGTCCCAGAGATCTTTTGTAGATAAGAGTTGTACCACGAGGATATGACAATATCAAAGAAGGTGTTCGATTATAAGGAACATAGTGTTCACCTCGCTGACCCCCAAATAGGCTTTCCGCGCACCATATTTTGAGAATCACAGTTCGTATGTCTTTCTTTATTCAGCTGATAATAACATTCGGCTTCTTTCGCCCTACCAATTAGACACCTGATTCTGGTTAACTTTAAAGCGGGATATTCTAACAGAACCTTTAACTACAAATCTAGTCATTTACAAGGTGTAGCTCCCACCTTTTTGTGGATCCATCATAATTTATTTCGTGTCTACATTACAACCAAGTTGTATATTTCAAAACCAAACAACAACCAGGACTCACCCCCTTTTACGCGAACCCAACTTAGAACACATGGATAATCGATAAGAAATTTCATTACAGGGCATGTTTAATCAGTACGAGATGTATTTGCTTAAGCGGTCCCTTGTCGAAAATATGACTTATTTTACACAGCTGTTACCCGTACGTATCAAAATCAAATAATGTACTTTTAATTGTTTTCATTGTAATTTCAGTTGTCTTCCTTGTACTTTTAATTGTCTTCATCGCACTTTCAGTTGTCTCTTACGTACCTTCATTTGTCTTCAGTGCCCTTTCTGATAGCTCGAACGCACTTATGTCTTGAACATATTTGCAGTTGTTTTCATCGCACTTTCAGATGTCTGCCGTACTTTCTATTGCAAACTGGAGTCTAAATAATCTTTTTACTCAATTTTTAGTTTTAGTTATTGATTTGTAATGAAAACACACTCGCAGATAATACACATCGCATCAGTACAGCGGGATCAAGCTAATTAACAAAAATAGCGACCCCCGTTTTACAACATCGCTGTTGAAACAAAAAACCCTGCATTCTTATCTTTGTAAATTCACAATAATTAAGAGTATCTATAACACTTAGCATTTTACGAGATAACATGTGACCCACATTGCTTCATTTCATTCAACAAGTCGTCAGTTTATGAATTTGTCGCTTTAAATATTATATGAACCACACGTTTGAGTATCCAGAAGTATATTTTTGATAATTAGTGTTTTTCATCGTATCGCCATCAATACCCTTTAGCTCCCCGTGGAACATAGTGCTTCAACAAAATCAAGGCGCAGGTGACGATGTAAAGTGGGGTGTAGGTTAGGGGGGATTTTTGCAGCCGACGCATGACTTTTTATATAGTAATATATAAGCTCAATAATGGGGGGATGTGTAGATTGTTGTGTATTGATGTTTATACAAATAAATATTATACATATATTTAGTTAGACTATATAGTTATATATATATATATATATATATATATATATATATATATATATATATATATATATATACATACATATATTTAGTGTGTGTCTGTGGGCACTCGCGTGCGTGGTTATGTGTCTGTGTGTGGGTATGTGTGTGTCTGTGTGGGTGTGTGTTGGGTTGTAGCAGGTGGGTGTTTAGACAGATATTAATATATACACACGATATTTATACATACCATATTTTAGGCAGCATAGATAGCAAAGATTCTTTAAGTGTAATAAATATATAATTCTTTTAAAAGAAGACAAAATGTCAAACTAAAACACTAGTCTAAAGCACCTTATAGGTCGCTTGATACGTAGGAGGCCTTGTTTGCTCGCTAACAACAACCAGCTGGTTGATTACCTAGAAGCCTAGTCGATACCCAACGTGCTGTTGAACAAACATTCAGTGTTAGCTTTCTTGATTTTCGAGAGTCTGTCACTATGGGTTATCTGTAAGGTTTTACATAGTTTTGTTAAGGCGTTTATTTTCTAAAATATTGTGTGTTCGTAAGCAATAAAACGGGCTTTTTGTGTGTTTCATGAAAGTGTAGGTCTGGGTACACTACGTAAAAAAGTGATCTCACCAGAACTTTGTTATCTATGTAGATGTATCATAGTCTGGTTACAAACATCAAACTGGTTTAGAAGTATTTTTATCATTTTTATTGGAAGGAATTGTGATTTTTTTTTAATCGTTTACATGAATATAATAAATTGATTGTTCCAAAACCTTCAGGCAACTATGTTACTACTTGACTTAAGAAAAAGTTTATAAACACTCTTGAGTGAATTCCCATTGTTTTCCTACCAGCTATAGAATAAAGAGGGAAATATATTTTTAAAACTAATACCTGTTATAGAGGCAGATGAGTAAGGGTTGGTATGATGGGGATGTTTTTGTGTTGTGTGTGTGTAGCTAGTGATAATATGATAGGGAAGTCCATTGTTGGGTGAATGTAACTACATATTAACACATGCACTGGGTCACGTGGTAGGTTTCTTTATTATTTATATTATATCATGAGTAATAAAATCTACTTACCCCAATGTTCAGTTAATGTTATGTAAATCCATCTCGCATGTGGTGGATATGTTCAACACATCGTAGACTTCCCTGTCTCACCCGGTTATACAGACTTTGAAATCCAACACGTGACAACACCTCAACACTTGGTGGTTTATCTTTCGACGAAATACCGACGAGGTGCCGCAGACACGGTAGATGGAAGGTAGTGAGACTTCTTTTTTTTTTTGCTTAGTTTTTTGTATTGTCCTGCAATTTTCAAACTTTAGTGAAAGGTTTTCCTTCCAAGCACCAAAGACGGTCCCAAAATTTTCTCCCAGGCCTCCCCAAATGGTCCAACCTATAGGTAAATAGATCAACCGACAAATACTTCTTTAAAAAATTTCTCCCCACTTGTCAAAAAAATACTGCTCCTTGTCAAAAAAATGTATCTCCCTTATCAATCAAACTTCTCCCCATTGGCAAAGAAATTTCTCCCCTTTGTTAAAAAATAATTCCCCTTACCAAAAAAATACTACCCCTTGTCAAAAAAAATGTCGCCCTCTTCGTAATCAAATTTCTTCCTATTGTCAAAAAAATGTCACCCCTTGGCAATTAAATTTCTCCCCTTTACTTCCCCTTGGTAAATACTTACAGTTGCGGTCTCCAACCCGCTCCCCAACGGTTTAAGCACTTCAGCACTTCTTATCATGTTATAAATTATTCTATCCAGAGACTGTCCTTTCTCTTACACGATCACCTTGTGATAAAACTATTTCTTACCCCTTACTTTCACATTGTCATCACTATCATCTCGAATCAGACAGGACTATAAACATCTAATACCTAGCTGATAAAAGCTACGACAAACGTTATCTACCAGTTGTATAGCAACTCCCTTTATCAGTTGCATATAAAGTAACTAGAGGGATGACGAGATATATTTTGGATGATCCCTTACGAACCTCCTTACCAAACCAAGTTAACTAATCTTTTAAATTTCTTTTTTGTCTTTATTAAACTGAAAAATTTTCTTTGTGCTCGCCACTCCAGTTTTCTGTCTTTTAAAACATTATAGCTCGTTGCTGTGCAATTATTAAACTAGTGTAACAGTTTTGTGGTTCTATTATTTTCTCTTGCGTCACTAAAAAGTGAGAATTTTAAATAAAGTAAAACACAGTCGGTTACGGTGGGTGCCGTCAGCGTTAAATATAGACTATCGGAAACAAGTTTATGTTCCTTTGATATGAGACCTGTACTAGTTCTACCATCGAACTTTGTCATTGAGGATATACACAAGGTATGTGTGATGCACGTGGTGTTAAGTCAGCCGGCCCGATGCTGTAATCAGCATCGGGTTGGCCTCCTTAACCGTTCCAGAGTTCCAGAGTTCCTCTGGTGCCCAGTTAAAACTGGGTCTGCCCTCCCGGAACGACTACCAAAATAAGGCACACAAAGAAATCTCCATGTCCCGATCTCATCATATATTTTCGTTGGTCTACAGAGATAGATTAACTTTCCAGTCTAGAAAACATTCTGATCGGTTCATACTAATCAGCTCTGAGCTAAGATTTATGAATAAACTAATTCCCGAGGCTAGGAATACATGCACTTGTTTCGCGCTGGCATAAAGCCATACAAGTTGATGGGGATTATGTTTTAAATAATACCGATGTTTACATGATATATCCATGTATATTGTGTATAAAATTCATGCTTTTTAAATAAACAGCTCCTGAGAAAAACGATGTGGTGCATTACTTTCTGAACGCCCCTCATATATATATATATATATATATATATATATATATATATATATATATATATATATATATATATATATATATATATATATATATATATATATATATATATATATATATATTTTTTTTTTTTTCTTCAGAGTTTTTGCAGCAACAATGGCAATTTTCACGTGCTGATTAAAGTGACCCAGTTTTTGGACATTTAAAAAAATTAACCTAGTGCACACAGAAATGTATACACATTTCTCTAAGCTCAGTTTTAAAGACATTTTCACTTGTCTTTACAGTTTGCCAATCAATTATATAAACCTTGTCTAAACTGAATGGCGGCCCTTAACTTTTGTCCAGTAGTATATATACACCTTCTTCACTTTTTTCTTCTTCTTTGACCCTTAGCCGCCGACCATTAAAGAACACCCAAATGACCCATATGTTCTACTGCACAGAACAAAAGTGGGTGGTGGGTTATTATTTATCAGTAATTCGTCATATTACATACATACAAGGTACATAAATGGAGATTCGGTCTTTCGCAGAAGCCCGCAGTATTGGCATATAACACCTTGCTACCTGAGGTTAGGTAGAAATGTACAAATTATGGTATCTGATGGACGATCAGCGTTTAAGATAAGGGGAAATGATTTCTCCGGTCGGTAAAGCTAATGAGAATTTAATTCTTTGTCTAATCACTCGTTAGCAGTGTTCTTGAAGGTAAACTTAATCCATCATAACTCAAGTATGTACAATGAGCCAAGACAGAGGAAGCACGTGATACCTAACTCCAAAATTACCAAACATTTGGTTTGGTTGTTTTTTAATGACCATCTTCATTGCACACGGACAACTCCATCAGTGCTCCGATCTACTCTTTTGGATCAAACAAGGAGAATCTCAGCACAGTGCACGAAGTTCGTAGCACTCGCGAGGATCCCAATGTTGTATCACACATTTTTATTTATATTTTTGTGGTGGGATGGTTTTCCTAATTTTGTAAACTTTGCCAGAGAATCGTCCGTATGGCCTACTCTTTACGATTTTCAATTGCCGAGGAATTTTTAACGTGCGCAGCTTGCATAAGGGATCTCCAATTATTTCGCTGGACCTATTTTTTCGTCCGTATCCGAAAAGACTGGTTCTGAAAAAAATGTCCATCAAATATATATCTTTGTACTGGGAACCGAACCTGGTACCGTTAGAATTATAGGCGGACGCCATACCTCTTAATCACTCTGACATCCCCCCCCCCCTTCCCCCATGCAAATCGAAAGTAAATCTGTATAGCTGATCCTGACAGGCAAAGGCAGACAAAACCCATTAGCGATCTGTTGAGTCATAACAGAATATCTAACAGCTGGTGAGCCACACTTCCCAGAAGTTACTCTCAACACAATTAGAAGAACGACTACCAAAATAAGGCACACAAAGAAATCTCCATGTCCCGATCTCATCATATATTTTCGTTGGTCTACAGAGATAGATTAACTTTCCAGTCTAGAAAACATTCTGATCGGTTCATACTAATCAGCTCTGAGCTAAGATTTATGAATAAACTAATTCCCGTGGAGAGCGAAAGTTAGTTTGATCTCGTGAACAGTCACTTCCTTTAACTCTTTCATTAATTCTGTCACCCGAAACAGTCTGTAACAATTGATTGCAATATAGTAAAACAATTTAAATTTAAACGCTTTGGTTTTCATAATTTGTAGTTACAAATTGGTGGCTTATATTCATCATCTAGTTGCAGATGCCCTTAAACAAGAGTCTTAAACCGGTCGAACATGAAATACCTATAGATCACAAAGGGTGATTTGGTAGACGGTAGGGGGGTAAAGGATCCCGTTACACGCCCATTGTGCGGCCCATATTTTCTTGACCATCGGCACACTAGAGGTGACGTGTTCAGCATCACGTCGGCCTTAACCTTCCTAGAGTTGATCTGTTACCGAATTCATGAGACTGGGTCGACTCCGGAGCCGTTTGCAATCTAAATAATCCCACCTCAACTAGGGATCGAACTATGGACTGCCGAGCTGGGAAGCTAGTAAACTAGCCACTGCGCTACCGCGGCTCCGATTTGGTAGATGAGAAAGGGAAAAAAATTTAAAAAATATTTATTATAGGAACATTTTGGACTACACTCGCTCCAATCGGGAATTTAAAAGCGTGTATCCCCATAGTTATATGTACTTCTTCAGCATTCCCATTAAAAACCCACGAGCTACCTTAGTGAAATTCACTTTATTAATGATATTGTAAGAATGGTTAACTGTGATCATTTCTTTGAAGTAAAGTTAACATTTGGTAAATATAATAACGTTTTAATTTTTCACCGATCAGTCGACCGACTTGTTGGAAGCAGATCATTTGGCAGAGGTACAAAGTTATATAAAAGTTGCACTTAGTCCAAACGTCAAATGTTCTGAAACCTGAACCCAAAAATCAATATCGTCTAGGTAGATCTTTAGAGAGCTTAGTGTTTCTAAAGTAGATCCCAACGGCTCCTTGTTTCCCTACCGGTGGTTTACAATTTTAAAGTTTCTCGTCGATAACATGCCAGTACCTTTTTCCTAAAGCCACATATGAGCTCATAATTCTTTCATCACCATCATTATCCCATTATTGTCATCATCATCTCCATCATTACCATCATCATCATCCCCGTCATCATTATCATCTTTACCATTATTTTCATCATTTTCTTTATCATCATTATTTTTCCATTTCTCTCTTTATTGGCCAAGTACCAACCTCTGCAGCTGGTCTCCTTGCAAGAAACCGGCACCAAACAGTCGGATGTTCTTGTGCTGTGTTTTCTGTGGCAGTTCGGTTTACATGAAGAGGTTACGAGCCACACGTACAACCTCACAGCAGTCGCCTTGCATAACGTGCTTGAGTTGGCAGTAGTCCTGTAAACACGCAACGGGGTTCCGAATTGAGCTTGGTCATGGTACCCCAAACCAGCCCCATAAATTTAAAAAAAAAACATTTCTAGTGTATAGAATTTAATACTACTTCTCTTAATTGTCTCTATAGCGCAATCAGTTAGCGCGAACGGCTGGGGCGTGATTTAAAAAAAAAAAAAAACTTTAACTGACAAGCAAACAAACCAGACAAACACATACAGAGAACAATAAACATCACGTGAGTATAAACAGTAAATAGGCTTCGTATGTATGTAGTATTCTCTTCCTTTCCTGCTTTGCTGTGAAACGTGTTCTTTTGATTTTTATTTAAATTAACAGTGAGCTGAATACAAACGCTTGTTGGATTTTCAATTTGAAAAAATGCACAAACTTCTATTTATTTTTCAACCTTTTCAGCAATACATGAATGTATATCTTAGTCTCCATTAACTAAGCACATGTTTTTTTCCCCCTGGAACTAACGTGAATAGAATGAACAAAAATTGATTACGTCTTGAAGAAGGCTTTATTTTGTCCAAAAACATAAATTTTCATCCCGGATGTACGTCGATGCATTGTTTATGTCAGACATATTTATGTTTTAGCTTTTCAGTCTTTTAAATGGTAATTAAGTCGATAACGTCAAGACATAACAATACTCAATTCACATCTCTTATTTATTTTGTTTGCTATTATTTCACCGACATCCTCAAGTGTCCAACATTTAATTAACCTGCTTATACAAAGCACGTTAGGTCATTTGTGTAAAATGTTTCGTGATGTAATTTCCATAACCTGCAATTGTAGAAATATTCTATTTTTGTGTAATAACATTAGCTAGCGACAGATCACGAACCGTAAATTTTCTCCACTAATGTGATGAAGCACTATATAAGAACTCATGAAATATGTTTTCAGTCATTCCTGCAGTACTCTGAGGACACCAATCACAGAAGGCAGACCTGTAAAATCAAAGATAACTCTTTCGAGATTTGAAGCCTAATTGTATTCCAGCTGATTCAAGTCGAAATTGTTGTTGAAGTTATAACAATGAAGCTGATAGCTTTGCTAGTGCTGGTGTCTCTCATGGCCACAGTTTTCAGTACCAGGGACGTAAGTAATCATATACATCTCTACGTGTCTTATTTTCTCAGTGCTTTGCAATTATTCACTTTTTCGTATCGTCTATACATTATCTTATTGGATAATCATTGTCACCCATGTTCAATTAGTTATTGATTGGCAACTTTCACCGGCCTAGTTAATAGATGTTTCTAGTTATTTATTACACATCTCACATAATGCAGCGGTCTCTGTGTGCAAGATCGGCTCTAGTGTATTTCTGATGGTAAATCCGGCCCTGTACTAGCTGATAGAAACTAGTAGTCCTTTTCAAATCATAGTGATTATCAAAGCTGCACTACTAATGCCTGAGTTCCCTTACTTTTGAATGGTCGTTGTTTTCTGCTTTAAGAGGCGAACTTTAGTCGAGGATGAAAGACGAGTGCCACGTCCCAAGGAGGCAGCAACCTCAACGAAATCCCTGCTCCCCTCCCCCCACCCTCTTAAAAAAAAAAACCAAAAAGCACAAAATACAAGCAAATGAAACAATCATGTCACGGTGTGCCTCTCCTTAGCTCTGCAGTAGTGGACAAACAGTAGCCAAAAGCCCATCTTGGTTTTACCTGCGTCTTAATCTTAGCAAAACGAGAAGTGCAAAGCAAACATGATCAATTATCTCTGAAGGGAGTGTAAAATTGACAAGAACATAGCTAATGTCTGCTTGATAGCAGCGAAAGAAATGGGCGACCATGGAAACTACAAGTAATTTAGTACACAACAAAAGTAACTAAATACTGCCGGAGAGGAAAATAGATCGACCCAATTATATGTGACAATGCACATAGATGTGCTAATACTAATGTATGTATGCACGCTTATTTACAATAATCCGGGATCGCCACATAATGTATGTTTTTGTTCCTCGGAATTACGGATCTTTTCACTGGAACAATTTTCGTTTTACTTATATATATATATATATATATATATATATATATATATATATATATATATATTATATATATATATATATATATATATATATATATATATATATATATATATATATATATATATATATATATATATATATATTTTTTTTTTTTTTTTTTAATTTTTTTCTTCACTACATCTTTGAACAACCAATGCTAATTTTTACATGATAGCCATGCACAATTTTGCCCTTAGCTGTGTTTCTTGTTATCCGAGTTTGCCACGCCATGTGGCAGTCTAGTGGGATACCTATGATGAGGTATGACATATACATGGCTATACTAATGGTTTAGCAACAACAGCAAAAAAACACACACACAATCGAGAAATGGGGGGAGGTAGGCGACATTCTCATTCAGTTAAAGAATAGAATCCCTTATGTAGTAACCGCCACTATCAAATACAGCAATAACTTCAATGCTGAAGCAGAAACCCCGAAACAGGCAGCGGAAACTCTTACTGAGTACAAAGCACATGCAGAAAAACCAATAATAATCTTTACAGATGCCCTCTCAATAATAACAGCCCTGAGGAGTGAACGTGCGAAGGGATTAAAAGATCTGATAAACTCACTAAGAAGCCAAGCCAAGTTTTTCAACACGTGCACGCTCCAGTGGATACCAACGCATTGCAACACTCCAGGCAACGAGGAGACAGACAAACTTATTAAAGAAATAAGAACGATACAGCAAAATGATATTGGGACAAATAATGAAATGACAAAACAACTATAAAAACATATTCATGTCGAAATGGGGAAGTGAACATTCAGGCCATATAAAAAATGATGCCTATTATCAACTATGTAGGCGAGACCAAGTCATTATTTTCCTGTTACACTGACATAATAGAGTGTACCACGTATACCACAGGCACATGATTGGTACAACAGTTCTCTGCATTGACGGCATCAGTCCCTTGACAGCTGAACATCTGCTGCTGTCCTGCCCAACATACAGCAATGAACGGAGTAGCATATGGCAAACACTTATTTAACTCCACGAAATAGAAGTCAGGAACCTTGAGTTGACTACTTCCTTTATTAGAATCATTAATGTAGAAGTTTGAAGACGAAGGAAGGAGAAAAAAAAAAAACAAGGAGAACGAACAATACCAATGAGTGGTAGAAACATATAAGCTGCACACAGTGAGGAAACTAGACCACACGGAGTTGTTACAACAAACCGTGGTTAGTATACATCATCCGATGTAGAATCGAGGCAGTTAGTCAGATCGTCTATACACCATGCAATTTCTTCCTAAATCAAATTCATGCTTTCGTAGTCTCTTCCACAGACATTAAACCTAGAAATCCTGTTAAACTGTATTAGTTTTATCATTCAAAAAACAAACAAACAAACAAACCAAGATACACACACATTTTTGTGTGGAATTATCAGCAGAGTCACCCATGTTTCTTGCCCTTTATGTCATCAATGTGAACACAAACAACCAATTTAAGCTTATGTTAAAAAAAAAAAACAGAGAAAACGACATTAAAAAAAAAAAAAAAACAGCCAAACCAATTTTTTGAAACCAAACAATTTTTTTTCAAAAAAAAAAAAAAAAAAAAAAAAGCCAGATTTATGGAATTTGGCGTCTAAAAAAAAAAATTAACTGGCAACCTTGCCTTGTAGTTCCCGACGGTCTCTGGGAACGGAAAGTAAAAACATAACTAATTCTCTCTCAAATTTGACTGTTTGAGGCGACTAATACAAGGTTGTTTATAGCACTGTCAATGTCATCATGTATTTATCCATGTGTATTTTGGTCTACCGAGAGCTGGATACAGAGGTGAAAATGATGAGAAAAACATGGAAAGAACTGGAGCGGAAGGCACGGGACAGGAAGACTTGGGTATGTATTTGTTGAAGGCCTATGCTCCTCTGGGAGCTGAAGGATATTGCTTGATTGATTGATTGAATCTCATCATGTAAAACAACATACTACAGAAACTACCGCTGCAAGAGTGCGTGAATAATTTGATGCTCACTTCCTGGGGGACGAGCTGTAGGGATGGTCCATTCCCTATAGGGAGCGAAAATTATAGTCAAGATAATGGTGATTAAAACACTGTTTGTGAATTGTTAATGTGCGTTATATTTGTAATATTATTGTTGTCATTCTTGTGTGTTTCTTTAAATTTCCAGGAACGTGGGGCAGAACTACCCGAAAGAGTAGCTGTGAACCCCCTAATAGATACGGAACAAAGAAGTAAGTGCCGGCAAGAGTATCTGTAAACTCACAAAAAAGATATAGAACAATAAATTAAATACTGATAATCAGTCAATACCCTTTAGCTCCCCAAGGAGCATAGGTCTCCAACAAACGTAGGTCAAGACCTCCTTTAGCGTCTCATCAGCTCAAGTTCTTTCCATAACTTCCTTACAATTTTCATATCTGTCTTCAGTTATCTTCTTGGGTGTTTTGTTGTTGTTGTTTGTTTTTGTTTTGCTTACCTCTGCTTCTCTTACGCTGGGTATTCCCTTGAACGGCCATCTTGTAATGCTGTCAACAGATTTCTGCAATGTATGACCTATCCATCGCTAGAAATTCCTTCTCATCTCTTGTTCCACTGGCACTTGTCTGCTTCTTGTCATGAGTTCTACATTGGCAACCTTGAACCATGCCAATTAATTTACTCCATACAAGCACCCATTTATGACTGTAGCTTTTTGGTTTTTATTTTTGATGTTCTCCATGTTTCAGAACCATTTATTTGACTGACTTAGTATTTCAGTTGAAGAATATTATTTTTAAATATCGATAAGAGGAACTGTAAACAAAAAGATAAAGAAAAAGACACTAAGCATTGAATAGAGCAACTAAGAGAGCTTGACCCAAAAAAAGTAACCACCGAAAATAGTAGTTTAAAATCACTAAAAATTACTGAACAGAAATGTGAGGACTAATACTTCATTCATTCATAACCCTCCACTCCCAAAGGAGCATAAGCCTTCAACAAACACATGCCAAGTCCTCCTGTCACGTGCCATCATCTCAAGTTCTTTCCATGTTCTCCTCATCATTTTCACCTCTGTTTCTAGCTCTCTTCTCCATGTGCTTCTTGGTCTACCTCTGCCTCTCTTGCCCTGGGGGTTCCAGAACAAGGACTGCCTTGTAATGCTATAAACAGGTTTCCTCAGTGTGTGTCCTATCCATCGCCATCGTCTTCTTCTCATCTCTTGTTCCACTGGCACTTGTCTAGTTCTTGTCATCAGGTTCCACGTTGGTAACCTTGTCATACCATTTTAATCCCTCTATTCTACGCAAGCACCCATTTATGAAAGTCTGTAGCTTTTTGGTAATAATACTTAATAATAGGACTAATACTTAATACTTACTTAATATAATGCTGGTGGGGGTGGCTAAGACGTATCTCGTGACGTCCGCCTCGAGTTCTAGAGGTACCGGTTCGATTCCCAGTTGAAGGAATATAATTTATGGATATTTTTTATGGAACAGTGGTTCTCATGATGTCATACTGCCCCGTGGTCTCCTGGGTAGAAAGATCGGATGCCTAGGCTTCTCGGATAAGAGCGAAAAAATAGGAGGACCCGTGTGCACGTTAAAAATCATACGGCAGTAGGAAATCGTAAAGAGTAGGCCTATCAGGCCGCTGCAATGGCACAATTTAAAACTTAAAAACCTACTCACCATAAAATAATTTATAGAATGTGTGATTCATATATACACATTTTGGGATTCTCGCGGGTGCTACGGAGTTCGTGCACTGTGCTGGGATCCTCCTTGTGTCATCTATGGGAGGAGATCGGAGCACTATGGATTAGTCCGTGTGCAATGAAGAAAGTCCTTAAAACCAAAACCAAACCAAAGTACTAATAAGTCTAGATGTGAACGCACAGCAAAGATTTTGAATTAAATACGTACGTGGCGCAAACAGTTACGGAAGTCGCAGGAAACTGAATTTTTAAAAAAAAATACGAATGATATTAGTAGTGACCTTATGAAAAAAAAGATACTGAACAAAACAGTAAGTGGTAAAAGAGTTCACAATTGAGCTCACAGAAAGTAAATACCGATAATATTAACTTAAAAGTCTCAAAAACAGTTACCGAACAAACAATAAAGCTCAAAAGCTGAAGATGTGGACAATATAAGAACAGCTATAACGACTTATCTAATACCATAATTCCCGCCGTAAGTACTTTGGTCTGTCGGTCGGTCTGTCACACTTTGCACACCGTCATTTGCGCACTTTTTCTGTTTTCGAGAGAGTGCATTAACTTTCAACCACAGCTAAGGGGGTGCAACTGTGATTGAAAGTTAGACAATACCATTGTATTGTTTCCCCTTATATGTACTCTCTCCCGAAAATATAAAAAAGTGCGCAAATGACGGTGTGCATGAACAGTTGGGTTATGGAAAGTCAAGATTTTTAGAGCAGTCCTATTTTTGCAAAAGCTTGAGAAAAGTTCCCAGCGAAGCTGTTCGTTTTGTTGTTCTAAAGTGTTTCTATATACGTATATAAAATGACAAATATCTCACTTTTACTACAAAAGTATATTAATATTTGCAAAAAATTTAAAGGCAAAGTTAGTTTCAAGCAGCGTGGCAAGCACTATGTACAAAAACAAATATTATAAATTAGTATTAGAGTCCGCAAGTGGTATGTGGAAAATAAATACTATTTTAGTTTAAAGGACAAATGCCATGTTGTACCTCTGATGAGCTATAATTATGATATATTATGCCAATTAACTGTAGATCAGCGGCCGGTGACCAGTCAATCCCGATCTACTGGAAGATTCCAGTGGATGATTTAGTAGAGATTTAGGCGACTGCAGTGAGAAAAAATGAAAGACTTTTTAAAATAGGAAAATTTCGACTAGACCTCTTCCGCCAGCATTTAAAATCGCGGTGTCCAAGGGATCAAAGGTACTGTTTCCGCATTCCCAATGAAAACTCTCGGGCTGGCTACTAAAATATATTCGTGAACTGCATGAGATAGGAATGTCATCTTTTCTTTGTAAGGTTCATGATTTCCCCCTCCACCCTTACAAACAAACAAACACACACACGCACACACACACATATATATATATATATATATATATATATATATATATATATATATATATATATATATGTGTGTGTGTGTGTGTGTGCGTGCGTGCGTGCGTGTGTGTTTGTTATATATATATATATATATATATATATATATATATATATATATATATATATATATATATATATATATATATATATTATATATATATATTTATATTTATATTTATATTTATATTTATGTATATAATAATAATAATAATAATAATAATAGCCCCTTCAGTCATAACTGACTATGGGAATGCGCCCCTGAGGTGGCAGCCCTCAGCTGCTTATTTTCCTGGTGCTCCTTTCGACGTTTTCTCCTCACCTCTGCTTCTTGTGTGAGCCTCTCTTCGCCCAATCTGAGGTGGTGCCGTAAATAGCATCGCCACTTAGTGCGATCGGCAGCTTCATCCTCCCATGTTGCTGGATCCATGTCCAGTGCCCTCATATCTCTCTTGCACACATCTTTGAACCTCAGCTGTGGTCGCCCAACTGTTCTCTTGCCATCTGCTAATTGTCCGTAGAAGATATCTTTTGGGATGCGACCATCTTCCATGCGGCGAACATGGCCAAGCCAGCGAAGTCTGCGCTGTCTAAGCAGCGTATACATACTTTGAAGGCCAGCACGTGACAACACCTCGACATTTGTCACTTTATCTTTCCACGAGATGCCGAGGATGCGGCGTAGACACCGCAAATGGAAGGTATTGAGCCTTCTTTCTTGCTAAGCATAGGTCGTCCAGGTCTCGCTGCCATATAGGAGTGTGCTGGTGACGCAGGCATTATATACCGCAGCTTTGGTCTTCATTGTGAGTTTAGAGTTTCCCCAAACACGCGATGTGAGGCGGGCAAAGGTAGCTGCAGCTTTGCCAATGCGGCTGTCGATTTCTGTATCCAGTGAGAGTTTGTCATTGATGGTAGACCCTAGGTATGTGAAGTGGTGCACCACTGCCAATTCATAGTTATCGATAGTGATAACTGGTGCAGCACCCACATCCTGACTCAGCACATTCGTTTTCTTTAGACTTATTGTGAGGCCAAAGTCCTTGCATGCTTTAGTGAAGCGATTCATCAAGCTCTGAAGCTCCTGTTGGCTTTGAGTGACGACTGCAGCATCATCAGCGAACAACAAGTCTCTTATAGTGACCCTTCTGATTTTTGTTTTTGCCTTCAGCCTTGAAAGATTAAACAGACGGCCATCTGACCTAGTGTGAAGGCATATTCCTTCAGTTGCATCTCTGAATGCATGTTTCAAGAGTAAGGCAAAGAAGATTCCGAAGAGGGTCGGAGCCAGAACACAGCCTTGTTTAACGCCACTTCGTATATCAAAGGGCTGTGACGTGCTTCCAGCATATTGGACTGTTCCCTTCATGTCGTCATGGAATGACTTTATCATTTCCAGCATTTTAGAAGGGCAGCCTATTTTCAGGAGGATTTTAAAGAGTCCATCCCTACTAACCAGGTCGAATGCTTTTGTGAGGTCTATAAAGGCGATATATAATGGTCTTTTCTGCTCTCTTGATTTTTCCTGAAGCTGGCGGAGAGAGAAGATCATGTCTGTTGTTGATCTGCCAGCTCGGAATCCACACTGTGACTCTGGATATATGCGCTCAGCTAACTTGTGTAGTCGCATTAAGATGACTTTGGCAAAAACCTTACCAACAATACTAAGAAGAGAGATGCCTCTGTAGTTATTGCAATCACTTCTGTCTCCTTTATTTTTATACAGTGTTACAATCTTGGCATCTCGCATGTCTTGAGGAATAGTTGTCTCTTCCCAGCACTGGCACAGCATCCTATGCAGGGGATGTAATAGCGTGCTCTTACAGCATTTGATTAAATCAGGAGGAATCCCATCACTGCCTGGTGCTTTGCCAGAGGCCAAGCTATCAATGGCCTTGCTGAGTTCCTCTAATGTTGGTTCGGCATCCAGCTCCTCCATAGTTGGCAGACTATTGACAGCATCAAGGGCTGCAGGCGTAACGGTATTGTCTCTAGCGTAAAGCTCAGAGTAGTGCTCGACCCACCTCTCCATCTGCTTACCCTTATCGGTTAGCTTCTCTCCGCTGATGGTTTTTAGCGGTGCCGTCTTACTTTTATGGGGGCCAAGTGCTTTCTTTATACCGTCATACATTTGTCTAATGTTGCCTGTTTGCGCTGCGATCTGGATGCTCTCACTGAGCTGGAGCCAATAGTCATTTGCACAGCGTCGAGCAGTTTGTTGAACTTTGCTTCTCGTAGCCCTCAGGATCTGTAGGGTTCTGGCACTCGGTGAACGTTTGTATTCATTCATAGCACTGCGCTTAGCTTCAATGACAGGTGCCATCACATCTGATGAAGCATCAAACCAGTCATTTGACTTTGCTGTTTTCTTACCAAAGGTGGCAAGTGCAGTACTTTGAATGGTGTTCCGTAGATGCTCCCAGTTCTCTGTAATAGTATCACCATGCTGAGGGCTACTGAGCACTTTCTTGAAGGTCGCAGTGAATTGAGCGATCATGAAAGGGTCTGACATCTTGCTGGTATCAATGCGTGGTTTCCCTTCATGTCTGACACGATAGAGTTTTCTTGGTTGTGCTCTGATTTTGCAGCAAACCAAGGAGTGATCTGTGTCACAGTCTGCACTATGGTACGAGCGCGTGGAGAGCACAGACCTGAGGAGTGGCCTTCTGACGAGAATCAGGTCAAGTTGGTGCCAGTGCTTGGATCGTGGGTGTCTCCATGACACCTTATGCTGGGGTTTTGTCTGAAAGTAGGTGTTGGTCACGCAGAGGTCATGGTGGACGCACAACTCTAAGAGCCGTTGTCCATTTTCATTCATCTTGCCAATACCAAACCTGCCCAGACATGAAGGCCATGAAACATTATCGGCACCCACTCTAGCGTTAAAGTCACCAAGGAGAACAAGCTGTTCTTGCCTAGGTATGCTTTTGATTACTGCTGCTAGATTCTCGTAGAACTCATCTTTAGCTTCTGAGGCAGAGTACAGAGTAGGAGCATACACACTGACAAGGGTGATGGGACCTGTGCTAGTTTGCAGGCGGAGCGTTAACAGGCGTTCTGATCCATTCTCGCCTGGTTCAACCATTTTAGTTAGCGATTTTTTGACCGCAAAACCTACTCCGTGTTCTCTAGCTTTATTAAGATCTTTCCCTTGCCAATAAAATGTGTAGTCCTTCTCGCTCACCGTTCCAGAGCCCGCCAGGCGCGTTTCCTGAAGTGCAGCTATATCCACCTGAAGTCGTTTAAGCTCATCATTAATTATGGCTGTCTTCCTTACATCGTTTACATCCTGTAGGTTTTCGGATAGTCCAGTCAACATAGTCCGGACGTTCCAGCATCCCAATCTGAGAGTTTGCTTATTTCTATTTTTTCGATAATTGCTTGGTGCAAAATTTTCTGTCCACAGTTCGGGTTTGACCCTAATCCCCATGCACCCAATGGGGAAAGCAGACAGTGGCGGGACAACACCTTATTGACTGGGGGCTGCCCAGCTTGAAGCGGGCGGTAGCTGTCCAGTGAGATCCTAGAACCTCTCCCACTGTCGGAAGTAGCCCCTGGCGCCATGCCCTACGCCAATTGGGCAAAATGCTTATAACCGGTAACTGCTACTTCCCGTGTTTTGCCGACACCTATAGGGTGAAGCTGGAGTGTCCTCTCCAGGGCGCGAGCTTGGGCACAGTTATATGGAGATCAAGCTGTTGCCCATGCAGCATGTTCCCCCTCTCCACACAGCCGGTAGATCCAAAGGAACGGCAGTAGCCGATACAGTTTGGTACCAGCCATGTCGCAGGAGTTGCCAGAATAATGTCGAATCGACATTAGACTGCCTTAGGGACTCCGACTCCGGATTTATCCTCAGGGTTTACTCCCGAAGCCAATTCCACAAATGGATATTCCCGCAAGGCAGCGGTGGTTTGAATTCAGAGTTCCTTCTCTTAGATAAGCTACCAACCAAGGATCACGAGCCCTATCTGCCCGAAGCTGCTGGTTTTAAGGCGCCAGTCGCTCGCCTTTGCCCCTTCTCCCGTCAGTGGAAACAGTTTCGCCGGGCTCAAATTGAGCCACACGTGAAGGCCGGGAGCTGGACTTGGTTGTCAGAGGCTGTTTGAGGCGCGTGCCATAGAAGTATTTTATCTGCAGTGAGAGCTGATCCTCACTACAACTCCCGGCAATAACAACCTTTGGAACCATATATATATATATATATATATATATATATATATATATATATATATATATATATATATATATATATATATATATATATATATATATATCTTCTTCTTCGATCCTTAACCACCGACCGTCAAAGCAGTCAGTGGCCATCACGCCTAGTGGCGTCTTGTAGAGCAACAACAAATTGATTCCACTTTGCACGGTCGGTGGCCATCCTTCGTACAGTGCCCCAACTCTGGTTCATTCTTTGCATCTCAGCCTCCACAGTCCTCCGCCAAGTTGTTTTTGGTCGGCCTCTCTTTCGCTTTCCTTCAGGGGTCCAAAGCATAGCTGTTCTTGTGATGGCATCGGGGTCTCTTCTGAGGACATGACCAACCCAGCTCCAGCGTCTGCCAGCTATGATGGTGTGCATGTCCTCTTGCTTGCTACGAGTAAGCAGATCTTGGTTGGTGATGGTATTCGGCCAAAAGATGCGGTGAATTTTTCTTAGGCATGTTGTGTGAAAAGAGGACAATTTTGACATTTCCTTCTCTGTGACTCTCCAGCATTCCGCACCATAGAGAAGCACAGAAAGCACGCAACTCTGGTATAATCTTAATTTTGTGCTTGTGCTGTATTGGGAGGACTTCCAGATGTTATTTAGGCTAAAGAAGGCTGTTCTTGCCTTATTTATTCTGATGTTGATGTCTTTGCCTGCCCCACCGTCTGGTGTTACTATGCTTCCTAGGTATGTGAAGGTATCTGTCTGTACCAATTGCTGATTGAGCGTCATGACCTCAGACTTCTTTAAATTGATGTTCAAGCCCACCTGCTGGCTAAATTTGTTAAGTCTATCCTTTTTTTCCTGGATGTGTTGATGTGAATGTGCCAGCAGTGCAATGTCATCTGCATATTCCAGATCTTCCAATGTAGAAAATGTAGTCCATCTTATTCCTCTTGGACTGCCCTCTGTTGTCTGGCGCATCACCCAGTCTATGACTGTTAAAAAAAGAGTGGTTGATAAGGGGCATCCCTGTCGTACTCCTGTCTTCACCTCGAAGGTTAGGTTGCTCTGCCCAACACTACACGTAAAGTTGGCATAGAGGCTTTTTATGATTGACACTATGCAGCTTGGAATTCCATAAGCCCTCAGTATTTTCCATAAACTGTCCCTATGTATGCTGTCAAAAGCCTTTTCAAAATCAACAAAATTTATGTAAAGCTGTCTTTGCCATTCTGAGCACTGCTCTATAATGTTCCTGAGAGTGAATATATGGTCTACACATCTTCTGTTCTTTCTAAATCCTGCTTGTTCTTTCCTCAGTTTGTAGTCTACTGCCTTTGAAATTCTCTGTATAATTATCCTGCCTAGTATTTTGCTGGGAACTGAGAGAAGAGTGATTCCTCTCCAATTATTGCAGTCTGCAAGATCTCCCTTCTTGGGCAATTTGACAATTATTCCTTTGTTCCACTCTGATGGTGTTGTCCCCGTTTTCCACACTTGTGCAAATAGTGGTTCTAATAGTTCTGCTGCTAGCTCAGGGTCTGTCTTAAATAGCTCTGCATTTAAGTTATCATGGCCCGGAGCTTTACCGTTCTTTAACCCTTTGATTGCTGTGATGATTTCTTCTTTTCGTGGAATGTCTGTATTTACATCTAGATCGTTTTCAGCCTCAGGAACATTCAATTGTGTCTCTGGTATTTCCTTGTTCAGAGTTTCTCTGAAGTGCTCTGCCCATCTTGTTTCCTGTCCCTCTGCTGTCTTGATGAGATTTCCTTGCTTATCTCTTACTAATGTAATATTGTTTGCACCTTGTTTTCCGCTGATGAATTTAGTTATTTTGTATACTGTGCTTTGTTCATTTCTCAGTGCTGCCTCTTCTGCCTGTTTTGCAAGATCGTCTAGGAAATTCCTTTTGTTGGCTCGGGTTTGGCGTTTAACTTCCCTGTCCAGCTGGCTGTACTGTTCGCTATATAGTTGCTTTAACCTGGGGGACTTCGCTTCTGTTTTCTTTCTTTTCATTTCCTTTCTCATCTTTATGGTGTTTAGTGTTTCTGGTGTTATCCAGTCTTGCTTCTTCCTTTCCTGGAATCCCAAGCATGATTTGCTACTTTCCTTATATACTGTTGAAATGGTGTTGAAATTCTGGTCTATATCATCAGTCAATGTCTTTTCCTGGCTTTTGGCAAATTGATATCGTTTCTTAATGTCGGCCGCAAAAGCTTTTCTGGTAAGGGGGTCCTTCAATTTGCTGATGTCAAACCTTTTCTGTGTAGTTACAGTTGGTCCAGCCCTTCTTAGTTTCACTTTCAGTTTTGCTACTACTAAATGGTGATCACTTCCCACATCTGCACCTCTTCTTACCTTCACATCTTGTAATGCATGTCTCCATCTACCGTTAACCATGATGTGGTCTATCTGGTTTCTGTCCCGACCATTTGGTGATTCCCATGTTAACTTGTGAATTTCCTTATGTGGGAAAAGTGTTCCTCCAATGACCAGGTTGTTAATGCTACAGAAACTTATTAGCTTATCCCCATTTTCGTTTGCTGTTCCGCTGCCGCATTTCCCCATTGTTCTTTCATTATATGTATTGTGTGTACCAACTTTCGCATTGAGGTCTCCCATTACTATAACAAGATCATATCTAGGTGTGTCTTCCATTTCTTTCTGCAGTTGTTGATAGAATTCATCCTTGACCTCCTCATCGCTATCATTCGTTGGTGCGTAGCATTGTATTATTGTAGTGTTGGTGAATCTCCCTCTCAATCTCAATCGTATCAGTCTGTTGTTGATGGGTTTCCATTCCAGTAATGTCCTTTCTATCCCTTTCTGTAGAATAATGGCTACGCCTTCACTGTGCTGTCCATCCTCTCTTCCAGAGTAAAGTACTGTTTCTCCTGTTGCTGTTTTAACTTTTCCTGCCCCTGTCCATCTGCTCTCACTTATCCCCAGGATGTGTAACCTATAGTTTCTCATTTCTGCCGTGACCTGTCTTAGTTTACCTGTCTCGTACATTGTCCTGACATTCCAAAATCCTATTCTTGTATCCTGTTTTGCGGTCAGGACATCCGTTTTCATGTCAGTGGCTTCCTTTCGGCTTTCACCACTGACAGTCATACGAGCCACAGACTCCGAATGTCCATCCCGCAGCAAAGTTTGTTCATTTGATGTTGTTTCCGTAACTTCATTATTTTTTTTACATAGACAGGGGATATATATATATATATATATATATATATATATATATATATATATATATTTATATATATATATATATATATATATATATATATATATATATATATAATATATATATATATATAATATATATATATATATATATATATATATATATATACTGTACAACCATAATGCGCTCTGAGACAAAGTTCCATTCCCTGATACTATCTTTCTGATCTTTGGCCACAATGCAACCCACGCCCCCTTTAGCTCTTTCAGATGTGGGTACACCACTGTAGAGCAGTGTGTTGCCATCGAGATCCATGGCTCCTTGTCCCTTTTTCTTTGTTTCCGTTACAGCCAGGATTTATAATTTTGCTTTCCTCATCTCTTCCACATCTTCTTTCCCATTTATACTTCTTGTGTTCCAAGTTCCATAAATCGTAGTCCGTAGTCCGTTCCAGTTCGTCGCCTTTAGAATCAGTCCGGTTTTTCCTACATGTAGTTCGCATAATCATGTTTTAAAGGAAACAGGTGATTGGCCTGTTGTGCCTTTGCATGGTGGAGGGGCTGCCTGCTTACGGCCTCCATGCAGGCCGCCCTCCTCCTTTTTCAGCCGGACTTGGGACCGGTCTAGGAGGAGTTTAATTATACTATTATATACTCGTATTATCACCGTGCAAAGGGGTAAAAAAAAATGAAATTGCTTATTAGGTGAAGGGAGGCCCAAACATCATAAAGACTATAGGCACTTTTTGGCTTAATCTGGCCCTGATGAGAGGTCACACATTTTGTCACAAAATCCCAGATACTCATTTTCTCTTTAACGTGACATCAGAAATCATTTAACCACCATCCCCTTTTTTCTGCCTTTTGTTTTGCAAAACTGAGAAAAAAATAAAGTAATCGAATGAAAATTAAATTAGTAAACTAGTCGTTATCATCCTCGTTATCAACATCATCATCATCATCATCATCATCATCATCATCATCATCATCATCATCATCATCATCATCATCATCACCTTTCAGTTCCCCGAGGAGCATATGCCTCATACCAAATCTTCCTATCCCGTGCCATCAGCTCAATGTCTGTCCGTAGCTTCTTCATACTCTTCATGTCTGTCTCCAGTTCTCTTCTCTGTGTATTCCTTGGTCTTCTACTACCTCTCTTACCCTGGGGTTCTGGAACAAGGACTGCCAGGTAAAACTATCAGCAAGTTTTCTAAATGTGTCTCCTATCCATCTCCAGCGCCTTCTTCTCAAATCTTGTTATTCTGGCCTTTGTCTGCTTCATGTCATTTGTTCCGTATTAGTGATCTTGTTATACAACTATAATCCTTCCATTTAAGCAAGAACACTTTTATGAGAGTATCCGTGCATAGAGCGCAGGCTTCTCGCGAAAAAAGTAGCAGGTTGGAAACACTGTGGCATTAAGCTACAGTCTACTGAGTTGTAAATGGAAACCTGACTCTACTCTTGGGTTAAGAAAGACAAAGACAGCTAGGGAGGGGAATTGGTTACCCCACCTCTCGAAGCTCTGTCTAGCAATTTTAAGTCTCAAATTTCTCCATATTCTTCATCTTTGATATATAGCCGCTGGCGGTCAAAGCAGTCAGTGGCCGTCACGACTGGTGCCGTCTTGTAGGGCAACAAAAAACTGCTTCCACTTTGCTCGGTTGGCGACCATCCTTCATGCAGTGCACAGATAATGTTTATTCTTTGCATCTCTGCCACCGCAGTTCTCCACCAGGTTATTTTTGATCGGCCTCTTTTTCGCTTTCCATCTGGGGTCCAAAGCATAGCTGTTTTTGTCGTGGCATCGGGGTCTGTTCTGAGGTCGTGGCCAACCCAACTCTAGCGTCTGCCAGCTACGATGGTATGCACGTGCGCTTGGTTTCTCCCAGTAAGCAGTGTTTTGTTTGGTAATGATATTCGGCCAAAAAGATTCGGAGAATTTTCCAAAGGCAGACTGTGTAGAAAGGGGATAATTTTCATATTTCTTCTCTATAGCTCTCCAGAATTTCTCATCATAGAGAAGCACAGAAAGTACACAACGCTAATATAATCTTAATTTTCTCCACGTTCAGAGCCATATAATAGAACTGACTTGCCATTTGAACTGATTCTGATTTTTGTCTTGGACCTGACTTCTTTTTATCTCCATATACTTCCCATTGCAAACAGTTCCAGGTCTTAGTCGTGTCCCATATAATGCATATAAGAGATGTCCCGTTGCTCTGAAACGTTTGCTGAAAAATGCTTGGAAAAAACCAGCTCATAAGCAAAGAATTAAGAAAGGCGAATTAAGCCAATCTCACTACTTAATGTGGATGGGAAGATATTCTTCTCAGTGATGGGTTAAAAAGCTCTCCACAGATCTCCTGGAGAATGGGTACATTCCATTTCGATGTCATCAGGACAAATGTTTATTAGACGACTTTCCCGAAAGTACTACAGACTCTATTGCCAAAGGCGTAACTTTAAGGCCAATTTAAAGTTAATGATCAGAGCGGGTTATGTAACTTGAGTTATGTAAGAGTCTGCCTGAGACGAAAACCAAGCCGGTGTGATGTCAGAGACACGACAAAGGTCTGAGAGAGGTCTGAGATAATAGAAGAGAAATGGTGTTGATGGTGGATAGTGTGACTTATAGTTATGGAGGGTGAGAACCTATATTGACTCTCCCCTCGCCACTCATTGACCTTTGGTTCAACTACTGTCACCCTGCCTCTTGCTCTACTGTGAGATAAGGTTTATTACACTACAGTGTATCCACATTCAACAGTGCGAGTACAAGTTTAAGAGTACAGGTACAGATAAAAAGGGAAATCTGATCCGTTAAATAATTATATATTTTATTATTTTTATGGTAAAAAAAGCATGAAAATCTATCACCACATCACAAAACCTTCAATACGATGCAGGTAACGATGTACGAGACACAAAAAACAAGAAGGCTAGTATAAAGATTTGGAACACTCCAGAAAAACAAGTAGGTTCCACACTCCTACAATTATGGGGTGACGGTTAAATTAATAATTCTTTGCTGGAAATCCTGAAATAAAGAGTCCTACCTACACAAACTAATCTCGCTGACTTGTTCCTGTCAGCGACACTGCTAATAAATTTCACTAACTGCACCGGTCCACAATTTTCTTAAAATCTATCTTCCCCTCTATTAATTTGAGTGCACTCAACCCCAAGTCCTTCTTTGTTGGCGTGCGTGCGTTGATACTCCACTGGACTCACAGCTAGTCGTTGGAGATATGCTAACTCTCTCTTCTTAAGGGTAATTGCTGACTAATCCATGAACTAACTGCACCCGACTATAAATTCAAGTACTCGAGAGGTACGATGGGAACACTCACGATACGATAGATGCTGATGATCAAATCCACGTTCTGTATTGGCCCACTACTAAGGTAGCAGCCCTATATAATAGTGGAGGACGTAGCTTGATGGAAAAGAAAACTGGGGCCTACGGAGCAGCGCTTCTATTACTTGGTGGTGGACGAATCATTTATGTTTTCCAAGCAAGGGAAATCACCAATGGGTCCGTAATATGGTGATGATAATAGGCACTACTATAGTTGGTGTGCAGCCAGCAGTACATGGGTCGATGACTTCCACGTTATTCCACAAAGGCAAAGTCAGGCTGATGGATCAGCGGTCTACAGGAGATGACAGGGGTTTGCTGTAACGAAAACATAATCAAATCCTATGATCAACTCGCTAAATTAAATCATAAACATTACAACACGGCACAATAGATAAACAGGGTCGAAATAGGTACAGATAAACACACACCTATCCCATCTCCTCTTTCAGCTGGTTAATTTTGACCTGGTGGTTCGCCGTTTCATCTTACTTTTCCCTGCTCATCGTTCGATCAGCAGACATCAAACAATAAGTGCAAGGCCGGCTTATTGTAGCTTTTGCGTAATAATACGAAGACCGGTTTCTCCGCGAGTAACGCTGGAATGGGTTCTAGATATGTATACAAGGCTGCTCTCCCCCTCTCTCTACCTGGCGAGGCGTGACCTTAAAATCAGTCAGGTCGCCTAACGCACCGGCAGATACACAATTTGCCGACCAGTCTAAACTGGTAGCACTGGCGTTCGACACACTTAATAATTACATACCTCATATGACAACAATAGAAGTCTGCAATAGGAAAGCATTACAAATGCGTTTAAAATAATCAGCTAATGTACAAGTGCTTACTTAAATTCAAGTTACATGTGGGGAAAAATTATTTTTACACAATCCGCCATTGAGGCCAAAATATTTCGATTGCTTAGGTTAACCTTTGTGTGTGTTAAAAACTTAATTACATAGTTATCCAGATATAGAGGAAGCCGAGTATTCCTTTTAATGAACTATATCAGACATCAAGTCACACAACCTTTTGGCTCTTATAACTAGTAGCAGCATAAAATCACAATTCCCTTCTCAAAAATGAAAACTAGCTATAGCTTCAGATTTCGGTTTGAATGATTGCAGCAATTTACCACATTACTAAAACCATTTTTTAAGGCTTACTCTGACATTACAATTCCCAAGCACAAATTTATACTAATTACTAAGTACTAAACTTGCTTACCAAGACTGTCAGAATATGCCACTCTATAATAGCAGGCAAGCTGGCGTTAAGTTTTCTAACTTCTCGCGGTAGGAATTTTTATGACTGAAGCAATTAGAAGCAGAAGTAGACGGTATATATATATTAATAGTAGGGTTGCAGGTGCGCGCGCATGGGCTAACACATGCGTAGAGAACAACTCGTAACTATTACCCATAAATATCTCCTTTCGACAAGCTACAAAGAATTAGCGTAACAGAGTAAAGATTGTTATGCATAGAGAGTCCCAGAATTCCTTGCATCAAACACAGGGAAGTTTAGGAGACCGTCATTTCAACAGCGCAGGTGTCTTCGAACAAGTCGCTCCTTTGCCCGGACGGCCACGTAACATGACGGAACTCCAGGAACAGTTTTACGTGCAAAAAAATAGAAGAGAGAAACCGCAAATAGATGGCGTAATACGTTCTGCACGTGGACAGCGAGGCGGCTAATCTTACCTGGTCTCAAAGAAACAATACGGAGAGTTGTAACCGGTTCAAAGATTACTCTGACCAACTTAACATGCAAGGGCATGGAACCTGTCATAGTAAGAGTGACAGCGAGTACTCCCCCTTTCATCTACAGAAGAGAAATTAGAGAAAAGAATTGCGAGTGGTAATAACAGTCAAGAAGAAATAAGGGGTAGGGGTTTAGCTCCACCCAGTGCCCAACAATTTCTTACCCAATTCTGTCACAACAATATAGGCCTGCTAGTGGTTATGTCCTTACTCGTTGTTAACAAACTGCGCCCAAGGATAAACCGAATGAGACACTGACAATTTTCCATGTACCCCCACTGCTAAAACAGCTGACTACAAACATAAGCTGGGGGAATGCACACATTCTCCTTCCTGTCTAACGGTTTGCAGCAAGACGAGGATCAAATTGCCTGGTAACTATACCCACTTCGCATAACCTCACTTAATGGGAGGAAAACTAAGTGAATGTCGATTTCACTGCAGTGTAGAACCAGCGACCGCACCCGGACGTCACGTATTATGCAGTTGCGGTTTCCTACTCGCCTATTTATTAAAAGTCAGAGCATTGTGGTATCCAGCATTTCAATCAACATATCATCGCCAGGCTAATTGAAAGTATCTTACTGTGTGCTTAACACGAGTGCTCAGTCAAAATAACAGGTCTCAAACCAGACCCAACTGGATTACGCGTCGAGTATTAGATAACGAGGCACACTTGTTTGTCGTAAATTTTTCTGAAAGAATTCTGGTGGATAGTGGTTCCATTAGAGTGTAGAATGATAGTGAAGGCTCTGTGAGAATAAGGATTTAGGAAAGAAGGATCGTTGATTCACAAGTGCTGGGAAGAGTAAGGACAGTCTCTTTTACGACAAATATTTGTCTCTCAACACTACTCCTACCACTCTTCTGAACAAACAATTGTTTGCCAGTTTCCAGACACTCAGGTGCACACACCAATTTGGTGATTCAAACACACAACGTACGTGAATACAGACTACGATAACGAATATGGGTAAGTTTAGGTTTGGGCCTGCCAACCCAAATGCTAAAAGTTTTATTACTTTTTGTTACGGTGGGATAAATTAGAGGATCATGCATGGATACGCGAATGATAGCAGGTGTTCATTCAGGACATTATGGTCAGTACACATAACAAAGCCGGTAGGTGAACAGGTCCACGGGAAAACATGGTTGATATTTAATAAACAAAGTCACTTCACAATAGTATCCATCAAAACATCAAAAGTACATAGCAATGGATAGGCGTAGTAGATTATCCCTCGTCCGTCAATAAGTTTCAAACGTCAGGCATCTTTAAGTGGCAATAATATAAACATTAATTTACACCTCTCATCTCCACTCAATTTTGGCCGTTGTGCTACAGGTTCGGACAATCCACGAAAACCAAAGTAATGCGGCAGACACAAATCACGGCAAACAAAATGTTAGTTGCCTCATATCTCAAAGTTACACTTGTAGTAAGTTATGGTATGAACTTCTAGATAATTTTTTGAACCATCTTGCACATAACGTGGCGGCCTCAAACAATAAATGCCACAATGTATATTTATATATCACACTCCATTATCCCGGAGCTCGAAAAATTGCATCTCTCTCGGACGCAAACACAAAGACGGAAGGCCGATTAATTTACTCACTGAAACCCACGACACGTGACAAAAATCGTCACTAGTTGACCGTCGCTCATCACGGGTGAACGCTTCGTGCAAACCGTAGTTTGTCTACAGGCGAAAACAGTTCTTCACATAAAAATGGAAATGTGCTAGCGTGTAGTAACATGCCACACTATTTTATCTGCATCCCAAATCTATCCTTAACATATCACCCCCTTCGCGGTGTAAAAAAAAACAAAATTTTTTTTTTTTCCAATTCAAATATTTCCTATGCGGAAATCTCGGCCAAAACTGATCATATCACAAATATTGAGCCATATCAAAATAATCTAGTCGCAGTCAGTCTGCCTAATGTAACTTATTATTAAATAACCTATTAGACGAATTTGTCATCAGTCATAAGCAGTCATATGTCCATAAGTAACAAGTCATATACAGTCGATATTCCAATGATGTGACAAAAGAATACATAAACGTATGATCACTGTGAGTTTACAATAAATATATCAAACAAACAGCATGCATATATGAAAATGGTATGAGATATATAAAATAAATAAAAACAAAAAAATCCAAATCAAAAATTCAAAAATGCAAGAATAATAATTTTTTTTAAAATTTAGAAGGTTATATCTCCAAGTAACAATGCTGTCAAAAATCCTAAAATTAAGCTTAAATGTAATTTAAACACGACAAATCAAATAAGATATGAAGCAATGTGACATGACATTAATGTAACTAAAGTACATGAATATCTTACAACAAGAGAGAGAAAAAAAAATACAAGAACGCAAGTATAAGCAATTAACCCAATTATTCCATTACTTAATTATTCTGCTCTAAGTACCTTTTGTACGTTGTGGCAAGACAAGTAATGTCGAAAACAACCTTGGAATAATATAATCATACTCCTCACTATCCGTGTCAGGATTAGATTTCTAGCATTAATATAGCAATCTTAATTAATGTGAACGTGCAATCCAGAAAAATAACATGATGTCGTAGTTGGAAATTGTTCGTGTCTGCAAGTAGTATAACACTGTTTAATGTACCACACTAGCTAAAGTGAATAATGATTATCTCAAAGTCATGTAAATCACAAATGTTAACATGAATGGTTTGGAAATCAACTTAGTGTTCATATATTTACCGTCCTTTGTCACAGTGACTAGTAGTGGATAAACACCATGGCTTCACATATGTGTAATATAAAGTCAATTAACTAAATGAATATGAAACTTCAGGTTTGTGCTTTGGGCATCTCGATACGTTATAGGCGACTATATTTGATGAACTTGGGATGGCTTGAATATCATATTTTCTCTGCATCATTCAACGTTCTTGAGATATGGAAGGTTGAATGCACCGTCCTCTCAAATTCTTGCACCAGCGAAGCAACGAAACTCTGGAACAAGCATCTGTGCGGGGATAATAATTCAAATGTATAATTGGAACCTCAAGACGCAGCAATAGAGACCGCCGTCAGCGACTCATAGCTTGACTGCCTGCGTCAGGACCAGCGAACCAGAGCTGGTCAAGACCGTGCTCCACCTCCACGTGGTGGTCCTGGAAACAGTCTGCAGCAGTGCAGGCTGGCTGAGCGAGCACGGATCGCAATGGGAAGGCCAACCCGGTCCTAAAAAATGCCGTGCAGAAGTCGGATGTGTCGACCGAAAGGTGCAGATATCACAGCTTAGGCGTAAACAGACACAACGCAACCACCGTCTTTTTCAGGGCGAACGAAGAAGAAGATGAAGAAGAAGAAATTTATAATTGGTTACCTCAAATAGGTGGCATAGAGAAAAAAAAAGAAATTTGAATTTTGAATATAATTTAACGCGTCCTGGCACTCTGGTTTCCAGTGCACGTGGTTAAGTAAACCTTTTTTTTTTCTTTTCCAAGGCAGAGAGGTCAGCAGTGACGAAAAACAAGGTGGGTATAATTCTACTGTAGTACTGAATTAAACCGAGATGACCACGAACTTGCTTCTGAGTAGTAGGCATGGACAATTTTAGAATTTTGGAAATGTTCTGTGGCACGAATGAAATTTTAGATCAACATAAGATATACGTAAAATGAGAAAGATGCACCAGAGAAACCACATTAAAACCTGCGTGGTGCAGAATCATGAACTAATTGCAGATCTAGGCAACGGTGTCGAAAATAGGCTCCGTTGTCGAAGTTAACAGCTTGGCGAGCATCTTCATGTGAATAAAAATAAACAAGTGCTACTTTATCATTAGAGTTGGGAATAGAAAAAAGACGCACATATCTGACGTCCACAGTGTACTGAAAAAATTCAGCCAGTGCGCGCCATGTAGTGCTTGGTGGAAGATTTCGCACTACTATGGTGCGTGAGCGTATATTGATACCACCATATGTGGGAGTCGAACCCACTACATTCGCTTTATCAGCACGAAATCGTGCTCTGGGAGGATTTGCCGTCGCTGTGGAATGAGAGACATGGCGATTAATCTGCCGTCTGTGCGTCGTGACTGGCTTAAACGGTGCATCATACTGCATATGCTGAGAATGATGTTTATTGGAAATCGATCCCATCGGTTTGGAGCATGTCGTAGAAGACTGCTCATAAGGTACTGCGAACTCTTCTTTAATAGATGTACTGGGCCTAGTATGATCAGGCAGGTTTGTACTATCATTACAATTAACCTTACATGTAGCAATCAGACTCTTATTAGTACATTTTGCGTCACCCTTGACGATCTCATCTGCATTTTTAAGATCAGATGCAATGTGAGTATGTCTCCATGAAGATGTCCTAGCTTGACAGTGATCCCGAGGAAAATTGTATCTGCCTCGAAAAGAAGTTTTTTCTTTACTCGGGCGAGATAACTCGTTAACATCCTTCTTGGTATTGCATGTACGTTGCACTTCCCCTCTGTTGTCGCCTGAGGGTGCCAACAGTTTATGTTTTAAAACGATACCTAACAAGTTATCAACTCTATTTCGTAACTTAGTAATTTCTTCACTTTGCCTCTTATTTTCTTCTTCAAGGTTTACATTTTTACTCTTTTGCTCAATGAGTAATGCCTCAAAGTTAGCCAACTTATTAAAACTTAAATTTTCTTCTTTACTTTGAAGGCATTTTAGTTCTTGATTATCACGTTCAAGTGTTGCTACTTTACCGTCCAACTTTACCTCCCACATGGCTTTCTTTTCCTTCGCCATTTTCTTCAATCTCCTTTTTTGTGCATCCTCCATATGTGGCTGAAGTCGGGCCACCTGAACCTGAAAACCCTGGATTTGAGCAACCTGTGCCTTCACCTTTTCGTTTAACTTCTCAATTAATCTTTCATTGTCGTCCATGACCTCCAACAACTCATGCATTTTTTTCTATTCAGTAATAGCTTCTAATAACTTTGCATTTTCCTGTGCACACCGTTTGTCGTCTTTTATCTGTTTATCATGAACATCGTTGTTGAGTATAGCATGACGTACGTTTTTTAATACTTGACTATGTTGTACATGAACGTATTGTCCCAGAAATATACGGAGATCCGCCCGTAGAAACTCTGCCATTTCCCTAGCAATGATTATATGAGGCACAGAATGACAATAAAAATCTTCAAAATCCCCTAGATCTGATGCCGCCTGAATTAATACACGGCCTATTACATATTCTTCAAGATCTGGGCCTTGTAATCCATCCTCCTCCCCCATAGTAATAAATTCCTGATACTCCATTATTTACTTCTTCAGTATCTTACTATCAATATTATAAATTATGTAATAAATATATCTAGATTAGTCCGTCAATACCAATTCACTAGCTTTGTGCTTTGCAATATTATCAATGCAAATAGATTCTTAATATTACTAATCAATAACAAAATAGTATAGTATGACAGACCAACAGTAGTAAAGATACGAGGAAAACGAGAAAGAGGGGAGAGGAAAAAAAATTATAATAATGTACAAGAACAGAATTGATGGAACTTAACAAGAAGACAAGTACAAGTGACCAAGACAATGTAATAACAGCAGCAAGTAAACGAAAAAGAATGCAAATGGGAAACTAAGGAGAAATAACAAATAGAACAGACTTACTGCTTAAAGAAAACAGGACAGGACCAGTAACATATATATATATATATATATATATATCTATATCTATATATATATATATATATATATATATATATATATATATACATGTAAACAAGCGATAGAAGGTTAGACTAGCATTACGAACAGAATGGTTGTCAACTAAGGAGAAGAAAAACAAAACCAACACACAACAAGATCTGACAACTAGAAGGACAGAGCAGCACACCTAAACACATTAGGTCACACTAAACAGGCAGTAAACCACGTCGGTGAGTAAACTCGAATCGGAAATTTCCCTGCTTGAAGAATGTAAGCAAAACCTACAGAAACATCTGCTGCGCGGTCATTTTCCAATGACATGTGTCGCTAACAACAGATTTGTACAAAGACATAGAAAACAAGAAAACGAATAAAATAGATATCAAAAAGGCTTACACCACGGCAAAGGTACAAAAGTGTAATGACAGGCACTTATCTTATCGCAATCCGACCAGATGCAAGTCCGGAAAAACATGTGTCGCTAACAACAGATTTGTACAAAGACATAGAAAACAAGAAAACAAATAAAATAGATATCAAAAAAGCTTACACCACGGCAAAGGTACAAGAGTGTAATGACAGGCACTTATCTTATCGCAATCCGACCAGATGCAAGTCCGGAAAAAGGGCGTCAACATTGGAACACACTGTCCCTCCATATAAGTGAAGCACGGATAAAATGTAAACAGTACACGGTCTCAGTCAGATGGGCATCATGAACTGTGTAGATCTTGAAACGTTGTGTTGACTTGGTACAAAATAACTTGACATCGCCGTGGCATAGACTTGAAACTTGAAAGAATATTACAAACGTTGTGATGTAGACTGGAACACGAAATAAACTTGCAAACTGGTTGGCTTGAAAATTGTAATCTTGAACGTTACAGCGAACAATAGGACATTGAAACTGGAACATTGGACATGCGCAGTGGCAGCGTTCGTTATCCAACTGGACCCGTTGATAATGACTGAGTTCACGAAGTGGTGTGCTTACAATAACACGTTGAACAGGAGTGACGATCGAATATACAGATTAAATGGCAGCTGTAGAATTGCAAAGTACGAAGGTACACTTGATTACGTGAATTTGAAAACCATGTCCTGATGAAAGTATCGATCCAAAACCATACAGGCCACCAAATTATATGGTGTTACGGTGGGATAAATTAGAGGATCATGCATGGATACGCGAATGATAGCAGGTGTTCATTCAGGACATTATGGTCAGTACACATAACAAAGCCGGTAGGTGAACAGGTCCACGGGAAAACATGGTTGACATTTAATAAACAAAGTCACTTCACAATAGTATCCATCAAAACATCAAAAGTACATAGCAATGGATAGGCGTAGTAGATTATCCCTCGTCCGTCAATAAGTTTCAAACGTCAGGCATCTTTAAGTGGCAATAATATAAACATTAATTTACACCTCTCATCTCCACTCAATTTTGGCCGTTGTGCTACAGGTTCGGACAATCCACGAAAACCAAAGTAATGCGGCAGACACAAATCACGGCAAACAAAATGTTAGTTGCCTCATATCTCAAAGTTACACTTGTAGTAAGTTATGGTATGAACTTCTAGATAATTTTATGAACCATCATGCACATAACGTGGCGGCCTCAAACAATAAATGCCACAATGTATATTTATATATCACACTCCATTATCCCGGAGCTCGAAAAATTGCATCTCTCTCGGACGCAAACACAAAGACGGAAGGCCGATTAATTTACTCACTGAAACCCACGACACGTGACAAAAATCGTCACTAGTTGACCGTCGCTCATCACGGGTGAACGCTTCGTGCAAACCGTAGTTTGTCTACAGGCGAACACAGTTCTTCACATAAAAATGAAAATGTGCTAGCGTGTAGTAACATGCCACACTATTTTATCTGCATCCCAAATCTATCCTTAACATATCACCCCCTTCGCGGTGTAAAAAAAAACAAATTTTTTTTTTTTCCAATTCAAATATTTCCTATGCGGAAATCTCGGCCAAAACTGATCATATCACAAATATTGAGCCATATCAAAATAATCTAGTCGCAGTCAGTCTGCCTAATGTAACTTATTATTAAATAACCTATTAGACGAATTTGTCATCAGTCATAAGCAGTCATATGTCCATAAGTAACAAGTCATATACAGTCGATATTCCAATGATGTGACAAAAGAATACATAAACGTATGATCACTGTGAGTTTACAATAAATATATCAAACAAACAGCATGCATATATGAAAATGGTATGAGATATATAAAATAAATAAAAACAAAAAAATCCAAATCAAAAATTCAAAAATGCAAGAATAATAATTTTTTTTTAAATTTAGAAGGTTATATCTCCAAGTAACAATGCTGTCAAAAATCCTAAAATTAAGCTTAAATGTAATTTAAACACAACAAATCAAATAAGATATGAAGCAATGCGACATGACATTAATGTAACTAAAGTACATGAATATCTTACAACAAGAGAGAGAGAAAAAAATACAAGAACGCAAGTATAAGCAATTAACCCAATTATTCCTTTACTTAATTATTCTGCTCTAAGTACCTTTTGTACGTTGTGGCAAGACAAGTAATGTCGAAAACAACCTTGGAATAATATAATCATACTCCTCACTATCCGTGTCAGGATTAGATTTCTAGCATTAATATAGCAATCTTAATTAATGTGAACGTGCAATCCAGAAAAATAACATGATGTCGTAGTTGGAAATTGTTCGTGTCTGCAAGTAGTATAACACTGTTTAATGTACCACACTAGCTAAAGTGAATAATGATTATCTCAAAGTCATGTAAATCACAAATGTTAACATGAATGGTTTGGAAATCAACTTAGTGTTCATATATTTACCGTCCTTTGTCACAGTGACTAGTAGTGGATAAACACCATGGCTTCACATATGTGTAATATAAAGTCAATTAACTAAATGAATATGAAACTTCAGGTTTGTGCTTTGGGCATCTCGATACGTTATAGGCGACTATATTTGATGAACTTGGGATGGCTTGAATATCATATTTTCTCTGCATCATTCAACGTTCTTGAGATATGGAAGGTTGAATGCACCGTCCTCTCAAATTCTTGCACCAGCGAAGCAACGAAACTCTGGAACAAGCATCTGTGCGGGGATAATAATTCAAATGTATAATTGGGACCTCAAGACGCAGCAATAGAGACCGCCGTCAGCGACTCATAGCTTGACTGCCTGCGTCAGGACCAGCGAACCAGAGCTGGTCAAGACCGTGCTCCACCTCCACGTGGTGGTCCTGGAAACAGTCTGCAGCAGTGCAGGCTGGCTGAGCGAGCACGGATCGCAATGGGAAGGCCAACCCGGTCCTAAAAAATGCCGTGCAGAAGTCGGATGTGTCGACCGAAAGGTGCAGATATCACAGCTTAGGCGTAAACAGACACAACGCAACCACCGTCTTTTTCAGGGCGAACGAAGAAGAAGATGAAGAAGAAGAAATTTATAATTGGTTACCTCAAATAGGTGGCATAGAGAAAAAAAAAGAAATTTGAATTTTGAATATAATTTAACGCGTCCTGGCACTCTGGTTTCCAGTGCACGTGGTTAAGTAAACCTTTTTTTTTTTCTTTTCCAAGGCAGAGAGGTCAGCAGTGACGAAAAACAAGGTGGGTATAATTCTACTGTAGTACTGAATTAAACCGAGATGACCACGAACTTGCTTCTGAGTAGTAGGCATGGACAATTTTAGAATTTTGGAAATGTTCTGTGGCACGAATGAAATTTTAGATCAACATAAGATATACGTAAAATGAGAAAGATGCACCAGAGAAACCACATTAAAACCTGCGTGGTGCAGAATCATGAACTAATTGCAGATCTAGGCAACGGTGTCGAAAATAGGCTCCGTTGTCGAAGTTAACAGCTTGGCGAGCATCTTCATGTGAATAAAAATAAACAAGTGCTACTTTATCATTAGAGTTGGGAATAGAAAAAAGACGCACATATCTGACGTCCACAGTGTACTGAAAAAATTCAGCCAGTGCGCGCCATGTAGTGCTTGGTGGAAGATTTCGCACTACTATGGTGCGTGAGCGTATATTGATACCACCATATGTGGGAGTCGAACCCACTACATTCGCTTTATCAGCACGAAATCGTGCTCTGGGAGGATTTGCCGTCGCTGTGGAATGAGAGACATGGCGATTAATCTGCCGTCTGTGCGTCGTGACTGGCTTAAACGGTGCATCATACTGCATATGCTGAGAATGATGTTTATTGGAAATCGATCCCATCGATTTGGAGCATGTCGTAGAAGACTGCTCATAAGGTACTGCGAACTCTTCTTTAATAGATGTACTGGGTCTAGTATGATCAGGCAGGTTTGTACTATCATTACAATTAACCTTACATGTAGCAATC